>OY757309.1:108500231-109100231 GCA_963583905.1 Stenurella melanura
AACAGTTTTGTTTCTTATATAGTATACATTGAAAAATATTGTGTGCCAAAAATTAGCCGTACTAGCGTTTCTTTCGAGGTCAAAACCGTTGGTAACTGGACTATTTGGTGAGGCTGTGAGTTCAACAGTCAACAATAACAGACGGCGGGATGCAATCAGACGTGCTAAATAGTATAAGGAGACTGACTATAATAGTGCGTGAATCACAAAATGTTTGGCCAGACGACGTTATGATTACATAAGGGGCCATCCATTAATTACGTCACGCAAATTTTATAGTTTTTCTACCCCTCCCTCCCAATATGTCACAAGTTGTCACATTCGATTCAACCCCCCCCCCCCCTTGTGACGTCTTACATTTTAAATTTTGAGGTAGAATTTTTTAAATTTCATTCAATTAAAACAATGGTGTATACGTAGATGTAAATAATGTGATGTCACAAAATTTTACCCCTCCTCCCCTCTTGTCACACTCTGTTACACTTTATGGACCCCTCTCCCCCCTCAAAATGTGACGTAATTAATAGACGGCCCCTAAATAGAAGGAGACGATATGTACATGATTTCGTTTTTTTTATGATTAGTACAGTAAAAAAAGAACAAAAAAACGATGAGATATGCAATTTTGTCACAACAAAATTATGATTTCATACCTTCTGGGGTATCACCAGTAGTAAATATATGCGTTGGTTTTGGGACATTTTATTACGTACATAACATACAAAATTGAATAAACTAGCTGAAAAGCGTTATTTTCTAATTACCGTCCACGGACGTTAAGAGTTCCGATTGACTACAAATTTTCAGAGAATAATTTACCTTTTGTTAAAAACAAAATGTCCTGTCATTTTTGTGCCCAAATATTGAACCCTGTAGACACAAATGAATTTGTTCTCTGAAATTTGAATTGCCCGCCATTTTATAACATTACGTCCAAAATAGATCTTTTTTTTAATGTAGATCTCGATGCCAGCTTTCCGATGTTATTTAAAAAAGTTTTTGTTTTAAGTCATTTTGGCCACCTTCTTGCATTTATTCATAAACCAAATAACAACAAATGGAATATTTCGGCCATTTTGAAAAAATAAATCAATAATTGTTATCAGAAAAGGAAGTGAATTGTGAGAACTTCAATGTAAAAAAAGGTTAAGTTTCGTATATCTGTAAATGGCCGGTTCCATTTATCGTTATTTGATTTATAAATAACTGCAAAAAAGTGGCCAAAATGACTTTAAAAACTTTTCTTTAATTTCATTGCAAAGCTGACATCGATATCTACATTTTGAAATAAAATGATCCACTTAGGACTTAATGGCATAAGATAGAGCACAATTCAAATTTAGATAACAAATTAATTTGTGTCCACAGGGTTCAATATTTGGGCATCAAAATTTCAGGACGTTTTGATTTCAACTAGAGATATATTTTCTGAAAGTATGAAGCCGATCGGAACTCTTAACGTCCCTGGGCGTAAAAAAAAATAAAACGCTTTTTAGCCCGTTTATTCAATTTATATATTACGTAATTACTCAAATGACCCAAAGCCAGATTTGTTGGAATTTCAATTAGGAACATTTTGGATTTTTGTTTGTCCCGATCGAACCTCTAGAACCGGAGATATTCATCTTTTTACCTAAATAAACGCTGTTCAAAAAACTAAATTGTTTATAAAAAAAACTTAATTGACTTTCGAATTCCAAAACTCAGATATACAGAGTGTAATTGGTTTCACGTCATTTAAAAAAACTGGTAATAGGGACCAACTTGAAAAACAAAAAACCTATATGATTTTTTTCTCTAGGAGCACTTTGAAAATACTGACCTAGGTTTACAATTTGAATGTTAAGGTAGGAAACATCTGAGAACCACTGTTTCTCAGGGTCAATGGATGTTATAGTTCCGATTATTAGAAATAATAAAAAACTGTAATACCCGGCTTATGTTCCCGCCGGAAGAAGTGCGGCACTTTGATGGGATTACTTGTACCGAACTTTTTATACCACTAATTATGAAAATGTAAATAATTTCTTCTCTTTCGGCACAACGCAAGCATAGCATGGCCGCAGACGTTTAAATAGGATTTGTTTACATGTGTTTTTTAATTTGGAACAAAGCTATTGTAGCTTTTATTGTCGTTTATTAGAATTTATAAAATTTAAAAGTGGTTTATTAACATTTGTAACATTGCGTTAAAAGCTTAAAAAATTAGTAATTATTTTATAATTGGAAAACCTGTTCGTTTTAGACGTCCGAGATACGATAACAGAAAACAGCTATTTTAAGTTAGGAAAAAATCTGATTTTTTAAAGAATTGAGCGCATCATTTTTCTCAATCAGGTATTGAAAACAAAAAATCGATTCTTTGGTCTCTATGAAAAACAATGTAAAAAATAATAAACAGTTCAAAACAAGACAGCGGATACTAATAATAATAATAACAATAATCATACCTTTAATGCCCAATAGCTAACAGCCAATAACTTAACAATTCTTTTGAATTTTTCACAAAAATTGTTCGAAAAGACCTCCATCTCCACGTATACACATTTCGGCACGTCGAACTAAGGACATGCGCACTCCATTCAACACATTTGGTAAATTAGGATCATTTTTTATGGTTTCTATGCATATTAAAATACGTTGTTGCAATTCTTCTAAAGTGTCAATTGGATCACGGTAAACCAGAGATTTAAAATGCCTCCAAAAATAAAAGTCCATCGGATTTAAGTCTAGCAGGCCATGGTATTGGTCCGCCACGTCCAATCCATTGTCGAACAGCCGGACTAAAATGGACTGGCACGCCATTGTGCAAATACCACATTCTTCTGCGCGTAGCCAAGGGTACATCTTCCAGCAAATTTGGCAACGTTTGTTGCAAAGAATTTAAGAATACAACACCATTTAATCTAGCGGGTAATCGTAGAGGTCCAATCATTTCTTTACCGCAAATTCCTGCAAACAAATTAATGCTGAACCGTCGTTGTAAACGCGCCCTTCTTATTACTCGTGCATTTTTGTCTGCCCAACAGTGCGTATTTTTAAAATTAAACACTCCATTTCTGGCAAAACGGGACTCATTGGAGAAACAGAGAAAGTTTAAAAAATCCTCATTTGCCGCGTGTTTTCTTAAAATCCACCTACAAAATTGCATTCGTTCTGCAAAAAGCTTGAGGTTTTAGTGCTTGAACACGTTGATAGTGATAGTGATGTAAGTTCATATCTCTCAATGCCCTCCATACCCCAATAGGGGATACTCCCACACGGTTCGCAATATCGCGGGTGCTTAAAGTTGGATCCTTTTCTACAAGTTCCAAAATTTGAACCTCTGCGTCAATTACCCTTTGTTCGCATTGTGGACCTTGTTCTCCTCCATGTCCATCTAGACGACCTTTTTCTCGAAGAAGCTAGTCAATACTAACAAATGTACGAGCACGAGGATGACGTCGATTAGGAAACCTTATACGATAAAGCTCTTCCGCACCAGCTATATTTCCACCACTTTCTCCATACACCAAGTGCATATCTGCGAGCTCTGGATAAGTGTAATCTCCCATAATATCTAAACTCTGCGTTTTAAAACACCACACTAAACTGTGAATTAACGTTATCAATAAAGAAAACAAAAAGAAAAACTTGGTCCAAAATTCAAAAAGTAACACAAAAAGCACGAACAAGAAATAGTGTCTTATATAACCAAGTACTAACGACTTGAACTATAAGTCAATAAAATAAATCTTAACATAAGTGGCATAAAATTCAAAAAGAACAAAAGCAACAGACAAAACCAAGGAACGGGTAGGTCGCGTCCTGTGTACGTTGTTTGCCAAGTAAGGACACAAACTGAAATTATTACTTGAGAATATTACGAGGGAGAGTATAGCACGCGTAATAAGATAATTTGACGGCGAAGAAACAAAAAACATGGCGGTGACCTCTGTCGGCCGCTTTTAACTGCTTTGTCGGCATGCTTTTCGATGACCCCCGTCGCGGCCTAATTATTTCTTAGACTCACCATACCTATTTGCACTAATGTCAGACTATCAGACGCGAGGCAATAAAGCCTACCTCAATATGCCAGCAGTTTTCAAACCATGTTATTAAGTATTCTGGAAATTTTTGTTTATTTTTTCTCCAAAACTATGAGCTTTAGACCCCACGTTATATAAGGTTTTTTTGTTTGACTTGTTGTTCCCTACCACCAGTTTCTTTTAATGCCATGAAATTAATTACACCCTGTATATTCCTGGTGATACCCCAGTTCGAAATAATAATTTTGCTGTTACAAAACTACGCATATCAATGTACCTTTTTACTCCATTAGATGGCAAAGTACATTCCATATCTGGTAACCACACAGTATATAATGGCATGAAATTTAGCAAACATGTTACTTAATAGCTAATTATATGTGTTGTTGTTCCATATTGGAAAATGGAAAATTAGTTTTCACATGTTTAAAAAAGGGTTTTTTCTTCTATGAGATTTTATTGTGCATCACTTTTAGAGACAGACTAAAAAAATATATTTCAATGGATTGTATGATTAATTTTACTTGCTTTTTTTTTATTGTAAAGCAAGATTATGGTAAGTATGCATGAATGAAGAATAAATTAAATTCATGTTTTAATCTATTAATAATATACTTTCGTAGCGTAATTAACAGAAATGTATATGTACGTGAATAATATAACAAAAAGCATGAAGAGACCTAAGAGTTTCATATGGACACATTCAAAATGTTAGACAAAAGGTAATCTGAATCTTGGTTAGGAGCACCACATAAACAAAGAGGACTGACTGCAGGTTAAATCGGCTTTTATGAACTTCGAACATGACTACTTCCATTTATTTCTGATTAGTTCTGGTGATTTTGCACTAACAGGGATTGACTGGCCACTCAACCACATTTTGGTTGTCACACTGAAAATTCTGAATCTCGAGTTTAGCCAAACATCTGCAAATCAGTTAGCGACTAGCTTAATGAAATGCAGTTTGAAGATATCAAGCGTAAATCAAACATTCTCCAAGTTCCTATTTATTTGTGTAAACAGCACAAGTTTGGCTTTCTATATATTTGCTTCTTGGTTACAGCGGTCATAGATTATCATGACAAACCTTGTAATAGGGACTATCCACCTCCTTTATAAAGGCGAGCTGAAAAATACAGGTGGCATGTGTGTGATTTTTTATACCCTTTTCAATGAATATATTGTTACTAAAGAAGATAACAATTTTACTAATTTATTTTTTGGGAAAAACAATATTTAAAAAACTTGATGTTTTAAGTAGGTATTTTACCTTTGACATGTAGCCCTTGATTTACATCGACACTATGCTCCTAAAATTGTTACATTTGTCAGTATATAAATAAATATTATAATATACAGCTAACGTTATATAATTTCTCTATAGAAGGTGATTTGTGCAGGAATTTGTCTTGATAAATATAACGCAATCTCACGTTTTTAAAGGTAATTCTCTTTTTGTACAAATACTCAAGTATTGCGGTCTTTGAATAAAAGCTCCAGACTCTACACTGCATGAAAAATCCTCGCGCTGAGGCGCTTGCAATTCTTATTTCTTTTACTTTTGCTAGGCAACAAAGCTTTTGTACGTACAAACAAAATTAACCTATATAAACGGTAGGCCTTTTTATATTATTACTGAAAAAGAACTAATGTACTGGCAGTTCAAAATGAAATTTACCCAACGTTTATAGAAGCAAATTTAAAATGACATTTTATTTTACCAAATTATTGTAAATACTATTAAAGTTATTCAAAGATATTTCATAAAAGTTGTGCTCAAGAAACACCTAGAATAGATATTATACGCATCTGTTATAAACGTGAAGTCATAATTAAGGGCACAGGGATACACTTGTAACTAATTTATGAAAGAAGACAGAAACATTAAGCTTATGTCTGTTAGATATATTTATGCAATTTATCTTGTCAATTGTCTGTGATATAAGATGTGGTCCATTTATATATTAGTCTAGAATTCTACAAAACGTTTTCTTCAACTTGTTATACAAAAATATTGGGATAAATATGCAATTTTCAGCATATCTTTCTTTGTAGAATAACATGTGTTTTATTAACGAACCTCGATATGGTTTAAATTACACAGGGTAGAAAAGAATATAAATAATGTATTACGTGTCAAGATCTCATTAAATCGTCAAATCATTGTCTATTTGGAAATGAAACAGAGTAATAAAAGCTGATTGTATAAAATTTGGTCATGCATGCTACCCTGCACATTTGTTTAGAATAAACGTTTACAATTCTGATGTTTGTAAATATTGTAACATTACGGGCGACCTAGATCATATATTTTTTTAATGTAAAAAGCACACAGAAAGATCTGATAAGCTATAAAATAACATAATAAAAAATGGTAAAATCTCGACACCCTTTAATATACTTCATCTGTTATCCTTAAATAAGAAAAATATTTTTGATTGTCTAATTGATTTTTCGGAAGAGACGAAAATTAAGTTATAGGGCAGTAGGTTAGCTTTGTTCTTTATGTTCTACATCCTCGTGTTATATATACCTTCCTAACCATGGTCTTGTGTTGTGGGTCAGAAAAATGTCCTGATAGACCCCTGGACGAGAAGTTTGTGACCCATGTACATCCTTTGTTTTGTGACTGTGTGGCTGACACACATGTCATGTTATTGGTTAGGTTATTATTTTAGTTATTAATTTTTGTTCATTAAATTGTAGCTGGCTGTATGGCTATAAGCCTTTACGCCAAGATAAAAAAAAGCTGATTGTAAATGAATATTCTATAAAAACATAGTCAGGGTGCGTACTGGTAATTTCTTTCAATGTTATATTATATTGGTGTGCTGTACTTTTAGAGAAGGATTGTTTAAAATACTTACTACGGCATTTCTACCTTCTTCGGTTCAGTCTCTGGCGATCTGTGCTTGTCTCTGTTACTGCGATCTCTCTCTTAACTAGTTATCATCCGTTTCTGTGTTCTTCTTTCTTCTCTTCTTAACTAATCAATACTTGATTTTGTTCATAAGAAATATGTCTGTTTTTGTTAATATCTAGGAAGAAATTACTAGATTTAATTGAAAATCCTTTAGGTTCTTTAAAATTACTTCCTGTAATAGCTGAATATTTGAGGCAACTTCTTGATTAATAACTCACCGTATAGTTTTTGATTTACTTCTCGACGTTAATAATATTGAATGTCAAAAAGCTGGTCATGCAGACATACACGCATATTTCTAAAACTTTTCCGTATTTAGGAGTGATATAAAGTCAAAATTCGACAAGAACTCGAAGTCGAATACTTGGACGATTACATTACTCTCTTCACTCCTAGTGTCACAAAATAGTAAAAGAAATTCGGTAAAGGTATTTACACAGAAGTTCCCTCTTTACTTGCCACCTTTTATTTATTAACTATTTCTTCTGCTCGATGATCGCCCAGTATATTTTCTCAATTAAAGTATCTCAGATTTTCTCCTTGACAATGGTGTGAACTACCCTCCCATTATTTTTTACAAAAAAATTCGTTTAATTTTGTCATTTGCTCATTTTTACACCAACCTCAATATAGACATTAGGTAATGAGGTACAAACTTGCAAACGTTATACAATTATGGTAACCCTATTGGATTCGCCAAATTTTTAACTTCCGATATTAGATTCATTAGCATCTTCTCTGAAAATATCTAGTTACTAATTGTAAGAACATTTCTTCAGATACTAAACTTAAATTTTGCAATACGTTGATTGTAACTCTATTTGACTACGGCGATGTCGTATATGTAAATACTATGTCTTCTCTAATGAGAAATACTGTTCAAAAAGTACAGAACTCTTGTATGCGCTAGTAGTATTCCCTACAGAAAGCATATATCACCTCATTTACGTGAATTTAAAACATTAAATATGGAATATCGTAGATTGTTACATATGTATACTTTTATCTGGAGAATATTAGGTATATGTGAACCAAACTATTTACGTACAAAGTTGGTTACCCAAGTTTATCATCCTAATACTAGATATATAGAAAATGTTTTGGTAAAACAATATAAAACTGCAATTTTTCAAAAATGAACTTGATAATGACGTCAAACATTTTTCTTATAATAAGTTCGCAAATACTATAAAAAATATGCTGTTATTTAGACAAGATGAACAACTTCGCTATTATTATTATTACATTTTTTTTTACCAGTTTCCTGACACTTTACAGTCTTTCCGTGGCCTCCGACACCACATGGAAATAGCGTCAGCAAAGAATCTACAACCACTCCCCACATTCCACGGTGTTAATGACTGTAGATTCCAGAATTATTATTATTATTTTCCTCTTCACAGATTTTCTCCGGTATGTCAGCAACAATCGGTCGACTGGATAAGATTGATGCTGTTGCTTCCTACGTTTCTAAAAATGATCCCACGATGTGCGTCGCGTCAAGAATGACACACTTCTGCATATTTAAAAATGAATTATTACTTGTTTGCTTATAATTGTATTGAAACATATTCTTTATAGTATTTTGCAAACAGCAGAAGAAAAAACTATCTATAACTAAAAGAAAAACTTAGTGTACAAATATTCATGAAATCTTTGCATTCTTTCGATAACCTGAATTCTGGTTATGCTAGCAAATTAAAATCCTAAAATGAACTTGTCTAATTTCTTATTTGACAATTCTCATTCTAACATTTTTAACTGAATATTCATGATCGTAGGGGGTTATGTAGATACTAGTTTAATCTGCATGGCCGTAGGGGACTGTGTGGATGCTAGTGTTAGAATGAGAATTGTCAAATAAGAAATTAGACGAATTCATTTTAGGATTTTAATTTGCTAGCATAACCAGAATTCAGGTTATCGAACGAATGCAAAGATTTAATTAATATTTTTGCACAAAGTTTTTCTTTTAGTTATAGATAGTTTTTTTTTCGGCTGTTTGCAAAATCCTATAAAGAATATGTTTCAAGACTTCTGCATATTTCGATATAAGTTCCACGGTATTCCAACTTCACATAGAGATTCTTTCAATTTTTTGGGTATCAGTCCCATCGCTGATAGGATTGTGTGCATGCCCCACATCTGTGCGATTTCTCTCTTCAGGTCATTATATTTGTCTACCTTTTCAACGTGTTTGAGTTCCAAGTTATTATTGCTATATAGACACATCAATCAAGTGTTGCAGTTTTATATATTTTATCAATTACTGTGATGTCAGGTCTATTGTGTCGGACTGTAATATCTGTTATTATACCTTTGTCCCAATATACTTTAGCATACTCGTTCTCTACTACAGGTGGTGGTTTATAGGCATAATATGGTTTTCCATCTACAAGCGGAATATTCAACAATCTAAAAATTTCCATATACACTATCGCAGCTATCTTATTGTGTCTGTCGAGGTATTTGGTGCTAGCTAGTGATGGACAGCTAGACAGTATATGTTCGGTAGTCTCTTGGTGTCAATTGTCAGTTGAGATATCATCTTTGATTATATACCTTCTGTAGTTTCTAGTGTTCACTACCTAATCTTGGATACTGACCATGAATCCTTCCGTCTCCGGGTACAGTCGTCCACTTTTCAACCACTCTACCGAAGCCGCCGCAACTACAACCTGATTTTGAAGATCTTATAGAAATCTTCCGTGGAGCTCCTTTGAACCCCATTTCTGTATCTTTTTGTCGATTGTTTTGACTGGAAATGGTTGGTGTTCCCTAGTGCACAAATTGAGTGGAGTGTATCCTTAGTCGGCCTGTACTGTAATTCTGTGTAGCTCGAAAGTTTTAGAGTGAAAGTATTTCCTAAGGCTATCAATCTGTTGTTGGCATGCGGATACTACATCTGTGATTCCTCTACCTCCGTTCTCCCTAGGTACCGAAACGCTTTCCATCGATGACCTTGGTGCATTCTGACCGCTCTAAGCTCCGTTCCCATCTGTCTGTTGATTGCCTCTAGATCAGTGCCTGGCCACTTTACAATACCAAATGAGTATTGCAGAACAGGCAGGGCATAGCTGTTGATTGCCTTCAATATATTCCCTGAGTTGAGCCTGGTCCGCAAGATGTTACGAAGCTTCTTTCGAAACTGGTCTAATATTTCTCTGATTTTTCCATGCTCAAGTTTATTGGTTTGGAGGATTCCCAGGTATTTATATGGATCATCAGACGTAGCCTCAATGATAGTAGAGTTGTCTAGGTGTGCGGGAGGTGATTTGTTTAGCTGTCCTCTTTCCATGGTGACCGTCTGATATTTCTTAACTCCAAAGGTCATATCAATATCTGAACTGAGTTCGTGGGTGAGTTTCAGCACAGATTCTAGTTGCCTTTTGTTTGCAGCGTATACTTTTAAATCATCCATATAGAAGAGGTGGCTGATTACTTCTGTTTCCGTGCCTGCTTTTATCGAAAATCCATATCCTGTTTCATTAACCATTCGTGAGATGGGACTTAATGCTAGACAGAGCCATAGAGCAGATAGTGAGTCACCTTGAAAGATGCCTTGCTTTACATCTATGCGTTTAGTTTCAATAAGGCTGTCTGGTGTTCTTATACATAAGTTTGCGGACCACTCCTTCATCGTGTACTTCAAGAAGCGTAATACTTGTGTCGATGTTATATATTTCCAGAACTTTAATGAGCCAACTATGTGGAATAGAGTCAAACGGTTTCTGATAGTCTATGTATGCCATCTTGAGACTTCTATTCTTTTTCCTTGCCCGTTCAAGGATTACGGAGTATATCGTTATTTGCTCTTTGCATCCTATTGATCTTTCCTTTCTGCTCCTCAGTGATTATTATTATTATTACTTCTGTTAACTCCGACAAAATTCGAAAATGTTCCTTGTACTAGACCGCTTGATAAAACTAATATGGTACCACTGCCGAGCTATACTCTACAGTTTACACATTATTTGTATAGAAATAACTTACGCCACTTATGAGAAAGGTTTGAACACACATTAAAAGAGACATATATACAAGTCGTTTAAAAAAGCGTACTGCATAATGCCACTGATCTTTTCTTTATTCTTAAGTAAGTAACTCTAGTGTTTATGTATGTCTCTTTAGCATGACATTTAAGGTATATTTTAGTGAACGAAATGTCTCACACCTTGCAGGGTAATATTGTTATTTAAAAATCAAATAATAACTCTTATTTATCAGTCCATATTTTGACACACGACCGTATTAAAGTAAATATATCCCTGGCATAAATTAATTATTATCCTTTCTATGAGATTATGTACCGTTAAACGACATTATATGTGTAATGTTATTGTAACACGCCGCATATTACCCAGTACGCACGTCAAAGAGCCAATTAATTAATTTACGTACTAATTTAGGGGTAAAGAAAATGTCATATAGTATAAATTTATAGCAAATTACAAGGTTAACGTTAATTTATTTAACGAGGTAAAACTTGATTTCAGGTCACATAACGGCCGCTGCCCTCAGTAGTCCACACAAAACTTAATTTACTCTGTCCTCTGATGGTGTCCATACCCCAGTATTTATCACAAAGAGGGATTGACAGCTAACAAGTTGTATGTGTAACATTCAATCAAAAATCACATCAAATCAAAGTACATGTATTATTTTATTTAAAACTTAAAATAGAATAGTTCACTTTTCACTAAATGGCCATTTTATGAATTCGGCATTTTGGGTAATTTGAACCTGCTGAACACGAGTTTCGATGTTGGTAGGCCCAAATCTTGACCGAAGGCTCAGAATTCAAGATGGCAGCCAAAATGGCGGATATTTCGGGACCGATTTTTTTCATCTAAAGACGGCCTATAAGGTTATTTTTGTCGCAAAATGCAATCAAAATCGTTGTAGACTGTTCCTACACCCTTTCAGTAATTTAGCCGTTTTTAGTACATAAAATACTCGATAAAACAGTTAATTTTTCAAATAAACAGTTCTTTTTTCATGTAAGGGTTCTTTGGCTAATTTCTTGTTTTTGAGAACGTATTGTCGCAGTTCAAAAAGTTATCAATTGTTTGCGTTTAGTGCAATAACTGTTCTTCGATGTATGTTTACTGTAAAGGTGTATCAAAGTAGTACGTGTTTTCAACCAGTTGTTTTTATGATCTGAGCAACGATAAGTGTATTTTTTCTTTGCGGTTATGTTCTCGTGTGTTTTAGATGGAACCGCAACTAAATCTACACCGTAGTGTTGATAGTCGAAGTAATTTGTGCATAGACACTTTGTTCGAAATCTAAGAGTAGTGCCGTATTCACATTGACAACACGAACAACATAAGAAATTGAAATCCTGTGCAAAAGAACGAAATGTTCTGCAAGCCCACGTGAATTCTTAAAAGAACTTTTGCATTTAATTGCTGTCTATATGAATTAATTGAATATAAAGCGCCTCAGATCAGCGTACACCTCACATGACAAGTGGAGCACGTCTCGAGGACGTACGCTCGCACCATCATGCGGAGGCGAGATAATTATAACAATCGATTGATACAATAATATTAAGATTCCAAGAAGGATACGTGCGTAAATTTTGGTCAAGGTTGAAAGGTTTTGAGACTGATTGTAACAGGTGTACGAAAAGTTTGATTCGCTTGCGGCTAGCTTAAAATATCCAAATTTGCGATTTTATGATTCGCCAGGATAACATAAAATAATTAATATTTTTAAGAATTTATTTAGAGATTAAGCAGTACAGAGTAATAGAGCTACATTCAAACTTTTTCCAATTTTGTTTTAGTTCCGATAGAAATATTTTGATTTTTGTTGGCACTTCGTAAAAGCTTTGCCAATAACGATTGTGCGTTATTTGCATTATAGACATATTTCTAAGTTCAATGTGTATATATTTATTGAGAGAGAAAAATAATATGAAAAATGGTAAATCTAACATAAAAGGTAAAATTTGCTATTCACTTGGATCTTTCACGCGTAATAATGGCATATGGCAGCATGAAAATCAAGTATCTGTACCCACTTTCATGCCGTCGTGATGATAGCAAGCTTTCGTAATTTTATTTAAATTTCAAAAATGTATTAACCAAATTTAGCTTAGGTTTTTCTCTTAATTACTGAGATTTGGAAAAACATCCCTGTGTTAATTTAATTATGTGTGTATTCTGATGCCTATTTGCCGAAAATATCAATTATTAATTAATATTTCATAGACAATACAAAGTTAATGAAACGGTCTCTTATATAAATTAAAAATTATAAAATTGCGATTGAGAATAGAAACAATCAACCTGCACCGACTATGTTACAGACTGTACAATGTACATTTAATTAAAAATAAACTCAATTTCAGCCTACTGTGAATAAATGTTAGTAAGTGTTTTAACCGAGGTCTCATTATTGCCAGAAACCCATATAATGTACTCATTTGTGGGCATCGATGGCAACAGTTGAGCTTACATTGATGTTTACCCTGCCTAAGTTAATGTCCTAATCTCCTGGTTGTTCCCTTCCTCAAAGGAACTATTTAATTTGTTGAATACTAACTCTGGGCAGTGGACAACAAAGCAGTACAGTCAAAGCAATAAAACCATTGGCATAGCATTAAAACACGGTTTTACACAATATTTCTCCTCACAGTATCGTGCAACTGACTTTTGAATATATTTATTGTTATATTCGGATATACCTAAGTGTATTAATATTTTTTATACATATCCTGAACTAAGTTTCGATAAGTATATCTGACGAATGCACCCAGGTCCTTTACTCCATTTGTTATTAATTATAGCTACTAACAAGTAGAATCGACAATAAATCCCATCCAGTTTTAAGGATATTTTGTTCATAAAAAGCATTTTTTATCGAAATTGGAGCACTTTAGAAGCAAGACAATTTAGATCTTGTTCAAATTTTTTCATCTAAAATTTACTTATATTAATACCTGAACTAATTTTCTCAAATATTCCAACATCAGTTTGACTGATTCTTTTAAAAATCTAGCCACTTCTAACATAAATACAACCAAAAACCGCGTATCCGTACGTTATTTCATTTTTACCACGTCGAAGGATAAACATTATAGTACAGAAGCCAGCGTGCAATTACCAGACACATTTGTATCAGCTAGAAATATTATTTATCCTATTCCGTAGAGCATGGCAGACAACGAAAATGATATGAGAAAATTTCTTACCGGAATAAACTTCACTGAACGACTCGAAATATTTATTTGATCAGACATTCGCCTTTTCCAAGATGGAGACCGGAAGCCAGCAGATACAGTCCCGAGTTTTTGGTTTTAGACTCTAGCCATGTCCACTTTCCACTTTGGGCGAAAATATCGATTCGTGCATTTTTTTCAAAAACTTTACATTATTTTCTGTCTAAATACGCAGTAGTAATGGGCATACATCCTGGTTAGTAGAGGTATAACGGCAGGCATTTTGAACCCATCCGGTTAGCTATGATTAGTAAATACATTACCCGACAAATTTTAACTTTTATTTTGTATTGTTAACCAAAACCACGTAATTGTATTGTTTTGGTCCCAGCTACGTCTAACATAGTCATAAAAAAAATTTGTTGGCTCTAAAAAATTTAATAACTGACCTAACTCACATAATATATGGTATAATTTTAATAAAAAAAGCAATTAGTTACATCATGAGAAAAAATATTTGCCACTTTGATACATATTTCAAATACATGTTATATAATATAATATTTAATTAGAATATAAGCTCTTTAATCAGAAAATTAATTATTCTTCTTGCGCTTCTTAGCCTGTCTCTTATAAGTTACTTCTGTAGCATCTCTTATACATGTCCGACAGTGGTCTGCTAACATCACAGAAGTCCATTTGCCCTGATATCTTTTTTCCATATTTTGAATATCCTGGTGTAATCTCTCTCCATGCTCATCACTTACTGTACCACCGTTTTCTGGGAAATAATCTAGATGTGAATGTATATTTTAATGACATTGCATCTTAATTTCTGATAGCAAGAAATAAGATTCCCAACAAGGTCTCTATCGTATTTTGCTCTTTTGTTGCCGAGAAAGTGTGTTGCTACCATTTTCAAGGAATTCCAAGCAGCTTTTTCATTACCTTCTAGAATGTTGTCAAATTTAGCATCATTGAAAAGGTTCTTGATTTGAGGACCCCACTAAAATTAATTTTCGCGTCACTAAGGCTGGGAAATTTTTGTTCAAATAACTGATAGCACGTCCTTCTTTGTCCATCGTTTTCACCAAGTTTTTCATAAGCCCCAGTTTTATGTGGAGTGGGGACAGTATTACCTCTTGTGAATCAACTAATGGAATGTCAGTAATATTTTTTGCTCCTGATTCAAAACCCAGTCTTGGCGGCCAAATTTTTATTTTGTAATGCCGTAATCGTGCTCGACTGACCCACTCATAAAGAGAACATCAATATTTGGTATACCCTTGCAGCAAGTAAGATAGCTATCACTTTTAAGTCTCCACAAATCTGCCACTTATACTTGTTATATTCTATAGTTTGTAGCAATACATTCATGTTACTGTAAGTTTCCTTCGTGGACAGCTTGGGTGATTGGAATTGATGGCAATTTATTTTCATTGTGGAGTAGCACAGCCTTTAGACTAAGTGTTGAGGCGTTAATAAAAAGCCTTCAGTCACTAGGATCATGGGGAATGTGTAAAGCACTCATTAAACCTCCAATGTCCTTGCAGGCAACCAAGTAATTTTCCATTATTAAAAAAGGTATAAAATCTTTTTGACGACTTCGACATATAGAAACTTTAACATTTTCTTGTAATAAATTCCATTGTTGCAATGGAGATGCCAAAAGCTCCGCTTTCACCTTGGACAGATCAAGGTCTCTTATAAGATCATTTAATTCGCGTTGTTTAATTTTGTGTGGTTCATCACCGGACACTTTGGCAGAGATATCGGGATCTTGTGATGTTGATGGCTAGACTAGAAGTCGTCACCTATATTATCATCGGATTGTTGTCGTCAGAATCAAGATTTTTGAGGTGGAATAGAAATAGGTAGTTCATCACTATGGGGAATCGGGTGAATGACAGATGGCAAATTGGGGTATTGTATTACCATCTTTTTTTTCTTGTTAATACCCTGATCTAATAGAAGGTATCACGCAAAAATAACAATCGCTAACATGATCTTTAGGTTCTCGCCAGATCATGGGCACAGCAAAAGCCACTGAACATCCTTTTCCACTTGGCCAACTGCAAAGATTGTTCGCACAATTGCTGCAACATACATGAGGTGCCCATTTTTTATCTTCATCTCCAATTGTACAACCAAAATACAACTGGTACGCCTTCTTAATTTTGGGAGTAAAATTACGTTTTTGACGCGCAAAAGTCACTTCACCACAAAAATATAACAACAGTTATTAGGTGTATTTACACAATCTCGTGGCATATTTTCAAAATAGCACTATTTACTTTCGAAACTGAACGCTTCATGCACAAGGTACAAACGACTACCTCAGAATAAATATTAGTTTTAGTGACAAATAAGAAGCTAGGTATTTAGTACGTCCAGTGTAGTATGTCTATTGTTCGTAGAGTTCTAATTCTACCGGTTATTTGTGATAGGACCGCCAATAAACTAGGGTTTATACCTGCGTTACATTTTCCTAAATCCTTTTGATATCACTTTTAGTAAAAAAAATTTAAGGCAGTTTAACTTAGATTGACACATTATCGGTTTTCGAGGGCGCTGAAACTGATTATGATGTCAAAAAAGGTTATTCAAAATGACTGATACTATACAGCCGATTTTTCGGAAAAGATTTCATTAAAAATAACGTAACTGGATAAATTGTTAACAAATTTCGCTCGGATTGACACTGTGGGTGTTTTTTAGGTCACTGGCATAGATTATGATGTCAAAAAGTAATAATACAAAATGTTTTCCAAAGATCAACGGGGCGTGGTTTTTCAAATAAAAACCGTTAAATAAATTTTTTAATTCTGAAAGTGGTGGAAAATACTTCGAGTTCGAACCACAATATCAATAAAATTAGTCTCAAAATTCAAAGTCGCGGAACCGATTTCTACGGATCCAAGGTAGGTACCTCATAAAAAGGCCTTGGCGGGCATCGCCATAGGGGTCGCTCGAATGCGACTCGACTGAAATAGCAGCGTGATATTAACCACTACGCGATGTTGCTTCTTAACCTAAAATATTCCATTTGTTGATTGTTAGTATGCCACATCATAACACCAAATACTTATGGAACACAAGAAGAAATTTGTAGGTTAGGATTTGCCGTAATATTTGCTTTATTCACAAGAAGGACCAAAATCAAGACTACGATAAAAAAAGCTTTTTCGTTGTCCCCATTCAAAATCGAATTGGAACGAGTTTAACAAATTAAAGGGTCCTCTAATATTAAAGATTATTTTAATAATGGAACTGCCTTTAAAAACACCTTCCAAATGCAATGTTAGTTTATTTGTTCGCGCTTTGTGTCAAAGGTAATGCATTTTTGGAAGTAGTCACTGATCTTATGTATGAGACGTTCTGTATAGCAGGATGCTTTGCATTTAGATGCATAAATAGAGAGTCTACATCAACACGGAAAAACTTTGTCTCGAATTACAACCGTTCGAAGTATTTCTCTCAAAAAATGATTATTGTTAGCAAACAAACAAAGCTATCTGTATCGATTTAGTCAGCATATCGCCAATTATTCCAAGCAAGGGTAAAATCCTCTAAAATTAATTCTGTCTGTGTTAACCTTTTGTATTCCTCCTATTTTTAACTCACATTCCTCACATCTGCGACTTCACTCTAACGGATCTCTGTTTGACATCAGCTCACCTTTAAACCAGGTCCTAATCTTCCTTTTATAAATGAATCTAGTCTATCTTGAACCCAGAGAGATTTAGCAGCATTTTCGTAGCACTGGACGGTGATGAAATCTCATATATTTTCGAAGTTCAAATTTAAACGAAATAGAATTACAGTCCAATGAAGGTTTTTAAGTACAGTACGTCGAAATTGGCAAGACGTGAACATAGGCACAAAAATGTACTTTCGAGGAGTTATTTTACTTCCGCATCCACACAGTGGAGTGGAAATACAGTAATCGTAAAAAAAAATCATGTTTTTTTGTTGAAATAGGCTTAGAATGTCACGAAACGTCGAAATTTTAAATTTGGGCGAAAAAGAAATTCTGTCTATCTTGTCTGTCTTGTAATGGTATAATTTATTATCTTGTGTCAACTCAAAGTTCAGACAACTTATTCTTAGTTACTTACTTAGTTTAAGTATTTGCATATTAATTAGTTTTAGGTTTATTGCTGTTCCTGCAAAATATTGAACTATGTGCATGTGCAGTCTACAAATTATAACGTGTAATGATTATTATTAGTAATGAATAAAAGTTATACCTTTAAAGTAGAAGGTTGTGTTTAATTTTAACTAAAGACGTCCGAGGATGTCACAGTCTGTCGGTCTGTAACTTTTTTGTGCGCACGTTTTCTCTAGAACGGTATAAGATACTGACTTGAAATTTGTACATGTATGTATTATAACGAGTCTGGAACTGGATTGCATTTGGAACTTATATGGTGAAGGATTGATAGTAGGGGATAAATATAGGAAAATAAGTAAAAAAGCAAGATGATAAGAGTACAGAAACTTGAGATTTGGTGTATATACTAGAGGCCAAGGCCTCAGATTCCTTTCAGGCCATTTGAACATCTTGAAGTGGGAGAATAAGAGTTGATAAAATATTCACAAATTATTTTGCTGAAAATTATCTTATGTAGAATTAATGGCTAAAATTTTTATTTTTAATTTTTACACTTCATATGTAGCGAAAGCAAATTGGCAGTTTATTATCTAATTACATTCGCGTTTTAGGACAAAGGGATTTAATTTTTACAATAAAGTGCCAATTTACACGAACTATGTTACATTTGGCAAATTAGCTTGATGAAGAATTTATAGATAAAATTTAAAAGCTCCAGTGATATCTTAGGATGATAATTCAGGAATAAATTAATTAAACACATGAAACATGTCTCTAATATTAATTTTTTGCTTCCAGATGTTTTTTTGACATTTCATGTGTTCATTAATCTATTTTTCTTTTCAACTCCATCATTTATGTCACATAAAGATGTATCTTCAATGTGATTCATGTGGTTAAAATCGAAATCGGTATAAGTATCTACCAAATACAGATACTTACTAAAACTTAAAAGTCCGCAGATTCTCCATATACATGAAATTATGCCAAGTACTGTATACTCTTTGCAATAATTTGTATTTACTTTGTTGCAATAAAGACGATTTTATTTTATATTTATTATTATTTTTTAATATAATGCTGTGAATGACGTGACAAGCCAAAGAAAGCCATCATTATGTACTATGTATATTAATTATAAAAAATCACATTTGTAATTCTTATAATATTTAATATTATTTTCTTAACAGTGTAGAGTATTATTTTTTGTTTTTTAAATAATCATTTAATTCATTTTGTCTGGCGTATTTTAACCCACCTTTATTAATGTATGTGCTTTACTGTAACATATACTGTGGCTGTTTGAAATGAAGCATGTTATTATTATTATTATATTAGACTGATCTGCGGTTGAAATATTTACTGAGACTTCTCAAAGTCCAATCATATAACAAGTAAAGAGAATAGTACATTGTCTAATGTCTCGCCTATAGACATCATGTACTCATGGTAATATGCATTCCGTAGTGATACCATATAGCGATGCTACTATATACTAAATTCAAACGGTATTTATGGCAGTTAATGACGCAATGATTAGGTCTATTAATATATTTACCTATTTAGTATTTATATTTAATTTCAGAAACCCAAAATTAAGATAAGATTACTTAATTAAGCAGAGTATACTTTTTGAAAGATTGAATAAATGTTGACTGCCCCGAATAATTGTAAAAAAAAAACACTGTAAATTTTTATTCACAAAGTATTTTTGTAAGCTTACAATTCACATGAGTTATATTAAATTTGAGCATAAGCTCAAGGAGGAACTTATAGATACAATTTAAAAGCTCAAGTGATATTTGCGAATAATTTTTCACTAAATAAAATGTTACATGTCAGTGTTTACATATTATTATTACAGCGACAATTGTGTCTAGAGAAGAACTTCTCTAGACACTAGATTTTCTACTAACAATGACATTTGATTAGTACAATTCCAAAAAATGGCATTTTATTACCATCCATGTTCATTAGAGAAATGATCTTCTCTATGCATCTACTACACTTTCCTCTTTATATGTAGCTATTAATTATAATTTTCCTATTTTTCTAGGTTAGGTTTGCAGCCCCTTCATATGCAAAGATTCCTCAATAGAGGTGAGTTCTTACTGAATTATTTAGTAGTATTAATTGCTGCCTTTCTTATTTGAACTAAGATAAATAATTCTGCTTAATTTATACGTGTAAAATCATTATATCAATAAGTTCTTGAGTACAATATATTCTGTACTCTGAAAATTATAACAACTGATGTAGACGTAATATCCGGTTTGGCAACTGATGTATTATTTTGTTGAGTTCTTTTATTGGGCAACTTAAAAAATTAGTTTATATATTATAGATAGTTTATATATTATAGATACGGTTCTCCATCTTTCAAAAAATTAAATCATACTGAAATAGACCATATATTTCGCATTGTTGATCTTTCTCTTTTTAGTTAGACAGAAAAATGTATGAAGTTGTCAGTTTACGTGATCGTCTAGTTTTCTAAAAGTGGGACCCAATTAGGATCTATTTACGTTGTCAGGGCAACTTCAGAGCATATTCCTTTACAAGGTTTAATATTACTTGTTTCTGTTTAAAATATTTATTTGACTCAAAATAATCACTAAATAATGATTTTTTTTCTTTTTACTTGTTTGTACATTTATTAATAATTCACTGTGATTATAAACTTCATTTGATTTATTTTGGTTAAAGATTTATATTAGTATTTAACTTTACTTATTCTTGAAAGAGCGAAGAGAACGACAGACAAAGTTTTAATATGTTTATTATAGGACAATTGTCACACATGCAGTTGTAAAGGGTGTCTCAACAAGAGCACCGGATTTAATGTTAAAAAAATACTTGTTTTTAAATTAAGCAAATATTTATTTTTCAACGTGAAAGGGAATCATTACGATTAAACACGAATCACGACATCTGGCAAATGGCCACCACGGGACCTCTGGCACATTCTCTTCATATAGTTCTGGATGACTTTTTCGCATACCTGCGGCGTTATTTCCGCAACAATGCGATGTATCTCTTCTTTAAGGCGTTCAATTGTTTGTGGTTTATTCTCATACACCCTGTACTTCAGATAACCCGAAAGAAAGTGGTGGCCAATGTTGATTGCCAAACCGAGAAGTGACACGGTGTGGAAACCTGGTCCGCAGTAACGCCATTGTTTCGAGAGGTGTGTGGCAGGTCGCACCGTCTTGTTGAATATCATAATATCATCCACATCAATTCGATCCAATTCGGCCCACAAAGACTCGGTTAACATTTTGCGATACCGCACAGTTAGCGCATTTCCAGCCGCATTTTGGAAGAAACACGGTCCAATCACTCCATCAGCTCCAAATGCGCACCAAACAGTTACTCGCGGTAGATGCATTGGTTTCTTCAGTATTACACGAGGATTTTCAGCACCCCAAATTTGGCAGTTCTGCTTATTTACATACCCGTTTAGTTGAAAATGTGCCTCATCCGAGAAAATGATTTTCTTACAGAAATCCGCATCAATTTCGTAGTGCTCCAGCACCCAATCAACGAATACACGTCGCTGCGCATGGTCCCTTGGCTTGATTTCTTGCATCAATTGAATCTTATATGCGTGCAAATGAAAATCTTTTGTTAAAATTCGTTACAGAGTGGGTCTGGTAATGTTCAATCCTTGACCACGATGCCGAATGGCAGTGTCTGGATTCTCGGCCACACTTTCCCTCACTGCGGCTATGTTTTCGAGCGACCGACAAGGACGGCGACACACAATGATCTTCTCATACATCAACGTGAATTTTGTCTCAAATTTGCTAATTAAGCGGCGAACTGTCGACACATTTGGTGCATTGTTGCGACCGAAAATTGCACGTAATCTGCGAACTGCTTCCGCAAAACTTTCACCACTTTTGTAGTGAGTTTTCACAATAATTAAACGTTGCTCGTTTGAATAGTGCTGCATCATTTCTAATCGTATGGTTTGTACATGACAATTGTTAACAAATGAACACAGAACTAATCGCACAAACGAAATGGCGGCAAATTCAAATCCGGCGTTCTTGTTGAGACACCCGTTACAAATTAAATATTCGTCGCAGAAGCTGCTACAATAATTTAAAACATTAGAAAAAAATTGTTGGATATGGATAATCAAACTTACGCGTATAAAATAATTAAGTAAGATACAAAACCAACAAAAATAATGTTGTTACAACGACAATTGACGTTTCCTCTGCAATACTGATAGTTACGTCTGCTTGATAACAATAATAAGATAATAATATATCTTGTTTACAAATAATATCCATCGTGTGAATCAGTACCAGCTACTGCTCGGACTCTAGAACCCCTACCCCTTTCAGAGCGCATAGAGATGATTACTGTGCAATGTGCATTATACCCTATCCCATACCATAATCCGATGGATAAAGTGCATTCTCTCTGAAGTTGGATAGTGGAAATTCTAAAAATTGTCAACAGGTTCTCATCTTGAGAAAAAGTGTACTAAAACATCATCGGAATAATATCGAAAAGTGGAAGTAGTGTGAGAAGCAATTTTAAAAGACAAGAATGTTTAAATAAGATTCAGTGAAAATTATGGTCGGGTATAATATTCCGTGGAACAAACTGAACAATCCGTTTGCGTGCGTGGAAATCCGTAGAATTAACGGTAAGGGAAAACCAGATTGTGCCGTAATCTGAGAATATTAAAAGAAACGTTTTCGCAGAACTTCATGCGTATGGGTTAGTGGACACGAAACGACTAGCTCTAGAGGTGAGAAGGTAGTTCATGTATTGTTCGGTAGGGAGGCATGGAGGAAAATATCACGATGCGACCACAGTAGTTGATAGTACCAAAAGCGTCTATCGCTGTAATTCCCAGACAATAGACGCCCTCGTGACTAAAACTCTAGATAAGCTATGCTTGTGACAAGTGGAATAACTGGCTCTATTTTCTACTAGTGAGTGATGAGTGACAGAGGAGGGGACAGACGTTACGTGACGCTGATCGGGTACGATTACTACGAAATTACCAGTCCATTTGCACTTCCTGTAATTCATTACA
Organism: Stenurella melanura; assembly: GCA_963583905.1. Lineage (NCBI taxonomy): Eukaryota > Metazoa > Arthropoda > Insecta > Coleoptera > Cerambycidae > Stenurella > Stenurella melanura. The sequence goes on from OY757309.1 coordinate 108,523,524, forward strand.
GTACAGTTTGTCTCCCAGTCCACCTAGCATGAGGTACAAACTGGAAATGATCTTTGGACTAGGTTCATGTCTGGACTGGATAGACACGAACTCATCCGTAAAAATATTCGGATCAGCCATTCCTACGCAACTCGTACACAACTCACATGACAAACAAACTACTGAAGACAAACCACCTTTCCTCCAAACTTCCCTTCACATCGTGGAGTATATATCTCTCTCATAACACACAATCACCTCCACATTCACGTAGTGAGTGACAGTATAATAATCGCAAAAAAATTTACGTCTGTCGGTCAGTCGGTTCGTCGGTATGTCTGTCTGTAACATTTCTTTTTGTGAGCACGTTTTCTCAGTAACCGTTTAAGATATTGACTTGAAACTTGGTGGGTACCCTTGCAATGCTTATGTACTATGACGAGGTCTGAAAAGAGATTATATTTTGCCCTAATTCCCAAGAAGGGTTGGAGGTTAAATAGGGTTAAATAAGGAGAAATAAGAAAAGCAAGCTGGTAAGCGTACAGTAACTTGGTATTTGGTGTATGTAACAGAAGCCAATACCTCAGATTTTTTATAATATTTTCAACCCCCCTTCCACCACCCCATGTCCATTATTAAAGGGCTCAATAAAATAAAATTGAGCTATTCACTAGAAATTTGGTGCACGTATGTATTATAACGACATCTGGAACTAGACTATATTTTGAGACGATTACGTTGAGGCGTTGAGGGTTAAATGAGGATAAATAAGGGAAATACGTAACGCAAGCTGGTAAGAGTACAGAGACTTGGGATTTGGTGTAGATACTAGAAGCCAAGGCCTCAAATATTTTATAATATTTTTCAACCCCCCACCACCCCCACTCCATTATTAAAAGGCTTAATTAAATAAAATTGAGACATCCCACTTGAAATTTTGTACACGTATGTATCATGATGATATTTGGAACTAGGTTATATGTAGTGATGATTCCGTTGAAAGGGTGGGGGTAAGTAGGAGTAAATATGGGGAAAGAAGTAAGGCAAGCTGGTAAGAGTATAAATTTGGGACTTGGTGTATGTACTGAAAGACCAAGGCTTTCTTTAAAATATTTTTCAACCCCCCACCACCTCCACTACATTATTAAAGGGGTTGGTAAAATAAAATTGAGCTATTCACTTGAAATTTGGTACACGTATCTATGTATTATGACGACATCTGGAACTAGATTTTATTTTGAGATGATTCTGTTGAAGGGGTACGGGGTAAGTAGAGTTAAATAGGGGGAAATGTGTAAAGCAAGCTGATAAGAGTATGGAAACTTGAGATTTGGTGCATATACTAGAAGCCGAGGCCTTAGACTTCTTTATAATGCTTTTCACCTTGCAGCAAGCCTTGGCTTTGATTTCTCTGTACGTTTGAAACATAAACCTTATCCTCTTAATAAAATACTTTTATTCCTTTCATTTATTTTGTAGATTTCTTTCTAAGAATGAAACGTAAAACACATATATATTTTGATGTTGTGTGGCTGCTATTATACTTTATTTTGACAGATAGGACTTTGTCTTAGCCTACCACCGGCATTCTGTAACCGTGAATAGACGAATAATTTATGTAACGGGAGAATTATTTTATTTACAAGGTGGTAAACATTTTCTCCTGATATTTCATGTGGCAGAAGTGCATATTCCGAAAATTAAACATGCCTTGTCGTGTAAATGTAACCTCGTCCGTAAAAAGTATTTTACTTTAAGAAATTGGAGCATTTTGCGTTCGTTCTAGCAACAGTTCTCAAGAATCGACCTTATTGGCATAACCTCAGGTAATAATTCTTGAGTTTTTCGGTAATGGAACGGATGCAATTGTTGTTCAAGTAGTACCCTTAAAGCGCTTTGGTGAGATATATGCATTCTTAAGCCTGTCTTCTATTACATATCGTAGGATCTTCCATTATAATATCTAATATTTCTTCTTCAACGTCAACAGTTCTTGCGTTTCTTGGACCACCAGCGCCTCTATTTTTTACTTGAGGCTTTCCTGTTTCTCTAAGTCGACTTAAGAAAGTTTTGGCATCAGGAATATTTCTGTTCGGGAATTTATCTTCATAACATTTGATAGCTGTAGCAGCATTACTAAAACATTCTCTCAAAGTCAGAACTACGTCTGTTAATTCAGAAAACATGTAATCGCCCATGTTTAAATCATATTAACAATTAAACTGGAATTATTTCAAATAAAACAATCAAAGTCTAATAAATAACAAAAATGTCAATGTAATATTTCAAAACATTTTTATGTGCAAAAAAAATTATTAATAAAATGTTGTAAATGCACTTTGTTTTTTAAACACAAATTACTCGAGAACGGCTTCATTTATTAAAATGCAATAAGAATTCCTTTTTTATTCCTAATGATCTGAAAATTAGTTTTTTACAATAATTTTTGGAAATTTAAAAAAATTTTAAAGTTATGAAAATACTGAACAATCACCTCCAAAAACTAAAACCTTAAACAGAAGAGAGGGTTTGATACCAAGTAAACTAGTGTCCAGATGGCCTATGACTAAGTTTAAAATATTTTGGACCACCTTGTATGCAAGATAAAACGTAATCGGAAAAATACGATATTTGGCACATCTCAGTTACTAATGAAAATGCATCTAACGAAATTATTTCATCCATCTAGCGTGTGTACAAAGGAGTGAAATTAACTACCCTTCTTACAATTTTGTTTGTCTGCTATTTTTTTTTTTCAATTAAAGAAAAGAACTAAAGAAAATGATTAATTTAGAAACTTTTTATATCTTGAAAAAATTTCATAAAATCTACCGCTATTGAGAAAAATGAACTAAAACATGTGTACCTAAGTGATCAATCAAAATTTTCTTTCAATTAAAACCAGGAACTAAACATAATGATTTAGAAACGTTTTTACTCCTTGAAAACATTTTTTAAAATCGACCGTTGTTTGGAAAAATCTAAATTATATCTACCTAAGTGACCAATCAAAAGCGATGAGCATTATTTTAGTCAAAACACTAAGTAAGTTGTCAAATCATAATTTGACAGTATTATGTACCGATGTGATCATTTGGTGCTTATAAATTTGTAATATATTCATTTAAGTACTCTACGTGCAATTGTGATGCGCAGTTTTTTGTATAAGAATGTGTACTACCGAGACAGTCATTGTCGAGTACTTGTATTGATTACCAGTTGTATATGTATATAGAAGAAGTAATATAGTTTATTTTGTGGTATACAGTATTTTATTTCTCTGTCAAATTACAGTGAAGACAAAAATATCACAAGTGGCGACGAGGATTTTTCTTTATTGAAAACTTCAAATTAAATTTTCAATAGTTAAAAGTTTCCCACGTGACTAAGTGCAAAAATGGCTACTCATTCAGAATATGTAGGACATCTACGAGAATTCGACCCTGCAAATTCAGATTGGTCAATTTTCAAAAGACGTATAGATAATTACTTCATAGCAAATGAAATAACAGATGAAAAACGGAAAGGTGCAATATTGTTAAATGTATTAAGTGAAGAAGCATATAAATTGGTGTATAACTTGTGTGTACCGGCAGAACCTGAGAGCAAAAAGTATTCTGAATTAATTCCATTATTTTCCGAGCATTTTAAACCCAGTTTAACAGTATTTGCTGCAAGGTATCAATTTTATAACTCACGAAAAACGCCAAGTGAAACCGCGAGAGAGTGGTCAGCGCGGCTAAGAAATTTAGTAGTGTTGTGCGAGTTTGAGAACAGTGAGCTGGACATGGTACTAAGAGATCATTTTATTGTGGGTTATGATAAAGGTCCGGTTCAGGACAGACTATTTGAAGAAAAGAAAACTGTCACTTTCAAAAAGGCGGTGGAGATAGCTGTATCCAAATCGGCAGCACAGCCATCTTCGTTTTCCCCCAACTCTGATATTTTGGTGAAGAAGGAACCGGAAATTCACTATGTGCGCACAAGGACAAAACAGCAGAACAGGGCGTTATCGCAAGGTTCCTCAGCAGGAGCAGGGATGTCTACGTCTCAGAGTAATGTACGCAGGAACCAAGGAACCCCTACCAAATGCGCAGTGTGTGGACGGAGGAATCACCAGTCAGATAAGTGCTCTTTTCGTGAATGTTTCTGTCACATATGTAAAAAGAAGGGTCATTTGGCTCCGATGTGTTCACAAAAACACGTAAACAAAACAAATAAATTCCAATCGAATAAAGTAGGTCAACATTATTTAGAATCAGCTGATTATTCTCTGTACAATATAAATGGAAATGTAAATCCTATTTTAATCGATTTATTAATTGAAAATATTCCCTTTACTTTTAATTTAGATACAGGTTCTAGTTTTAGTGTAATCTCGGAAAATTTTTATAAAGCAAGTTTTAAAAATAATATTTTGCTTAAAACAGATAAAACATTCAGTTTATATAATGGTGATAAAATTATACCTTTAGGTTACATAAATTGCAATGTTATTTTTCAAAGCAAGGAATGTCAATTAGATATTTATATCATTAAAAATGCAACTGGCCCACCTTTGTTAGGACGCGATTTTTTCAATTTATTCAGTTTAAATATTTCAAATTTTCATTACATTGATTTACCAGATGAATTGCAATTCTTAATAAAGAAGTATGACTGTGTTTTTGAACCTGGGTTAGGTACTTTCACAAAAGGTTCTATATCGATTAATTTAAAATCAGAATCGGTAGCACCAAAATTTTTTCGAGCACGACCGCTGCCGTTTGCAATAAAGGAGAAGGTTGAAAAGGAGTTGGATAGATTGCAAACTTTAGGAGTTATCGAGTCTGTAGATTATAGCCCCTGGGGTACGCCGATCGTACCAGTTTTGAAAAAAGATGGTTCAGTTCGATTATGTGGAGATTTTAAAGTAACCTTAAACCCTTATATCGAAGTGGATCAGAACCCTCTCCCTCGAATAGAGGAATTATTTGTTAAACTGCAGGGCGGTGAACATTTTACAAAACTTGATTTAACAAATGCTTATACTCAAGTTTGCCTAGATGAAAAATCAAAGAAATTAGTAACTATATCTACGCACAAAGGGTTGTATCGTTATAATAGGGCACGTTTTGGTATATCCAGTATTCCCGCTAAATTTCAAAAAATGATGGAATCACTTTTAGGGGGTTTACCTGGAGTTGTCGTCTTTTTAGACGATATACTAATTACTGGCAAGGATAAAAAGCAGCATATATTTAGGTTAGACCAAGTTTTAAATAAATTAAATGACGCCGGACTTAAAATTTGTTTAGATAAATGTAAGTTTTTTCAGGCGGAAATTTCCTACTTGGGATTCAATATAGACAAAAATGGATTGCATACATCTGAAAATAAAATTTCTGCAATAAACAATGCACCTATGCCAGAAAATGTTACTCAATTAAAATCTTTTTTAGGTTTAATTAATTATTATGGTAAATTTGTGCCAAATTTAGCTACAATATTACATCCATTATATAATTTATTAAAACATAAAGTTTCTTGGTATTGGTCAGAGGAATGTAATATAGCTTTTCAAAAAGCTAAGCAATTGTTGACTTCAGCGCCAGTTTTAGTGCACTATAACCCGGATTTGCCGATTAGATTAAGCGCTGATGCGTCAGAATACGCGGTCGGCGTGGTTATAACACATATTATGCATGATGGTAGCGAAAAACCTATCGCCTATGCCTCACGCACTCTGTCAGCAGCTGAAAAGAAATATTCCCAGATAGAAAAAGAGGCCTTAGCAATTATATTTGGATTAGGTAAATTTTATCAGTACATATATATGCGCCCCTTTACTCTTGTTACTGACCATAAACCACTGACTTCAATTTTTCATCCTAACAAAAGTATTCCACAATTTTCAGCCAATAGATTACGTCGTTGGGCAGTTATTTTATCGAACTATCAATATAACATTGAATTTGTTAGATCCGAGAAAAATTATGCAGATAGTTTATCGCGATTACCTATCAAGGCAGAAGAAGGCACTCAAGACGATCTAGATGTAAATTTTATAAGTTATTTTTCTAATAATGAGCATTTTCCTATAAATTTTAATCATATTCGGCTAGGTACATTATCTGACGAATTATTGTCTAAAGTGATAACATATTTACGTACAGAGTGGCCCAAACAAATTGATAATGATTTAAAACCATACTATAAAATTAGAAATGATTTAAGTTTGGAAGAAGACTGTTTGTTATGGAACAATAGATTAATTATTCCTTTTAGCTTAAGAAAAAAAATATTAAATGATTTACACGCATCGCATATGGGGATGGTGAAAATGAAAAGTCTAGCCAGATCTTATTTTTGGTGGCCAGGTCTCGATAAAAATATCGAAGAAACATGTAGAACATGTGAAAATTGTTTAATGCATAAAAAAGCTCCAAACAAAGCAATATTAAATCAATGGCCTTGGCCTACAGAGGTTTGGTCGCGTTTACATTTAGATTTCATGGGACCACTATTAAACAAGCAATTTTTAATAATTTTGGACGCTCATTCCAAGTGGATTGAGGTTTTTCCCATGTCTTCCATAACGTCGAATGCAACTATAGAAATTTTAAGATCTGCCTTTGCCAGATTTGGCTTACCACGACAAATAGTGACTGATAACGCTACTACATTTTGTTCAAAAGAATTTCAAGATTTTTTATTTCAAAATAATATTAAACATGTCACTTCAGCCCCGTTTCAACCCTCTTCAAACGGTGCTGCGGAAAATTCCGTAAAAACGATTAAAAATGCATTAAAAAATGCTATGGGTAAAAATAAACATTTAAGTATCAATAAAGCACTAAACAATTTTTTATTTGACTTCCGCAATACTGCAAATTGCACGACAGGGAGTAGCCCTGCAGAACTTATGTTTGGACGGAAATTACGCACTAGATTTGATTCTTTATTGCCGGAATCATGTATAGTGAATACAAATTTAAAAGACCGGGTCCTAACGAAACAAAGTAAACCAACTTGGATTAAGGCAAATATTTATAAAAGGCTAGGTAAAACTATGTATTTAGTAAAAGTGCCTCAATTGTCTAATATAGTGTGGAAGCGGCATTTGAATCAAATAAAGAAGTTTCACTTTAATGAGACATTTTTACCAGTCAACAAAATACAGAGTAATATTGATTCAGACATCGTGGAAAATATTCCAGAAGTAGTGGACTTGACTGTGTCCCCTAGTGTCAGTGATAATGTTCTCCACGGTGAGGAAGATAGTGATTTTGCGGCGAACAGACCTAAACGTAATATTAAGCCTGTTTCGCGATTAAATTACGACAAGTTGTAATATATTGTACATATTTTTTTGTTTTGTAAATAATTTTAATTATTTTTCTTTAAGGGGGGAGATATGTAATATATTCATTTAAGTACTCTACGTGCAATTGTGATGCGCAGTTTTTTGTATAAGAATGTGTACTACCGAGACAGTCATTGTCGAGTACTTGTATTGATTACCAGTTGTATATGTATATAGAAGAAGTAATATAGTTTATTTTGTGGTATACAGTATTTTATTTCTCTGTCAAATTACAGTGAAGACAAAAATATCACAAAATTATTTTCAGATAAAAATTTGAAACAGTTTTTTATACACCTTTTTAAGAGTGTGTAGCTGGAAGGAAGGGTTATTTTGAAAAAAATGTATATGAAAAACCCACCATCATTTTCGATAAGGAATTGGTAGTAACATTTTTTGAACGTTATTATGGGACACCCTCTATATGGAATTGAGACAAACTAAATGAATATATGAAATGTAAACTTAATTAAAAATAATAAAGATATTTTAATGGTCATGATTTGCGGCCACAGAGTCCTGAGTTCGAGTCTTGGTCAGAATATGAATGTATAGTGGCGTTTTTAAAGTGTTACCGAGACGGTAACAGCAGGCTAGATCGCCGCTGAGTTTCACAACATGTCTAGTCGCTGTTACCTCTCCTGAGTTTAAATCTCAGCTACAGCCCATGGCAATGTCACAGGGAATGGTTGGTGTGTTGATGTTTATGTAAATGTGTCCTGATTAAGTAGAGAAATAGTTATGGCTAAACTCCACCAACTAGGAAATTAGTATAAATAAGATGTTAAAAAAATATCACATTAAATAGCTTCTTCGGCCCACCGTACATAATATTCGTCACAAATAGCATCAAGATGATAAAGATAGTGAGTTGACTTTCACCCTAGTTTAATTTCATTGATATGAAGTTAACAAATGTTTATCTAATATTCTATGCACGAGCACGATCAACTTTAACCGGATTATATTCACAAGAGGTAATATTAAATCCCTTTTGTGGATGAGTCCTCGGCATAGCTTAATATTCAGTTGTACTTGTATATATGCTATGCATCATTATATATTACCCTTGTTTATGTTGGATAAACAAGGATATTACATTTTAATTAACTAACTTCGGATTAGTATATTTGAAAATATTTTTCTAGGTCGTCGTTGCTTGCGAATACAATATTGCTGGTTAATTTTGCTGTGTAAGTCATATTTACATGGCTTAATGTAATGTTGTTTAGTTATGTCTGAAATGATGCCTATCAATGTGACGAAACTATGAGAATATATTTATGTTTATTAATACGAAGACGAAGAATATATTGCTTATGATCGGCAGGTAGTATTGCTCGTAGAGAGAAAAATTTATATCACGTTAGTGATCGAATTCAAAATATCCGTCTGTCTGTCACGTTTCTTGAAAGCGAAATAACTTAAGAAAGAAAAGTTCAATAGTGTTAATGAATTATATCAATTTGGAGAATAAAGAAGATTTGGCAAGATGAAGAACGGTAAATAAAAAAGTTATCAATAATTTTAATCTTCAAAAATTCTTTCCTGCAAATATCCAAGAAGCTCTACGCTACCGAACTGGGTGATAGCCCGCTAACATCACACAGATTAGACAGCATAACGCACCTTTCCAAATCAAACACATCTTACCATACCAGATGCTGCCCATCTTCCAGCAAACTCTATATAGCCAACCTTTCCTCTGTCATAACTTCTTGAGTACAGAGTAGTGCTCTGTCTCTGAAATTTGTAACCTTAAACATTTTCCCGTCCCCTTTTTCGTCCCAGTTTGTTTCTTGTTGTTTATTTTCTTTCCAATTTTTCCTCAACCAGTCACCACAGTTCAACATTTGTTTGGAACATACAATTAGAATACAATAGATTGGACTGCTGGAACCTTGTCCTCGTAGTAATTGCTTCGAACAGATTTCTCATCCGTTCATCCAGAATTTTAAATATTATTACTGGTTTTCACCCTCGGAGAAAGCTGTTTCAGTTTTTGATTTGTGTTACTTATGTTTAGCCCCTTATGGCGTACCGTCCATATATGGCACATTGAAGTATTTTCAATATGTATGGTGCCATCTATTAAATTTCATTAGAATATCCTGTCCAGATTAATAAGAAAGCTATTAGCATCATCTGAAAACATTACTACCAACTAAATATGTTCCATGAACCGATATGATCAGTGTTGTTCAATGGCTGCCTCAGTAAAAGCTGATCCTTCCCAACCGACAATTTGTAGCTTATTTAAAAGCGTTGATATTGAATATTTTTCAATAAATTATAATATTTTGGGGAAGTATAACTATTATCAAGTGGTGTATGCGTGAAATAAAACAGGTATGTTTTTTAGATATTATTATTTGTAGGATATTAGGTGTGTGTCATATGTGGCAAGCATGCAGTAAAGGAACGAGATAAGAATATTGCAATTTAATTCTCATTCGAATATCGTCTCAAAAACAATGGATGTAAGAAAATTTTATGGGCATGTTGTAGATATACTGAATAGAAATATTAGTGAAGATGATGATCTGTCTGATAATCATCTGACAGCTCAAACTGGTGTTATTGAGGAAATTGATTATAAATTTAAAAGAGAGAAAGAAGAAAACGACTCGGATAGTGAAGATGACATTCTTTTAAGTTATTTTGTAAAAGCGTCCAAACGAGCCAATACAAAATCAGTACCTCCGAAATGCGAAGCTGCCTCAAGAAATTGAAGACCTTGTAAAACGTTACCAGGTTTCCAAATTTCTTCACCGATGAAATACTCAGTTGCAAGTATCCCATTTGTCCTGGAAAATCTTTTGTGATATATAGATTATAGAGGTCTATTTATGATTAAATAAAATCGAAATTGTTTTTAGTTGTGCCACATAGAATGAATATTTTGTAATGTCCTTATTGCATGATGGTGTGCCATATATGGTACAAAGAATTTTTTTAAATAAATGTGCCTAAATACACTGAATTTAAATTTTTCACCAATTTTTCAAAAATCAGCTGGGATCCGGGGAGGAATTTGTTGTATATCAATTAAATAAATCTGTTAGACCTGAACTGAACTCCCAATTTAACGATCGCAGGTTCAAAATCTCAAACATATATTCCTTTTTTAGGGTTCCGTAGAACCCATATAGTTTCATTATATCCGTCCGTCTATACGTCATAGGCATTTTTCTCAGAAAGTACTAGGCCTACATGGCTGAAATTTTGTGCAGTTATGGGACTGTTGTAACAGTTCTATAGATACATCATAAAGTAGTAGCACATTCTGCCTCCGAAGCTTGTCTAGCTAAAATACTTCTTATTATTATATTTATGTCCGTCTGTATGTCACAGACGTTTTTCGAAGAATTGGTCATACATGGCTGAAATTTTGTACAGTTGCGAATTGTTATAATCGCTAACCAATTATAAAATAAAATCTTTAAACGCCTTTTTTTCGGGTACCTCCACTATAAATAAGTAAATCGGAAGTGAACTTTTCTTTCGCACTTTCTTTTATTGCGCATATAGAACGAATGAAATGTTATCAAGGCGAAAGAAACGGCAGTTTCTATGATAAATTGGATATGCACAGTTCAGTACTGAAACGGCTATGGAACCCGATTTATACTTCCTGTGTTAATTTTACACCATTTTATAACGACGAGTGTTTCACCGAATAAACTGGAATAACTAAAATAATACTATTCATAAAAAACTGCGCAGAGTATTCTACAGAATGTGCAATAATCATATTATGAAATGTCCAATAAATCGGTGAAGAGTACTTACTTATTTATTTGTATGCATTTGTTACCCATTCTTTTTGATCATAGTGCATAAATGATTAAAATTACAAATAATTCCCTGTTAATATATATGCAAACCATCGACTTACAACCTTGCATTCGATGAATTATTTGTTTAACAAAGTAATGTGATTTTCGGGAAGTACAAATTTAATTCGAGTGGTACACTTCAGTTACCGACAATATTGAAAATACGAAAAATTAAAGTAAATAAAGGCAGTAGAAAAACAATATTCATCAAACATAGATGAAAGAGTAAAAGGAGCAGCGAAATAAAGAAGGGAGGCAGAGAGAAGACACGAACAGAAAAAATGCAGGAAATTCTTCGGGAGCATAGAATCCCTCCACCAGGACAGAGTTCAAACCAAACCTTCAGATACCTCAAAACATACAGAAGAAACGATAATATGCCAAGAAAATATATCCTTTCTTTGCAGCACTGGATCAGGAAACTAGCAGAAGAAAGAAACGCAAAGAGAAGTCATATAGAAGTAATACAAGAACTGGACTACTGGTCCTTACACTACTACTATGAGTTATCCCTAAAAATTATCACCAATGCATGGATGGACACTCTCCCCTGCCTGCGGAGTAGAACATAACCATAGAGATACCGCTTTCCAAAACCAAAACTCGCAAAAAAAAAGTAGACGATTATAGAAGAATAACACTCTGCAGCGTAGGATACAAATATTACGCACAATTTCTCATCAGAGAAGTGGAAGTACATAGGCAAACTACCAGACTGTTAAACGGCATTCATCAAGGTCAAATCAACGGATGACCATATGTGCCAGATGGATCCTGGAAGAAACATGGAGAGAAGGAACAAAACTATACATACATAGTCTCAATTAACCTCCAAAAGGCATTTGATACCATAAGTCATGAGGCTACAGTCAACATCTTATACAACAGGGGAGTGCCGAAATACCTTTTTTTGGGAGGAAAAACCTTCAAAAGGCTGCCCGCACTGCTGTTCGATCGAGTGGGGGTGTGTGGGATTTCTACCTAACTAAAAAAAAACCTCTTCTCTGTGGCCTCACCATCTTCGAAACTGCGCCAGCATTACTTCAGAAATGGTAGGTGGACTGTTACGATGTTCCAATATTATATTGTAGGTCTTCTCTCTTCTTGATCTTTGGTCTTCAGGATTTTGGTGCATAAGTCACTGATTGCATTCCAACTTGCCTCGTCGCTCAGCATAATGTTGACGAGGTTGTTCGCACTGATCTGTTGGTTTATGTCAGCTTCAGTTCTGTGCCTGAAATCTCCCCACCTCGACACTGGAATAAAGTGTGTTCGCTTTCTTCGCAGTATTTGCACCGGTCGTCGTTCCTTTTTCCTATTCTTTGCACGAATTGCGAGAAATTTCCATGACCACTTAGGACCTGTGTTAGTAGTTTAATGAGCCATGTTTACGGCTGCTCCACGCCACTATGTCGGTAATTAGTCGGTTAGTCCATCTTCCGTTCGTCGATGATTGCCACCGCTCCTGCCATTTGTCCATTAGGCATTTCCTGTTGTATTTCCTTGCCTCGTTGTCTGCTTTGTGGTTGTAAAACCATCTATTGAAGGCACAGCTGCGATGACTTGCAGGGCATCGGTCGAGACCGTTCTATAGGCACAGCAGACTCTAATGAGCATGCCTCGCTGTAGTCTAAGTAATCTTCCTCTACCTTGCTGTGCCTAGCGCGTCCTTCCAAGCTGGTGCTGCGTACAGCACAATCGATGTAGCCACTGAATTTAAGAGCAGTCTAGTGCTCGTGCTAGGACATCCAGTTTTAGGCATAAGCCTGTACAGTGCCATGGCCGACTTTTGCGCCTTGGCCGTGACCATCTCGATATGCTGGTTCCAATTCTGATTTCCGTCTATTAGGACTCCTAAGTATTTGATGTACGTTTTTGCGCTAATTTCCCTGTCCTGGATGTTCATATTCATTTCTCTAATCTTTTTCCTACCAGTCAACGCTACGACCTCTGACTTGCCAGGTGCCATCTGCAGGCCGAGGTTATTCATCTTCTCGTTTATATGGCTTATTGCAGCCTCCGTTCTGGCTATACAATATTCCACAGAAGTGGGCCTAGAACAGAACCCTGTGGCACTCCTCGTGTAATAGGTCTGATGATTAGTGCCGAAATACCTAATGAAAAGGATAGTAAAATCATACCTACACGAAAACACCGCAATCAATAGTTTAGCCACGCGACGGACTCTAAAGTGAAAAACATAGGAGTCAAACAAGGATATCCGTTATCCCCCTGACTTCTCACTACAGTAGATCAGTAGATCAGTAGATCAAGTGCTACAAAGCACAATAAAGAAAACTCAGAAATTCAATGAGAACGCTGAAACGATAAGGCCTCTCATCGTGCTTGCAAACGCCGACGATCTCATCATCACATCACCCAAGAAGAGCAAGTCATCGTCAAATTTCTAGGAAACCTGAAACCACTTCTGGACGCCTCTGGAATGAAAATAAACTTCAAGACGAGCTTAATAATGGTGGGAGATTGACTAAAACGAGTCCAGCCAACGGGGACGAATACAAAATAGGCGACTCTCTGGGAATCACGAACGATATAAAATACCTAGGAGCATATCCAACAAATCAACTGAAAAAGATTATAACAATCGATTTAGGGATAAAATATACAATAAAAATATGATTTTTTTCTAAATTTAGAATCATGTTTCTTTCTGGCTAATTAACTGATAGTATTTTATTTCTGGGAATAATTTTCTATATTAAATACAGGGTGTAATTAGTTTCATGTCATTAAAAAAAACTGGTGGTAGGGAACAAGACAAACAAAAAAACCTTATATAACATGGGGTCTAAAGTTCATAGTTTTGGAGAAAAAAAATTAACAAAAATTTCGCAAATTTTCAATAAAATTTTTTGAGAACTGCTGGAATATTGAGGTAGGTTTAGATCTAGATCTGACCTGAAGAAAACTATACTCTAACTCTCCCTTGTGCAATATTTTAGTTACTGTCGGTGTTTTGTTATGTACACACGTCCACGAACGACGGGTTCGTTGTTTTTGTTATTTTTGAATTTCGCGTCATTGTGTATTTATAGTTAAGATTTATTTTATTGACTTACCGTTCAAGTTGTCAAATTCTTGATTACGTACAGACACAACTTACTTGTTCGTTCTTTTTGTATTCCTTTTTGGCTTTTGTACCAAGTTTTTATTTTATTTTTCTTTATTTATTTATTTATTTATTTATTTATTGCATACACTGTTCAACAGGTAAGATACCCAATTACAGAACAGGAATAAAGGCATAAAAAGCATTAATTACATAATATACAACAGCATAGAAAGAAAGTAAAATGAAGAAAAAAATTACTTAAACGTACGAACTATGAATAACTAATGATACGAAGGAAGAGAAAAAAAATAACATGGGAAATGTTTAAATATAAAAACTATATATACATATATACACATATGTGATTCAAAGCAAATTAAGAAAAACAAAGACACTCACTGGTTATTTAATTTAGAACATTTTGTTTTATGTCACTAAGGCTGCAATTAAAAATATCGAAGTCGTTACATAATTTGTTAGAAGTACTGCAAATCGTATATAAAGGTGAATTATTTAGTACGTTGGTACGCGGCGTAGGTAAATAGAACACTTGGTGATTACGAGAGGTTAATCTGGGAACGTGAAAATTAAGCTTACTAATTATTTCGGGTGCGTCAAAATCATTGTGTAGTAATTTAAACAAAAATACTTGAGAAAAGTACGTACGCCTATCCTCAAGAGTAGTCATAGAATATCTTTCAAGCAAGTTACTGTGCGGAAAACCAATCACTGGATAGGTACCGTCGGATTTGAACCACAGTAATTTAAGAAATCTACGTTGAACTGCCTCCAAGTTATTCTTGTGAACATCATAACTGGAACTCCAAATTAGCGATGCGTACTCAAGTTTCGATCTGACGAAGGATTGATAAAGAATTTTCAGAGTATCAGTATTAGTGAACTCTCGACTAGTACGAACGATGAATCCAAGGGCTTTGGAGGCTTCGGACACAATGGTATCGATATGATCAGTGAAGGATAATTTACTATCAAAAATTACGCCGAGGTCGCGAAATGTTATAGGTCTTTGAAGTATGACATTATCTAACCTGTAATCAAAAATAAAAGGTGATGTTTTTAAAGAAAAGGACATTACGTTACATTTACTAGAATTCATGAATAATTTATTTACTATACACCAGGTGTTTATTTTGTCAAGAGAAGTCTGAAGTTGAAAACAGTCATCGATTTCATCAATTACTGTGAAAATTTTTAGATCGTCGGCATATAAAAGGTGAGGCAAATTAATTTCGTTCACTATGTCGTTAATAAATATGTTAAAAAACAAGGGTCCCAGAATAGATCCCTGGGGAACTCCAGATGTGGCAGCAAATTCGATCGATTTGAACCCATTTAATGCAACGTACTGACTCCTATTCATTAAATAAGATTTAAACAAAAGGAGCAAAGAATATGAGAAGCCGATTTTTTCTAATTTATTAAGTAACAACTGGTGATCAAGTCTATCAAACGCTTTGGAGAAATCGGTATATATGACATCTACCTGCCCACGTTCATCTAGGGATTCAGAAATATATTGAGTTACACAGAATAAATTTGTTGTTGTTGAACGCCCTTTCATAAATCCATGTTGATTAATGGAGATTTTCGTGTTAATCGAATGATATATTCTATCATGAAGTAATATTTCTAAGACTTTACAGAAGTTACAAATTACAGAGATTGGTCTGAAGTTCTCAATATCTAGTTTGTTTCCCTTTTTGAAGATGGGACATACTTTGGAATATTTCCATAGGTCAGGAAATAGGCAGTTTTTTAAGATTAAGTTAAAAATTAGAGTTAGAGGATATGCAAAGATGATAGCGCAATCCTTTAATAAAAAAGCTGGAATGGAATCAGGACCGGTTGTCATTTTGGGTTTAATTCGTTTTAGAGCCCGAATAACCTCATCTTCACTGAAATAGTTTATGCTAACAATAGGGTTATTGTTAGGTATATCGGTCTCAAAGTGATGTTCCTCGATATCTAATGAAGACTCATTATAAGATTGGCCGAAATAATTGGCAAATGCATTTAGTATATCAGAGGGATTGTTTAGCGAAGATCCCTCGAAGAACATCTCTTCAGATACACTGGCCGACCCTTTCCTACTTTTGATGAAAGCCCAACATTTATTGGGACCATTTTTTATATTGTCTTCAGAGTTCTGCACGAAATTTCTGTAGGCTAAATTGGTATCATATTTTATTTCCCTTCTGATGTTTTTGAGGTTATTGTGTATAAGTGGATCACTGGTTCTTGCATACTGTCTCCTAAGACGTTCTTTAAGGCTAATTTTTTTTATGATACTGCCATTAAACCACGGAGGATATCTGCCGCTACGAGAAGTCGATTTCTTAGGTACACAAGATTCAAATACAGAGTCAAGTTTGTTGTAAAAATGAGTGCATGCATCATTGACGTCATTAAAAGAAGAGAGGGAGGACCAGTCTATGTTGAGAAGGTTTTCATACAATTTGGAGAAATCACATTTGCGGAAATTATAACTAACGTCATGATTGGTTGGAAAATTATTAATAAGGTTCTTAACAGTGCTTATTTCAGTTGATATGATCAGAGCAGGGTGATGAAAATCTTCATTAGTTAACGGATCAGGAGATTGAGATACATCACAGTTTTTGTTGTGTAATACTAGATCAAGAATATTGTCATTGCCATTAAATATTGAGTTGTATTGAGATAAATTATTAGTGTCTAGAAAATTATTCAAGGCTCTAATTTGGGCGTTAGATTTTGAGTCTTTTAGGTAAGATGCATATTTGGGGATATTAAAGTCGCCCAAAATTACTATATCATTATCGCTATTTTGTAAATACTTCAGGGTACCTAGTGTCTCAAAAAAATATTCAAAATCGGCAACAGGTATACTCGGTGGTATGTAGATAACAAATATGTAAAGAGACTGATAATTATTTGAAATTTTTATACCTAAGATGTCGATGGCAGGTATGTTGTTAAAACCTGCAGTATCAAGGCTTAATAAAGAAGAAGTGTATTTTATATTTACTGCTAATAGTACCCCTCCACCTTTTGATCTATTAATGGCAGCAAAATCTCTATCTGAACGAAAAACATTGAATTTATTGCTGAATAGTTCGCTATTAAAAACGGAGGAATCTAGCCAGGTTTCGGTTAATTTTGTTTTTCTTTGTGGCTGTGAGTTTAATAAATTTACAGCTACAATTTTCGGAAAAGATATCATTATTTTGCTTTTTTAAATAATCCAGTAAGACTTCTTCGGAGTAGTTTTCTGTGATTCCTACGACACGGATTCTAGGACTAACACCACGTACTTCTCTAATTTCGTACGAATCTGCGAGATTTTCTTGGGCCAGTTTTTTAAGTTTTTCATTGTCTGCTTTGCTCTTGCATCCAATGAGCATACCACCATTTTTAATATTTTTAACTTTCGACAGCTGTAGTTCTGACGTCAGAGGATTGATTTTTTTGTTGATATCAGACCTTGTCTGAGCGTTAGGTTGATCCTGTTTTTTTGGCTGAATGATGACCGCAGGTTGAGACTTACTCTTAAGGATATCAGAATATTTAGGTTGGGTGATAACCTTAGATACATTAGCATTAGATATATCAGCTGCGAGTTTTAGGAAATCGTTCTTAAGCGAGACAAAAGTCGAATTAAGAGTAGATAAGGCAGATTCAATTTTCTCGTTTATTAACTTACTCAGCTCGGTGTGATTAACTGTAACACAATTACCAGTGCAATCACTGCATTTCCAGGTAAGTCCATTAGTTTTATCTAGGATGCGAACTAGATCGGCTTGTTCACTAACACATGCTGAATGAAATTGTTTTGTACAGACATCACAAGAAATACCCGACTTTCTGACTGCAGAGTGACACAAACCACACACAATCATGATTTAGTAACGTTTGCATTTACCACTACCATTCAAACATCACTAACAGGAATTAAAAGTCTGTGACGGTGCACCGAAAATAATGTTAAAAATATCACAGTATTTTGACAACGTTAGTTGATAGTTTAGTGTTTAGTGTTGAACGAAGTGCGTATGTCCTTAATTCGACGTACCGAACTGTGTATTGATACAGATGCAGAGATTTTGAATCATTTAGGTAGGTTAGGTTAGGTTGACATGTGAGTGGGCTCTTGTCAGATACTCCACTGCGAGCATCAGGTCTATTGTGGCATTTAGGTAGGTAGTAAACTTTTAACCCAGGACACTCATTTATGTTACAAATGTTAATAAACCACATTTAAATTTTCTAAATTATAAACAATCCAATATTTTGTTCCAAATTAAAAAACACACATATAAAGAAATGCTCTGTTTAAACCTCTATGGCCATTATTTGCTTGCAATTGTGCACGAAGAGAGAACGAATTATTTACCTCTTTATACTTGCCTCAGTTCAGTTGAGGTGGTCCATTAAAGGCGGTCGATGATCCTTTGACACCGCGTGTGCCGGTGAGCACTTTTTTATGATAATTTAAAAGTTGTATAATTGGGAAGTACAAGTCCATCGACCAAGAAAAGCAGTGGTTCTCAATACTGTCTACCATAATATTAAATATGTTAACCTAGATCAGTTTTTTTCAGAGTTCCCCTAGAGGGAAAAGTCATAAAGATTTTTTGTTTGTCTAGTCGGTCCCAATTACCAGTTTTTTTTAATGACATGAAACTAATTACACCCTGTATATGTAAATAAATACTCTTAATCTAAAAACATTTTGTAACGATCATATGCTATAACTACATTTTTTTACAACTTTAACCACTCATGAGGTACTTGACGGGAGGTGTACCACCAGAAGTCGATTCTATGAATTGTTATCATTGATAAAGCGATAATAATATCAGATAGAGCACATAACTATGACGTGCCGAAAAAACCATTCAGCTCCCGTACTATTCTGAAGCTATTGCTAAAAGGCCAAAATTAGGCTGATATTTTCCAACATGCTGGCTTCACCACGGACACGATTTATGGCCATATTTGATATTTGAAATGTGGTGATTTCGACACGCTGCTAATTTGTTGACTGAAGTTCTTATAATTATACCACTATAATGCTGTGTTGCGGTATGTAATATTGCAGTAGGATATTTTAACAAAGAACTTGTTAATATGATTAACGTATTAGAGACATGCAACGATAATGCTCGTAGTGCGAACCATTCATAAAGTAAAATGTTTCTAATCCCTCGTCATCCAGACCACAGAACAGCCAAGATGTGTAAATACATACTATGGAGATAGGACGTCCTACCTCGAAACGATTAATGTACTCCACCATCGTAACTTTATATGGTAGCAGAGACAACAATTACTGTAATATATTATACTCTATTCAAAACGTGCGAAAGTGTGCAGGAGACACCGGTCTGAAACTACTTTGATTGTACGTTTTTTGGGTCGCTGATTACGAAAATCGGAGTCCCGCAATCCTAAAAGTTGGGGAACACCCCTAAACAAGCCAAAAACACCCCTTTTAGAGGGTTCGCAGTTTTAGAGCCGAACTGCTCGAATAGAGATTGACCGAAAATATTAATTTATAGAAGGTGTTTCATGCGGAACTTCCAGGGGCGGTAGAGTACCACTTGGGTACTCAGCAACGGCCATTGAAATGTTCGTGTCGCTCTTGATTTTTGAGATACAGGGTGATAAACTAATTTTGGTCTAAATTCATTTTGGCCAGAACGTCCTTACTATTGATCGGATTTTGTTTTTAGAGTATAAAACACTTATTACAGTTGATAGATTGCTGTTATAATTTTTTTTAAATTCCAGTACTGATTTTTTTTTATTTGATTTTTCCGATTCTTGTAAATAAGATCACCCTGTAATATTTTTTTATAACATTCAGGTGCCAATTATAAAAGTCCATACATCACTAAACATAAATACGTAATTAGATATTTTGTCGCATCTTAGTTGATTTTTTTTACAAACGATTGAATTTGTCAAAAAGGGGAATTTGATGAAAAACAGCTTTATTTGCTTACAAATTATTATTACAAATACTTAGAGCAAATATTCGAAATGAGAACCTCCAGCTCCCATACATTTTTGTTGGCGTTTATTTAAATTGCTAACCGATTTTCTAATTTACACAGGATTATTTCTAATATGGTCACTACAGAGGAAAACTCGCTGAAGCAACTGGTCTCTACTATTTATTGGGACACTATAGACTTCAGTTTTGAGATATTCCCATAGAAATGGTTGAAATCTGGTGATCTAGCCGGCCAAGGATGAGGTCTCCCACGTCCAATCCATCTGTTTGGATACTCATTATCCAATTGCCTTCTAACCTTAATACCTAGATGAGGAGGAGCTCCGTCATGCTGGAAGTATTGTCCTCTTACATTAATACCTTGCATTAAATCAGGTAAGGGGCCATCCATTAATTACGTAACACTTTGAGTGGGGTGGAGGGGGGGGTGTCTATAAAGTTTGACAGAGTGTGACACGAGGAGAGAAGGGGGTCAAAATTTTGTGACATCACATTATTTACATCTATGTACAGCATTGTTTTAATTGGATAGAATTCAAAAAGAAAACAAAAATCAGAAAATTATACCTCACAACGGGGATTGACTCAAATGTGACAACCTATGACATAAGGGGAGAGAGGGGTAGAAAAACCTTGAAATTTGCGTGACGTAATTAATGGATGACCCCTAAAATAGTTTGTAAGGAATCTAAATAAACCTCTGTAGTTAGTGTTGCTGAAAGAATATGTGGGCCAATTATGTTGTTGTAAATCATACCACACCAAACATTTCTCGAGAACTTATGTTGAGAATGGGTTTCTCTTATAGCATGAGGATTGCTTACGGCCCAGTTATGCGAATTTCTTGAATTAAATACGCCATCCCGTATAAATTGGGCCTCGTCTGGGAATAATGTTCGATATATAGTTCAGTCTGTGATGAATAACCCACTGACAAAATTCTAGCCTATTTACATAGTCACCCTGTTGAAGCCCTTGCACTTGCTGAATATGATACGGATGTGATCTTCCTTTATTTAGTGTCTCTACCGAGTTTAAATTAACCATTTTTAATTATTTGGACAATTAATGTAAGCAAATAAAGCTGTATTTCTTCAAATTATCCTTTTTGCCAAATTCAATCGTTTGTAAAAAAAATCGGCAAAGGTACGACAAAAAATCTAATTACATGCATATGTTTAATGATGTATGGACTTGGCACTTGAATGTTAAAAATATATTGCAGGGTGATTTTTTTACAGGAATCGGAAAAATCAAACTAAAAAAGTCCGGCACTGGAATTTATAAAAAAAATATATAATAGCAATCTGTCAACTGTGACAAGTCTATAAAGTGTCTAAAATTTAAACAAAATCCGACCAACAGTAAGGACGTTCTCTCCAAGATAAATTTAGTCCAAAATCAGTTTATCACCGAGTGGTCCTCTACCGCTCCTGGAAGTATGTACAGTTCCTCATGAAACACCCTGTATTGAGTGAATATTTGTCAACAATAAACCTGTTCTGAACTTTTCCTTCTTAATTTTTTAGATATCGGTTTAATAGGAAACAATACCATTAACTGTCATAACGATTTTAAAGAAGGCTTAAAGATTTTAAAAGAAGCAAAAAACAAATATTTCAGCGAATTACATGTAAAAAGAAATTTAAGGTTTCCTGCTCCCATTAATATCGATGACATCTGCACGCAAATTGCATAATGGGATACTTATCGCAGATCCAAACTTAATCCTTTAACGAATTCTATTATCAAAGGATAAAACAGAATTACAAGATTATATTAATTATAAGCTGGCTCCATTTGCGGCTGCGATTTTTGATTCTATTGGTTTCCATAAGACACAAAAATCCTAAATTTACAGTATTTTTGAACCTATAGAAAATTTAACTTTTCCTCCAAATTTTATCACTGTTACCAATGGTGGGTATATGCTTCATCGAGTGGTTTGGAAGAGATACCTTTCAAACAATATTTGAAAAATATTGTAAATATGTAGAGGTATAAAAGTGTACTGTCGTTTTTGATGGCTACCAATCGGAGAATAGTACAAAAAGCTACGAAAGATCAAGGAGGGATACCAAATACTATTCTGCGACCACGTTGCTTCTTCCTGAAGATGACAAACAATGTGATGTTTCACAAGAAAATTTTCTAATCAATAGCGAGAATACAAATCTTTTGCTTAACCAGCTTTTATAAATCTTGGAAGACAATGGCGTTGAGTTTATTCAGGCAGATGAAGTTGCCGTTATTCTCATTGTTACAACTGTAAAATCAGCAGATCATGGACGCGGTTCAGATAATTGGAGAGGCCATTGATCATCTAGTTTTGTTAACTCAATTTTGCGGGGAGAATTCGAATATTTATGTGACGAGGTTTAATGTAAAAATAATCGAAAGACATATACAGCTCTAATAGCTTTAAGTACCATTGAAAAAAATTATAGCTTTAATCCATACATTTAGTGACTGTGACACTAATTCGGCTTTTTTTTCAAAAAGGAAAAGATGGAGTTTTTACGATTATTACTGAAGATGATTAAGTAATAATTAAGATTTAGACTCTACGATCCTGATGCCAATCCAGAAAAATTATATAAAGTAGCTTTAGATATAATCAGTTTAATGTATGTAAAGAAGTACCTATAGAAAACTATAATTTAATACGTTTAGAATGTCGCAAATTTAAAAAATTATATAAATGTGAGTAGACTACCACCAACCTATTCAGCAAAAAAAAACTCGCATTCCGCGTGTATCTTCAATGTCAGGATTGGTGGTTAAACAAATTGAATCCTACAGATTGGGATTGGTAAGTTACAAATAACATGCCAATTCCAATTTACAACTCAAAGCCATTATTACCTGATAAATCTTTGAAAAAATTCAACTGTAAGAAAAGATGCCCGCTGTACCTGTAAAAGTTGAGAATAATTTACTATTGCCCAGCAATGCCCATCTAACCAAATTTGAAGCAAAAAGTAGAAACAAAATATTCTTTACCAATTTTTTTAATTTTAAGCCAATATAGGGATGGTTTTAACACTCTCTGCTTTTCCCTAATCATATAGTTAGCCTATATTTGGTAAAAATTAACCACCCTTGCAAATTATTATTAAAAAATGGGATATCAAAGGATCCTGTTTGATTTTTATTAAAAATGATTAAAATTAAAAGGGCTGTCTTTTGCGTTTTTAGGGGTGTTCCCCAACTTTTAGGATAGCGGGATCCCAATTTTCTTAATCAATATAGGCAAAGTAGTTTCAGTTCGGTGTTCTTTCCGGCATCGGTGTTCTTTCCTGTTCATGCGTAAGTATAGTATAAGTTTTTAAAAATCCTACTTAGACTACGGGTGGATCGTAGAGAATTGATACAAATTTCGAATTCTGTTCAATTTGACAGATCGAGAAGTTCCAAAGAGTTTCCGTAAATCTACGTTCCCAATTAATTTATCAACTAAACTTACAGTGTGTCCATTACTCTTCTTTCTTCTTTGCAAATCTCTGTTCATTCAGAGGAATACTTAATAGGATAATGAATCAAGAAATTAAGCTCGGCATTTTGTGCTGGGGAGAAAGGTGTGAGTCATTTGGCATGTATCTCAGAGTGTTGGTGTCTTTTCTGTATAGTCAAATTCCAACTTATTTTCAATATTCCTAATTACTAACTTATCAAGAACTGGTAGTTGTCCATTGGTTTCCATTTCATATGTAAATCTTACTGAAACAACCATACCCTAGGGAAGTACTGATTTTTTTCTTTATTTCTGATTCATCTGCTCATGAATAGATTGGCAATGAAATGTAATAAAGAGTTTGCCCTTTGCAGTTCCCTAATGTTGCACGAAGAACGTATTATTAAATCTGAGTCTAAAATTACTTGGGAAACTTACAAAGGGCAACACAATTTCTGTTAACAAACGTTGAAGACGCCTAATTCTAAAAGAAATAAAAACGGTATTGCAATTATTAGGTCTTTTAGTCATACACTTATGTGTAATATGAACTCTCGAAGCTTGGCACTTTCCTCCTGACTCATCCTGCATATTTCAGAAATAATAAGTTCCGAATGTATAAGTGTCTCCATCCCCAATAATACTTTTGTGGAAAGAGGACAGCGTCAGTTGCCAGCCAGAGCTCGAAGCCTGTCCGGCCTCGTTAGCGTTCAGACTGATGCTTCTGTGTGAAAAACTTGAGTACAGTAACTTGTTTTTACTCTCTGTAGTTTTAGGGACATGATCATTCATAAGCTCCGCGCCTTTCGGTTTTGGGCAAAACAAAAACAGAAAACACCGTTCTAGCGAAACCCCTGTCAAGGGAATCTATCCCAACTCCACTTCTCAAAATTAGCGAGGAAGGCCCTGTGTTTTATTTATTTATCTTGTCTTTTTTTCTCAACTCATATTTACAAGCATAATAGAGAAATGACTCCCTCATTCATTATTTCTAAATCCACTACCATCCTTACCCATTCATTCCATTTTCTTTCTTGCTCTGTACTTGTTTCTTGCCTTTCTCTCATACGAACATCGAGATCTCCCCACTTTCTCAGATTCCTATGTCTGCCTTCCACTCTGTCTGGCCTTTCACAAACGTATCTTACCTACTGTTATCGTTTCCCCTCCAGCACTCACATACTCCGTTCGTTACTTTCAGGTTAAATCTCATCAGGTAATCCAAGAGGTATCCGTGATCGGATGCCATTTGCACAACCTTGAATGATAATCTCAAAACCTCATGACCCACGGTCGGACATACTTCGGCCAGTTTTCTCATTCTATCACCGCCTTTGTAACTCCTCTAATATTTTTCTTTTGACCTTGTTATTTATTTTCCTTTCACTTATCCATTCTTCTTCAGCCCCTCCCCTGTCCGTAATGCGCGCTTCTCCCTTGCCACGTCATCTACCCTTTTATTTTTGTTGTTCCTTCCTTCCTTTTTCCTCCGCATTATCTTTACTGTTACTCCATGTTTTATTAACGCTTCTTGGTTTTCCGTGTTTTTGTGACCTCCTCTTCCTTCTTGTTACCTGTATCGATATTTTCCAGGGTTGCAGGCTGTCAGTGATAATGACAGCCTGTACCCCTTCGCGTCTTATTTGGCCATCCTCTTCTGTTTCATTTTTTATCTCTTGTAGGGCTCCGCCTATGGCCTTGGCTCTGAGCCAAGATCTCTTTTATGGTGATTGTACCATCGTCGGTTTCTACCATCCCCACTATGGCGACTCTTCAGCACTCGCATCGGTGTAACAGATGATTTCACTTGGGCCCTCTATTCTCTAGTCCATATTTTGTCCATCTCTACCTTAAAGGTAAGATGAGTTCTGTAAACGATCTCTCTTTCTTTTCTTTCTCTGTCTTTATTTTTTTCCATGTCATTATTTCCAGAGGTGGTATCCCTGTCATGACCTCCAGGGCCGCTGTAGCAGTAGTCCTGTACGCCCTCTGGATGCCAAGGAGCGCCAGCCAGTGACCCTTAGATGTTTGACAATCCTTGAATCTTTTATCCTGGAAGCTCATATTTCCACCCCGTATACTATGGCCACCCTTATGACCCTCTCGTATATCACTTTAAGCAATGTGGCATGTGTGCCACATCTTTTCTTAAGAATCGCGAATACCTTAGTATAGGACTCTCCCACTCTTTTCCTAACAGTCTTGACATGATCGATGAACTTGAAGGTCCTACAAACATCGCCTCTGTCTTACCACTATTATACTCGAGTAGATTTTCTTTTTTCCATCTTACACACTCGTCTGTCACTCTTACCCATGCACTTTCAATTTCCTTAACTGATTTACTTTTGATGATTATAACTTGATCGTCTGCGAAAGCCTGCACATGACTGAATTTTTCTTCCCACTGATTCCTTCTTTCGTCTATCTTTTCCAAACTTCCATTTACCCCATTCATTCTCCTGAACCATTCTTCCATTAAAACTAACCAAAGTGTTGGCCCTAGGCTTGACCCCTATTGTCCTTCATGAAGTTTTAGGGACAGTCGTCAACTCAACGTCGGGCGCTGGTTATGGCTAACTGCTCTGGGTCAGTTACATTAAAAAGTGACAGAGAAACTCAAAAAAATAGTTTTCTGTTTTATTTTAATTAACATTCCTTCAACAGAGAATGTAACAGATTTTATATCAGTAACCTCGGAGTTAATAGTAGAACAATAAATTTAAAAAATATTATGTTCAGTAAACCCAGTTTCATGCCCTTATTTTTATATTTTTCGTTTGTTTCCAGGAAACATATTGATGGTATTTTTAGATATTTCTAACAGTTTTCGAATAATTAACTTATCTTCAAATACATTTCGATAATGCTTGTTTAAATTCGTAATATTTGTTTGAATTGCGTAAATATTAAAGACAGTTGAAACGTAGTTTTTTGTAGAATCAGAAATGTCACATTTTTATGGGTTTAAAATGTAGCGTCGAATCATAAACTAATTTTAAAACACCAAATGTTCAAATGTTTGAAAAAATAGTTTTATCTACACTACGTACAATTCAGTAGATGTTCTTTAGTAATATGAATGAAATAAGTATTCCCATGTTAAAATGGTATCTTCGCTCTTTAATAATATGGTTAAAATGTGTATTCCCACGTTTAAAATAATAGGGTTTAAAACAATATCTGCTAACTCCAGAGAATTACTCGGTATGATTACCTAGCTTGTATAAGGTTCTAACCAGAATGTGTTTAAAAATGTCTGCGGGAATTTGAAATGCTTCTACATTATTATTTTAAACAATGCCGGAATTTCTTAAGTTATATAGAAGGTTTTTTAAACACCATTACAGAGTTGTTTTTTAGTATACAGTGTGAACCTAAAAAAACGCACAAAATTCATATCGTAGGTATGTGTTATTTGTCAAAAAATCCTCGAAGAGGTCGATTTTAGTTTTGTAAATGCTACATTTTGTCACTATATCAAAATTTATGACGTCATTGGTTTTTGAGTTATGACGTAATCATAATTTTTTTTAATGGAAACAGACATTTTTGTTTACTGTTTTTAGTGGCATATTCCTTTAGCTTTCTGGTGATATGAAATAAATTGATATTACCTAAGCCATTCTTTCGGAAAAAAATATTTTTATTGATTGATACCTTGCATAAGTAATTGTGAGAAAGAAATCATCTCCATTGCTCAAATTGCGACCCTTCAACCATTTGGCATTGACCAACACGGGTGTCGACACTTTTCACGCTGTTCTGAATCATCTCATAGGCAATTTGTCTCATCTCCAAGCCAATTCTGTCTTTAAATTCTTCTATGGTATCCGGTCTGTTAAAGTACACCCTTGACTTTAAGTAACCCCAAAGAAAAAAGTCTAGGAGGGTTAAATCCGGTGAACGCGGGGGCCACTAAATCGGATCTCGACGACCTATCCACCTTCCAGTAAAAGTGTCATCTAAAAACTGACGCACTGCTATCCCAAAATGAGGTGGGGCGTCATCTTGCTGAAACCAGACGTTTTCAGCAGGAGTATCTTCATCTTCATTATTCGAAAACATAACTGCTAAGGCTGGCACTAACTCAACTCGCAAAAACTGTAAATATCTTGCCGCTGTAAGATTTTCTTCATAAAAAAAAGGTGCCAATAAACGATCACCAATCATATCTGCCCACACGTTTACTCTGCCTCGTCGCTGTGTATGGGCTTCTTGAGTCCAATGAGGATTTTTGCATGACCAATACCTACAGTTATGCCGTTGTACAGTCCCCTTTTTAAGGAAAATGTAGCGTCATCAGAAAAAACAATGTTCTTTTAAAATTTTGGGTTTTCATCGCACAAGGTCATCAACTGTTCACAAAACTATAAGCGCCGATCTGGATCGTCATCATTCAATTCGTGGATTAATTGCACTTTGTATAGATGATATTTTTCTTTTTTCAATAGACGTACAACAGAAGTTTGACTCACGTTATGATTTAAAGCCAGCTGCCTTGTCGAAAGATGGTGGTTTTCCTCACTTTCTAGAAGAATATATAATTTTGTTTCGTTGCTTGTGCTAGGGCGACCAGATCGAGTGAGGTCAGCTACACTGCCAGATTCATCATATCTAGCCACCAATCTACTTACAGTCAATCTAGAAATTTGCTTTTCGGTATACATTGAAAACAAAACATCACATACTTCCTGATGAGTTCTCAGCCTATCACCATATCCAACCATCATCAAAACAGTAGAGTGCCAATCAATTTCTATCTTTCCCCCCGTTGGCACTTTTAAAGTAAAATGTATGACCTTGCCAGATATGTTACTTATGCCCTGTAGATTATGAATCCACTTGTCGTAAAAAAATCGTCATGAATATAAGGGCACAAATCAAAATTTTCTAACTAACCACACCACGCGATAGAGTCAATCATGAAGTATATTTTATTTAAAAATTCTTAAATTCTCTGTAGAATTTCTATTTTTAAAACAAATAAAGAAACGAACTTTTACATAGACTTATACGGCAGTAAAAATAAAAAATCCTCATTTTCTCCGTTCGACTACGGCTGAAAATTAATTATTTTTCGTCTACTTTTCCATTCCCACGACGATATCTCTCAAACTGTTATATTTATCAAAAAAATATATTCTTTATAAAATATTTGCCATATTTTCCAGATTACAATGGTTTTTAAATCAATTTGTTGAGAATTTAATAATCAAGATATTTAATAATGTGTAGTGTGATATCAATTTTCGAAGCTTATCAGCGGCATGCGTTCGTTAAAGATTCTCGCTCTCCCACTCTTTAAAACTGTTTCAACACACTCCACTTCGCACCCGCAATGGCCTATCGTTAGATAGATTAGTGCATGCTAACTCTCGTGGTTCATGATATTAATGAAATTTATGACTTGAAAATGATTACTATGTAATAAATAATATAAGTATATTTGTTTAATATTAATTCAGTGTTATTTCGCCTTACATAAAATTTTTGTGTAATAGATTTACACGTTGTAAGAAACTCGGTAGTTCGCTGTTAGCAAGATACTTTCAGCTGACATGTATTTTTTTAATAGAATTTTCTACCATATAGGTAACTGAAGGAGAAATGAAAATGGAAAGTACCTACTACTGATAGCGCAAGTTCTGAAAGTGAGATTAAGACAAAAATAAAATTTAAAGAAAAACAGATTCGTAAGAAATTATGCTTAAATTGTATGAAACCGGGCCCTATAAACAAAGGTTTTGATAAATCCTTTGCAATATTTATTGATTGTTTAAAACTCCGTGAAAAAATGAGTAACCAAAGAGAAGATGATGTATATTCTAGAACTATGCGATTTCGAAAAACAAATCATTTTGGCTGTTTGGTTTGGAACCGAAATCGCTATTCTAGTTTTACTGGCAAAAGAAATATGGAACATTTAAGGAGAAAAATGGAGAAAGAGGAAGAAATTAAAAACAGTTCAGATGGATGGAGTGCATGTCCATCAACTTCGTGTCCTTGCGTAAAATCTAGTTTTTTTCAATAACATAGCTTTCTCAAGTAATGACCACGAACACAGAAAGAAAAATAAGCCCATTAGCATACCAAAATCCCATAATTTCCTAAAGAATTTGTGCTAACGATTAAAATGCTATAGAAACAAAATATCATGTTTAATGTTTCTATAGTCACAATACAAAATGCAAAGTTTCACGCCTCGTTTTCTTATGGAATTAGAACATATTTTTCGTTTCTTTTTGTAGATTTAACAATTTCGACTCCTTTGTCGGTAAATGTATTTATCTTTTAGACTTATATCTATCCATTCTAGATACTTCTCATAATAAATTGACGGCATACCATACCCTTTTTGCTTTAAAAACCGTTTCTCAAAAATTTTACATATTTTAGTAGAACTCCGTTCGTTGTCTATCCGTTTTCCACTTTTACTTTTATTGTTAGATAGAAACTAGTTTTTGATCGACAAGTGAAATATAATTTGTGAGTAGATAATACTCGTTTAAAGTACATCAGTACTGTTTGTAGGGGCTCCTTTAATCCAGGAGATTCATAAATAGAGAGATCACTTGTGAGTTGTGCCAGTGTATCTTCCGATAAAGTTTGAGTACTTGGGGTTCTTGTTGATTGTTGATCAAAGTGCCAATCCTTCGTCTTAAAAAATATATGAGTTCTTTCGCTAACCTTAACCTCTCTGTTAAATTGAAAGACAGCTTAAAAATAGTTAAATTTTCCCGAAAATTGTAAAAAAAAATATTTTAATGGTCATAACTTTGCGAGTATTTATGCTAGGAATAAAAATCAAAAAACGAATTGTTCGTCTCAAAAAAATCTATAAAAAAGGTTATTTGAGTTTTTTTGCTATCTTTAACCCCATTCTAGCAAAATTCAAAAAATCTTTTAAAAAACTTAAAAAATGGATTTTTAAGCATAGCGCACCAAACCAGGCTATTTGAGATATATTGCAGAAGGTAGCAGTCGATAGTCAGAACAAATGACAAAAAAAAATATATTACACCTGCGTTCTTTGGCCGAAAATTCCATTTTTAACATTTTAGAATTTATTTAATGGGGTTAGTGACTTTAAATGACCTTGAAAAAAAATCGATAGATAGGTAATATATGATTTCTTTCCGAATTTTAGCGCAAACACGGCCTGAGAAAAAAAAAGATAAAAACCAAAATAGCCCCTTTTTTACCCTGTGAGAGTGGAGAGGGGGCTTGTGGTCATATGAACTGTGACTACCTTATTTTTATACCCCAATAACCAATATATCAAATTTATTTAGAATTTCGAGAGTGCGGGCATTTTGCCATTCTTAACTGGGGAGACCCTTTGTCAATCAATCGTCATATGAATTTTATACTTGAAAGATTTGTAATAATTTATTTATAATTGTTATCGTGCTTTACAGTCGAAAATGTACCTAAAATAAGTTGTGATAACTTTTTGATAATGGTCGAAAAGCCGAAACATATGCCAGAGAAATCTGAATAATAATTGTGAAACAGTAATACCAAGTGTTTTTAATCCTTATTCTATTTAGTATGTTTCACTAAGAACCTACCGCAGACTCACTTCAATTAAGTAAAATAAGAATTGTGCGCAGGTTCTCAAATCCTCTTACGAAGATTTTCTTTAGAGAGAATAGAGCGTAGGTTGAGAAAAACGATATTACCCTCGTTTATATTTGGCTGAACAAGGATATTACATATCATAAATGTGATATTTTGTTTTACATACAAAAAGACTACGTAGAAAAAGTCAGGATTAATTTATTTTCCTCAATCCGCTTTATATGCTATATTACTTGTTATTCTCATGATTTAAGTTAATTTGTCCATTTTCCCTTAGTGCGAGGGTACAAATGAAAATATTGCATTGTTTCGGAATAGTTGTTTGGAATACGAATTGACCGATGTTGCAATGCGTTTTAAATATAAAAAAATCAAATAATTCTGAAAGATCTGTTCGGTCACTTTTAAACCTTAAGAAAAATGCAAAAAATCTATTTTTTATTTAAAGCCCTCTACAGAATCTATAATTTAACACTTGAAATGAATAAGAATATAAAAGTGCAAATTATAAATAAAATTTGCTACAAAAATAAATAACACTGTTGTGTGTTCCTTTACTTGTAAAAACTAGATTACTCGGTTTTCATAACATATCTTTCTAGAAACGAGAAAATAGTACTTTCAATTAATCAAAGAGCATATACATAAAATCTTCAAATATGTATTGCTTATTTTAAACCAGTTTTCTAAAACAAACGTCTCGAATTTTAAACATTTTCTAAAAGCCTGTATTGAATACCTCAATTCCCTTAAATAATATCAAAAAATATCCAGAATATTAAATATGAACTCACCAGTATAAATAGTCTACGAGATGTATAGTTATATGATACTTTACTTTAAAAGACTATTTAAAAAAAAGAGAATTTGTAAGTTTGGCACCATTTTGTTTTACCTTCCGTCTACGGTGCGCAGTGGCATTATAACTTGTTACAATACTTTTATACCAAAAAAAGTTATCGTAAGGATGTTTTATAATAGCTTAAATTCCCCTGAAGACTGTGCTACAAAGCTATGATGTGGAGATATCTACAACTTTCTAATAATCAGAATTTAGATTTGGCAAAATTATAGATATTATTTCAAATCTTGATAGTCGTTCATAGAATAAGCGTATTTCTGTTAGTAGGAATAGACACATTTTTATTAACTAAACTATAATATTTGCACTAGTTTATAAAAGGACGACTTTAGAAACGATATTAAAATTCAAACAGTATCTGAGTTTCGTAAGATGATAGCTACCCTTACCAATAAGTTGTTCTAGTTCACGTAGGGCAATAATTTGCAAACTGTGCGCGTCCCTTGTGGGATAAAGGCCGAAGTTAAATGAAAAGCGATACAGTGAAGTACTGTGATACAGAAGTTTGTTTGGAAATACTTGTAATTATTAGTCCAGGCAAATCTGTTTTATTGTTGACGATATTGACAGAACTAGCTTGATTAATAATTAAGTTAAACCCATTTGCACATTATTCTTATAAACAGCTACCAATAGTACATGAGCTGAGTGGATTTTTCGGCACATCACGTCATAGTTTGTATAAGACATTTTCATTATTTAAGAATAATAGTAACTCACAAAATCGACTCCTGGTGATACCGCTGGTATATCACGAGTTACAAAAAAAATGGAGGTATAGCACATGATCTTTACAAGATTTTCTTTAGATTGGGAATACTTATTTAAATATTTTGAGTTTCAAAAAATATTCTCTTATCAGTTAATTGGCCAGAAAGAAAAATGGTAAAAAAAAATGAAATTCAGATTTCAATTTTATAGTTTACCAGAACTCTAAACTCATCGTTGCACGTTCCTTCTCTTTTTAAACGAAAATATATGCTCTCTTAACAACAAAATATAGTACGGCAGCCCGTTTCCAAAAACCCCTATCAAAACAGCAAGCTTTATCGCAAGGAAACTCTATAGATTATGAAATTCTAAGAAACTTTTCCATACGACAAGAATTCCAAAAACGATATAGACCAGTCAAACTAAGCAAAAGGAGATCATTTTTTAGAAGTAATTCCCACTAGAAGAAAACACTAGGATCATATTCAGTACATGTGAAATATCAATTTGCAAACCAGTGCATCCAAAACAAAGTTGCAGAAACAAAATGGCGAATGTTCTACGTACGAGAAAATGTGAAAAAGTTTCAAACAATAGTTGTAGGCATTTAAAATACCTACCAAGTGGCGCCGCAGAATAAAAATTCGTTTGTTATTTCTCGTAAATTAAAAAAAAAACATCGAAAAATGATTTTTTTAAATTTGGCAGTAACTTTTGCAATAATTAATTTATGCTATCAACAATCTCATGAAGTTATAAAATAAATTGCAGAGTATATTTCACCTCAATTAACATTTCTTATAAATAAAATATTAGAAATCGGAATATGTCCTTCTGCATTCAAAACTACAATTGTAAAACCATTATTAAAGAGCGGCGATAAAACTGAATTATCGAACTACAGACCGATCTCAATAATATCAAATTTTACGAAAATGTTTGAAAAATTAATGAAACTCAGAATTTACGAATATCTAAAATAACACAAAATACTTTCTGACAGACAATTCGGTTTTCAAGAACAAAACTCCACTCAAGATGTCATTTCATTTATTACCTCAAAAATCTCTAAAGCATTAGATTGAGGTAGATTCTTTCGTGCGTAAAACGTCCGCCATTTTGTTGCTGCAACTTTGTTTTGGATGCACTGGTTTGAAAATTGATATTTCACATGTACTGAATATGATCCTAATGCTAATTCTCTAGTGGGAATTACATTTAGAAATATTTATACTTTGATTGGTTAAATACGGGCAGCTGGCAAACGACTTTCTGTCTATCGAAAAACATGTCGTAATTATTATACTGCGGCGAGGCAGTTCTCGAGCAGTTCTCGTTAAAAAGCATGGACAAAACATGAAATAATCGAGAACTGCCATTTTTCATTGGCCTAAGTTCCAATAATATCAATCAAAGCTGTATCAAATTGGTCGTAGCTGCGCGATATCGAGTGAAGTCGCATATATGTCCAGCGTGCTGGCACTGCGGCGCGCGGAGGATGGAGGATGGCTTCATTACCTATGGCAACGAGGTGGAATGTCCCACTCCATCACACTCACTAAGTCCATTTAGTTAGAGCGTCGCTCAACTATATGCGCTCTAGCTCTTGACGCCATGTCATTAAGGTTGTTTTTCTTATTTATTTTAGACCAAGGTGAAGAGGAAGAAGAAGGAGAATAAAAAGAAGAGGAATAAGATTAAGAAGTGGACTAGAGAAAGAAATCAGACAATGAGATATATATGAGGGAAGCTTGTCAGATGGCGATAAATTAAATGATCAAAAGATACGTACAATATAATATTACAATATCAGGGGGTCTATTCTCGAATCTCTATTAAAATTGTCGAGCAAGGTAAATATCAATGATACTTGTTGCACACTTCTATAAAATGTTATTCTCGAGCAGTAGTAGGCACTGCTAATACCACTGTCGCATGACGAAGTATGACAACACTGTATAATGACTTTATCGAAACAAAAATTACTTGACAACGCCAAATTAAATTTGGGTTTCTCCTTGCTAATATGTAAAATAATACTGTTTTAACGGAGACAAAGAAAAGTGACTGCAGCCAACGGCAGAAGAATATGTTGGTTGAGTTGGTGCAAAAAGACTCAGAGATTTTGTCTGGTAAATTTTCTGCCAACTTTACGTATAAAGATGCGCAAAAGGGGTGAGAAGTAATATCAAATGTACTAAATGCAATTCCGAGGGCCTTTAAAGATTGGAAACAGTTGAGGAAGGTAAATTTATATAGATCTTCGTCTTTTAAGGAAATATTTGTAATGCCGAAAAAAATATGTATTTTCTTATTTTAGACTTGGCAATATGTGAGAAGTACAGTAAAAACCAAGAAAGCTAAAATTAATCAACAAAACACCAGGACGGGGGTGGACCTACACCAACTGATATTTTAACTGATTGTGACGAAAAAATTGTAAAATCAATATATTTTAGGATTTTAATGTTTCCTCAAGTTCATACATACGTACCTACCAACTGTGTGTTAATTGAAAAATAACCTATTCTGTTGATAAAAATATATTCCGTAAGAACAGGATTATCTTTTCTT
Source organism: Stenurella melanura (assembly GCA_963583905.1). Lineage (NCBI taxonomy): Eukaryota > Metazoa > Arthropoda > Insecta > Coleoptera > Cerambycidae > Stenurella > Stenurella melanura. The sequence goes on from OY757309.1 coordinate 108,558,964, forward strand.
AGAGGGAATATGACTACATGTACAATCTATGCCATTAGAATTCTTTCGTAAAATCTACGAGAACCAAGAAAAGTCTGTTTGGCTTGCTAATCTATTTTAAATTAGTATAAACTGTTGACAACTTTTTCCTGTGAGCCATGGACCTACTTACATTTGTCTAACCTCATTTACCTCCATATTTTTGGAAAATCGAACTCATTTCTCAGATATTTCGGGTATGTTCAAAGCCTCCGTTTTCTCACAAATACATCTACTTACAGATGATTGTGACACAGCCATATGTACATTTGCTCCCACTAGTAACTGGTAGCTGCCAGTTACATAAAAATGTAAAGCAACTAAAACCTAAACAACAATACTTTAGATTTGTGAAGTAAAGAAAAAAACTGTAATAAAGAGAGCAATTTTGGACCCTCATTAGAAGAGCAAAGAGAGAAGTTTCGCAGTTTCCTCAACAGGAACGTTAAAATAATAGTAACTCAATTTATTTTATAAGCCGAAAATGATTACTTTAGGTGATTTGTGCATGATACAGAAGAAATTATTAACAAACAAAGGATAACCTTACCTTCATTTTTACACTTGGCGCGGAGACTTGTATTTGTCGTTGTATAAATGGTCTAACCAATTCTAGCAGTTTCGTTACTAAATCTTTGCTTAACCTAAGCACTTTCATAAATTGCTGATCATTAAGTTCAAATGGATTGTATTTCTCGTAATAATTCGTTATTAAGTATTTTGGATTTTATATATAAAAATTTAGATCAGGGACAAAAAGTCATCGCGTTATTCATAGATCTTTCTAAAGCGTTTGACCTCGTGAATCACGACATTCTTTTGAAAAATATTGAATGTTATGGTATACGAGGCTTGTGTAATAAACTCCTAAAATCGTACCTAAACAACAGAAAACAGTTTGCAGATTTTCTCGGTGCTAAATCTGAGAAACTGCCTGTCGATATTGGCGTACCACAAGGTAGTGTTTTGGGTCCGCTGTTATTTATTCTTTATACAAATGATGTAGATAACTATTTATCCACATTTTATGGTGCTTTTGCTGACGACATTACTATTATTGCAAGTGATAAGGAAACACATAATGCTACTAGCAAACTTAATTCAAATCTACTCACGTTATCTCATTATTTCAGCAATAAAAAACTAGTAATGAACCAGGATAAAACTTTTATTATGCAATTTTATCCTAGTGGAAAAAAATATACATCGAGTGTATTAGTTAAACACAACATTAAATCAATTCAGCAAGTAACATCACATAAAGTTTTAGGAATTCATATAGATCTATCCCTAGATTGGAAGACACATGTTGCCTATATATGCAATAATTGGGCAAGTAATTGTTTTGCATTAAAACGATTGCGCCATATCACCAGTTTAGACACTCCTAAGACGTGCTATTTTTGTAATTTCGAATCTCGAATTCGATACGGAGTTGTTTTCTGGGGATATTCAGCATCTGCGAGCAGAGTATTTGTATTGCAAAAAAGAGCCATACGTTCCATGTTTGGAATGAATATTAGGGAATCTTGTAGAACATCATTTGTCCAAAATAAAATTTTAACCCTGCCTAGTTTGTACATTTTTGAAATATTAAAATTTGTAAAGAAAAATATAGATAAATTTAGTTAACAAAATATATTTCACAACTATTCGACACGTCATGGCTCAGATTTGCAATACGATATGCATAGATTAGAATTATACAAATCTAACCCTTACTATATGGGATCAGTAGTATATAGTAAATTAAATGTAAATATAAAAAATATTGTAAATTTAAAAAAAAAATTGTCAACTTTAAAAACATTTCTTGTGGCTAATGCATTTTATTCGGTGGACGATTTTCTAAATCACGTCAATTAATGTATGGTTTGTGCGACATTTGATAATGATAATTGTAATAATAACGAAATTATTGCTAATAAGTAATAATTTTTTTTTGAGTGAATGTCAGATTATAATATATAATGTTCTTTAATGATTATTTACTAATATGTTTATTGACTTTTCCTATGTCATTTTATGATCACTTGGATTAATAAATGTATTCTATTCTATTCTATATTCGTCTATGTTGTTCGGCTTCTTCTTGCAAATATATGAGTTTCATTCAAGTCAGTCATTGTTATAAAACTGTAATTAATTCGCGTGCGAGAATAGAGCGCGTGCCCAATTTAACATCTGACGAGACAGGAGAGCACACAACCTCAATCTTCCAAAGTAATTCACATGGAATTTACAGTTTTCTTTGCTTCTTTAACTTTCCTGTAGTATACTTCTTCAAGAAGTTACAATATGTGTGTAAACGGTGGTAATACCGATAGAGATAGGTAAAGTTGTTTTAACTTATATTTAATGGAAATAGATGATGGTTCACTGCAATAATACTGAGGACAAAACTAGAGAATCCACTGTTTAAACAATTTTTGCAAAAGAGAGTAAACAAAATATACTTATTCTGGAGATGTGACAAGGTACAACTGAATTGGCGTGAATGGAACCACTTATGCTTATGATTGGCAACATTTTCAGCATTTTTATTGGGTAGGCAGAGATTTTTCACAGCTAACAGATAACCCAATAGATGGAAGCAAAGCGAACCGTTCAATTATTAAACAATAACCCTATAAACCCAATTGACCGAGGGAAAGCGAGTGCTGCAAAAAGTTAAGTCATATACAGGAAATCCTAAACCCAAATGGAAATGCGTTCCCTTAGATTTTTGAACTCTTTCAATTATCTTTCACAATTCCGATGAATTCCGCGGGATGTGAACGATCCTTTTCATGCTTGCGGTATTTAAGTACCTACTACAGAAATACCACAGGCTTCATTAGCTCTGCTGGCAATTGAAAGAGATATTGAAATCAACATCGAAAAATTGATAGACGATTTTAATTCAAAGAGAAACAGAAGGATTCATTTTACATAAAAATTATTATGAAATATTTGGAAGATGGAACAAAATGTTTAATTATAATTTTTTTAAATATGTAAATATTTATGGTGAAATAATATTTAATAAAATAAATGATATTTGCAGTCTATTTTATTGTACAATTTATTGTTTCTCAACTTTGGGTAAATATTCAAATGAAGAAATAGTTCAATGGTACACTAATAAAAAGTTTCCATCTTTTTAATATTATATTTTCTTACTACCTAAAACTATATGTTGCACAAAAGTATTTTTAATTAAAATAAAATTCTTTTTTGATAGCCTGGCCGAAAATGGCATTTTCGCTCACGGCGCCCTAACAAAGAATTCCACTTTCTTCCATCTGAGATTTAACTCACCTGCCTATGATTTTACGAGTATTGAACTTCTCTGGAGCTTAAGTCGCCTGTCTGCGGTTTACGAGTATTGAACTCGCTTTCCCCCGGGAATCTGGGGTTTAACTTGCCTGGCTGTTATTTTACGAGAATTGCAAAAAGGCCCCGCTCAAAATTTAGTCATAGGCCGCACAAAGTCTTACTCCGTCCCTGCCAAATTATATTTATTTATTTATTTATTGCATACACTGTTCAACAGGTAAGATACCCAATTACAGAACAGGAATAAAGGCATACAAAGCATTAATTACATAATATACAACAACATAGAAAGAAAGTAAAATGAAGAAAAAAATTACTTAAATGTACGAACTATGAATAACTAATGATACGAAGAAAGAGAAAAAAATAACATGGGAAATGATTAAATATAAAAACTATATATACATATATACACATATGTGATTCAAGCAAATTAAGAAAAACAAAGACACTCACTGGTTATTTAATTTAGAACATTTTGTTTTATGTCACTAAGGCTGCAACTAAAAATATCGAAGTCGTTACATAATTTGTTAGAAGTACTACAAATCGTATATAAAGGTGAATTATTTAGTACGTTGGTACGCGGCGTAGGTAAATAGAAAACTTGGTGATTACGAGAGGTTAATCTGGGAACGTGAAAATTAAGCTTACTAATTATTTCGGGTGCGTCAAAATTATTGTGTAGTAATTTAAACAAAAATACTTGAGAAAAGTACGTACGCCTATCCTCAAGAGTAGTCATAGAATTTCTTTCAAGCAAGTTACTTTGCGGAAAACCAATCACTGGATAGGTACCGTCGGATTTGAACCACAGTAATTTAAGAAATCTACGTTGAACTGCCTCCAAGTTATTCTTGTGAACATCATAACTGGAACTCCAAATTGGCGATGCGTACTTAAGTTTCGATCTGACGAAGGATTGATAAAGAATTTTCAGAGTATCAGTATTAGTGAACTCTCGACTAGTACGAACGATGAATCCAAGGGCTTTGGAGGCTTCGGACACAATGGTATCGATATGATCATTGAAGGATAATTTACTATCAAAAGTTACGCCGAGGTCGCGAAATGTTATAGGTCTTTAAAGTATGACATTATCTAACCTGTAATCAAAAATAAAAGGTGATGTTTTTAAAGAAAAGGACATTACGTTACATTTACTAGGATTCATGAATAATTTATTTACTATACAGCAGGTGTTTATTTTGTCAAGAGAAGTCTGAAGTTGAAAACAGTCATCGATTTCATCAATTGCTGTGAAAATTTTTAGATCGTCGGCATATAAAAGGTAAGGCAAATTAATTTCGTTCACTATGTCGTTAATAAATATGTTAAAAAACAAGGGCCCCAGAACTCCAGATGTGGCAGCAAATTCGATCGATTTGAACCCATTTAATGCAACGTACTGACTCCTATTTGTTAAATAAGATTTAAACAAAACGAGCAAAGAATATGAGAAGCCAATTTTTTCTAATTTATTAAGTAACAACTGGTGATCAAGTCTATCAAACGCTTTGGAAAAATCGGTATATATGACATCTACCTGCCCACGTTCATCTAGGGATTCAGAAATATATTGAGTTACACAGAATAAATTTGTTGTTGTTGAACGCCCTTTCATAAATCCATGTTGATTAATAGAGATTTTGGTGTTAATCGAATGATATATTCTATCATGAAGTAATATTTCTAAGACTTTACAGAAGTTACAAATTAGAGAGATTGGTCTGAAGTTCTGAATATCTAGTTTGTTTCCCTTTTTGAAGATCGGACAAGCTTTGGAATATTTCCATAGGTCAGGAAATAGGCAGTTTTTTAAGATTAAGTTAAAAATTAGAGTTAGAGGATATGCAAAGATGATAGCGCAATCCTTTAATAAAAAAGCTGGAATGGAATCAGGACCGGTCGTCATTTTGGGTTTAATTCGTTTTAGAGCCCGAATAACCTCATCTTCACTGAAAGAGTTTATGTTAACAATAGGGTTATTGTTAGGTATATCGGTCTCAATGTGATGTTCCTCGATATCTAATGAAGACTCATTATAAGATTATCCGAAATAATCGGCAAATGCATTTAGTATATCAGAGGGATTGTTTAGCGAAAATCCCTCGAAGAACATCTCTTCAGATACACTGGCCGACCCTTTTCTACTTTTGATGAAAGCCCAAAATTTATTGGGATCATTTTTTATATTGTCTTCAGAGTTCTGCACGAAATTTCTGTAGGCTAAATTGGTATCATATTTTATTTCCCTTCTGATGTTTTTGAGGTTATTGTGTATAAGTGGATCACTGGTTCTTGCATACTGTCTCCTAAGACGTTCTTTAAGGCTAATTTTTTTATGATACTGCCATTAAACCACGGAGGATATCTGCCGCTACGAGAAGTCGATTTCTTAGGTACACAAGATTCAAATACAGAGTCAAGTTTGTTGTAAAAATGAGTGCATGCATCATTGACGTCATTAAAAGAAGAGAGGGAGGACCAGTCTATGTTGAGAAGGTTTTCATACAATTTGGAGAAATCACATTTGCGGAAATTATAACTAACGTCATGATTGGTTGGAAAATTATTAATAAGGTTCTTAACAGTACTTACTTCAGTTGATATGATCAGAGCAGGGTGATGAAAATCTTCATTAGTTAACGGATCAGGAGATACATCACAGTTTTTGTTGTGTAATACTAGATCAAGAATATTGTCATTGCCATTAAATATTGAGTTGTATTGAGATAAATTATTAGTGTCTAGAAAATTATTCAAGGCTCTAATTTGGGCGTTAGATTTTGAGTCTTTTAGGTAAGATGCATATTTGGGGATATTAAAATCGCCCAAAATGACTATATCATTATCGCTATTTTGTAAATACTTCAGGGTACCTAGTGTCTCAAAGAAATATTCAAAATCGGCAACAGGTATACTCGGTGGTATGTAGATGACAAATATGTAAAGAGACTGATAATTATTTGAAATTTTTATACCTAAGATGTCGATGGCAGGTATGTTGTTAAAACCTGCAGTATCAAGGCTTAATAAAGAAGAAGTGTATTTTATATTTACTGCTAATAGTACCCCTCCACCTTTTGATCTATTAATGGCAGCAAAATCTCTATCTGGACGAAAAACATTGAATTTATTGCTGAATAGTTCGCTATTAAAAACGGAGGAATCTAGCCAGGTTTCGGTTAAAGCTATGACGGAATATTCGGAGCACGCCGATGCGTTGTAAAGTTCGACCGTCTTAAGGTAGGATTTCCTAACAGCGTCGAAACGCATGCGTCAGACGGATACGTCAGACGTGAGGCACTGCTCAAAGCGAATTTCACATTGTTGATTTCCTACATGAGCGTCTAAACGCATGCGTTTGCGTCGGTCGCATACGTCTGAGTCTTGTCTGCTCGAGAAGGAGTCAAAACGCAAACGCATTGCGAGGTACAGTGGAAAGCATTGCAAGTGTGTGTGTGATTTACAATTTGTCCTGTTTGGTTCAAAAAATGAGCACTCCAGCAAAGCATAAAATGGTTCCATTTTCTGCTGAACAGGACGAACAACTAGTAGAATATGTAGCTGAATACCCAGCTGTGTATGACAGTGGACACAAAGACTATAAAGACCAAAAACAAAGAGAAAATACATGGCAAAAAATCTCGGAAGAAATGAACAGAACAGGTAAGTTATAATAATATATTTATTAGAAAAATTTTTTGTTTACATTTAAGAAAAATGGTAAAATGTCGGTTACCGAGCTTTTATTTATGAATTTACTGACGAAATCATTTTCTCTTGCCAAGTGACACTGCCTTGTGGACTGTTAAAGTAGGTTCTAAACAGGTCCCTGACCTCGAAACCTTTAGTGCTTGCAAATCCTCCTGTTCTTGTTAACGGTGTCATGTTGTCTATTGGCAAATGAACATCAGGATCACAGTTAAAGTAAGGGATATTATGTGTCTCCAGGTATCCATCTCGTAACATGTTATGTAAACAACATGCGGTAGTAACAATTAAATCTGTCGTCTCGGGTAATACGGCAATTGGAGTATAAAATATCCTAAATACTTGTGTTAATAGTGCAAAAGCATTTTCTGAGACCCTTCGAGCACGAGAAAGTCGATAATTATAAATTGATTTTGATTTATCCACATTTGCTTGAGTTTTTGGATATGGTTTCATCATATACTTCGCAAGTCTGAATGCTTCGTCGCCAACAATAACATGGGGCACTGTTATGTCAGATCCAGGAATTTTTTTTGGGTGCGGAAAGTTCGTTTCACTACGTATACGTGCGCCCATACTTGATTTTTCAAATATTCCACTATCGCCCTCTTTTCCATACGAGCCAACATCTATAGCAGTAAATTTGTAATTCGCATCCACAAGAGCAAGCAGAACTATCGAAAAATACTTTTTGTAGTTGAAAAACAAAGATGCACTTCTCCATGGACAAACAATTCTAATATGCTTCCCATCGATGGCTCCGATACAATTGGGAAAATTCCATGCGCGGTACATTTCGTCTGCTATTTTTTCAAAATCATTAACAGTTGGCGAAGGGAGAAATATGGGTACCAATTTTTCACACATAGCTGCTAGAACTTCTTTAACAATTATACTAATGTATCCAGGGGAAATACGGAAAGCAAATGCCAAAGATCTGTACGTTTCGCCTGTGGCAATGAACCTACAATGAAACAGCCTCGTCAATACATTTTACCATATAATTATCCTTTATATACAGGGTGTCAATAAATCGATGTTATAAACTTCAGGTAGCGATATTTTTTATTTTAGACAAAAAGTCTATTATAAATACGTGTGTCCTAAAATCGCCTGAGGTGTTACGGCCTCTCACTAAAAGGTGTGACTAAAATTTACTATATGGTTATTATTTCCGGAATGCTCAATCATAATACAATAAAATTTGGTAATTGGTTGTATGTAGGTGAGAGTAATCACATGAAGTAGTCGTATTGTTATTATTCCGGAAATAATAATTATAAAGTAAATTTTAGTCCTCCCATTAGGGGGTCGTAACATCCTAGGGGATAAATTTAGGATACGTGTTCATTTAGACCTTTTGCCTTAAAATATCGCCAAAAACACAAAACCCGAAGTTTGTAACATCGATTCATGGCCACCCTGTATGGACATTTTTTAACGTAATAGGTAACCGTGGCACAATATCCAGTAGTTTAAAGACAACTTCTAAACTGTACCTATTAATTTAAATTTGTTTGTGTGTTTCTGTCTGTATATACATAGTTACATCAAACTTAATTATATTTATATATCTACTTATCTCTTTGTTCCAGTGGCAGACTGTAAAAAAAGATGGCGAAGCATTCGTGATACCTACATGAAACAACGTAAGGCTTCGATAGGATCTACTGGGTCAGCGGCCAAATCAAAAACAAAATGGCCGTTATTAGCCCACTTAGAATTTTTAAATATGGTCTCATATGAAAGAAAGTATGTTTATGATTTGAATGCATGTCAATCTATCTTAACCTTATTTCACTATTTTAGCAGTATAATCAATGCGACTATAAATGAATCACAAGTTGAAGATGAAAACAATTGTCAGGTGATTGAAGATGTACCTTCCGATGATGAAGTACAGTCCAACACTGACATTTCCGATCGGAATGCGCATCCGGAAGAAATTTCATTAGTGGTTGGGGAAAAGAGGAAATCAGCCGAATCGTATTCGTCTACTGGTGTCGGAAAAAGGCGAAAAGACACAAATGCTGCCTTAATACAAGTATTCCAAAAAAGATGTCAACAGCGCGATAAAGTCATAGAACAATTATGTACTAAAACATCTGATATATCTTCATCAGATACTGATGCGGTGTCACTATTTTTTAAAAGTATAGCTATGACAGTTAGTACATTTCCACCTGAACTGATTATTGAGGCGAAATCAAGAGTTCATCAAATTATTAATGACCTAGAATTGAGATCTCTAGCAGTGAAACAACAACTCCAACTTCCACGAACATCGCAACCGCAACCACAACAACATTCTCGTCCATCAACTTCTCACAGTCACGTATCAACTGAGGCAGGAAGTTATTATTCTAATTTTACATCTTCATTAGATTTCGACGGGGAGTCTGACTACACTATACTGTAACTAATGTATGTTAAATAAATTTACCTTAATGTTAAATATAGTTTTTCTTCTGCTGATATAGGGCACACAACTCTAGCGTATGATGTTTTGGTAATACAGTCACCGACAAGATTTAACACAAAATGAAACTGCTGCCTATTTAAGCGGAAAAACTGTCTAAATGTATCATCTTCATAACTCAAATGACCTCTTATCAGTAAATTTCCGTAGCCTTCCTTGGTTCTCCTTTTAAACAGTTCTCTTTCAGATTGTCTCTGTGGTTTTATTGCAAAATTTAATAACAACATTTCCTCATCCTCTTCTTCTTCTAACAGCAACCACTTCAACACAGCGTCTTCCATATTATTTCTCAAACACAAAACCAAATATTCAACCTGGTGATATAAGTACAAATGACAACTGACCTTTAAACGCACGCTTTGCAACGCTGCTAGGAAAACACCCCCACTGCGTCTGTCGCTCGCGTCGAAACGTATCAAAAACGGATGCGTCAGACGCATGCGTTTCCACGCTGTTAGGAAATCCTACCTTTAGTTCTGACACCTCGCGTATTTTGATAGTAAATTAAACATTCTCCACTACTCGTATTGCGACCTGCATTCATGAGATGAGCTTCCATTGAGGGACTTGCCGCTGATTGCTATTGAATGGTTAATGCTAGTATATCACTACGAAGTTTATCGCGTGCACGAATATACGCAGTACACTTATTAGTATCCCAAGCAGCGTGATCTGTGGGGACATTTTTTAAATTCGAGCAATTCGAGCATGGTAAAGTTTCAGAGGTGCATAAATGAACTTCATGATTTTGAGCACACTTTGGGCATGACACGGATTTGTCGCAATTATTAGAAGAATGGTGAAATTCATTACACTTGAAACATCGGTAAATATCTAAGGCATCGAAAACAGTGCAACTATCGTAGCCTATGAACAAATTGCCAACAAATTGAAAACCTTTGACTTGATTGGCGTAATTGTCATATTTATTATTTTCTCTGGAAGAATTTCGGAATTTGTCAATTTTTTGTGTGTCATCAAGAAGCTCACAAAAGCAGAATTAAAGTACATCCGTGATCCTCTATCAATCTATTTACGTACCAATTTGCCAAAAACCTTTTGTTTTTATTCCATAACCATAAAGTTTATGTTCAAACAAGTCATTGCGTAAAATTTATAAAGGTATAAAGTGAAAAACTGCGTGAATGGTCATATAAATTCAAGGTCCAAACATTTAAAAAAATGGTAATGTCACATTTTACGCTTAAAACAATAAAAAAATTATCTAATTTCGGGCTGTTTTATCTCTCGTAATTCAATATTTATATTCCCAAATTTCGTTACGCAGTTACTATGCGGATTCCCGCAATCTTTTTAATAAATGTTTGCATTAATCAGTTGATTTAACTTTTACGACTGATACAACCACGTTACATTTAGCTATCACCTTTATCTATTAGCGAAGCATAATTATTATCTTTTACGCATGATATTGGAATTATTTATACTAAAACATATTGATTGATATTGTCAAACATATCTGTTTAATAAACATTCTGTTCGAATATGACACTTGTACGTGCTGTTACTAACATTAGCTGGACAGCCGCGTTCATCTTTCTGTTACTTGCAGTCAGCTACAACGGCTGCAACTTCTACTCCGTGTTCTTAATAAATACTCTTAGTAACAATTTACTTTAAAATTATAGTCAAATGTAGCTTATAATGTACATTCTGATTTTAACGAACTCTGAATTCATTTTTAACTCAATTACAGCAGAAGCTTTCTGTAATAAATAGGTATTTTCAGGGAAGCTGATACTAAATTTAATGAAAAAATTTTTAAATAGACAAGGCATTACGTGTGCTATTTCCTTATTGAGTTATTTATTTATTTATTTATTAAGGGTACATTCTTTGGGACAATATATGAGGATATGAACAAATAAGCTTCAGTAAATTGTTGTTTAGGAAAAAGATATAGGCTGTCAAACTTGCATTTTTTCTATTTTTGCAATATCACAACTACCTCTTGACCGATCATATCCAAAGGTGAGGAAACATTTTTTTGGGCAATGTATGTATCAGATCACTCTAGCCCGTGGAGAGCGCCTCATGAGCTATACCTGATAATGGATATTACTTATTACTTATCTTTTTTTTCGAAAAGTTGTGCTTTTTGACTAGAAAATTGTATGCAGGAGTCATTTCAACGTAAATAGGTACACTCGATATCTTGACGATTCCAACCGTTTTCGAGAACTCATGTACGTTATAGGACGTTATGTACGTTATAGGACTTGGCAAACAGTATACTTTTCTGCTATGAAAGATATAAAGAAAAACTAGCTATAAAAATATTATTTTATGCTAGTAATGAAAGAAATCTAAAATTAATTTATCCGCATCTTATTTGACATTTCTCAGTGTAAAACTAGTATCCACATAGCCCCTTACGTCTATGAAGAGTAAGGTAATTGAATAGATAGGCTTTCTGCTCTTATTTTAACCTTACTCCTCACCGTCGTAAGGGGCTATGTCAATATTAATGTTACACTGAGAATTGTCAAATAAGAAATAAATATATTTTAGAATTTTCAAGTTGCTCTAGCATAACCAGAATGCAGATTATCGAATGAATTAATGTGAAGATTGGAAATTAATATTTGTGTAGATAGTTTTTCTTTTATTTTTGATAGGTTACTTTTCTGCTCTTTACCAAGCCCTATAGAGAAAATATTTTATTACAATTATATGCAAGCAAAAAATAAATCACTTTAACACATTTCAGATAAATGTTTTAACAAACATAAAACACCTTACATACTGGCCGAATTCTGTACCTCCATCATTTAAAAAGGGTTGGTTAAAAATATACAACTATTTAGAAATGTCATGGGAAACATATTCGTGTATCCTTCACTAAAAATGTATGTATATTCGATTCATTAGTTCTAAAATGAAACTGAATATTTACTTTAATTATACATTTAACTTATTCCAGTGTTTTCAGTTTCCACTGTTATGTTTGAACTAAAATAGTAAATTATCTCACTGAATAAACAATGCTGGTATTTCTGACAGATCATGCGTTACAATTCAATATTTTTCTGCTTTTCAACTGACTGAACATTTACAATATACCCGACTCTGCGGAGTCACTGATTTCAATTTTCTACATGTTTTCTTAACGTTTGAAATTGTGAACTTAGCAAACCAAACACATTTGAATGAATTATTCATGTGATTTTTATTTTATAAATAAAAACTCGTGCATCTATACACATTTCTGAAATTTGAGACCCAAAGTGGGTGATGACGCGAATACAAATATTCCTATATTAATATTAATGTTTAGTAAGAATGAAATATCTATCTTCTATCTGCATACCGGGTGAGTCACGAATTGCGCTCGCCCCGATATTTCCTAAAATATTTGGAATAGAAAATTGAAATTTGGAGGCCTTATTACACGACTAAAATGCCACCTTTTCAATAAAAAATCAAGTTTGGTGCACATCCGGTTTGACCGGAAATGCCCACAACTTTCGATTTTTAAATGGAACACTCTATATATTTTTACATTTTTGGAATCTAGAGGAAATTTTGAATACAATACATCCATTTTGGTCACTTTTTGATAAACATAAAAAATTTTATCAAAAAAATCTATTTCTGAATCCAGATTGCTGTGGTGCCCAAAATATATTTTAGTTTGTGTGCTACGTTACTATAAAAATAAAAAGAGCAATATGATTGCATTACTTAATTCTCTAGAGGCGTTTAAAATTTTTAAATGTGATTTTTACCCACTAACTTGTTTTTTTAAATGGGGATTTAATCGTTCACCAACATTTTTAAATACCTCATTTTCATACGAATCTAATGATACCAAAATTTTGAAAATCCGCTCAGAAATATTTGAGATTTCAGACAAAATACAATGCAACCAAGCTTTTAAAAACATGCGGCTAATAGATTAGTGGGCTTTGGAAACTAAAATCGCACATTTCTGTGTAAATCTGGTAACCTAATAACATTGGAAAAATCATAGTCGTGTAATAAGGCCTCCAAATTTCAATTTTCTATTCCAAATATTTTAGGAATTATCGGGGCGAGCGCAATTCGTGACTCACCCGGTATAGGGTGTGAGAGTTCGTGCGGTTTATATATACTAAGCCAAAAGGAATATGTGCCACTAGTACTGTCAATGCAAAGTTTAAGCATCTAAAAATTAAAAAGTATTGCAAAATTTCTCAAATCAATTGTTGTCTCGTCATTGTAACAAGAGCCGAGAAATGCCAAATGACATGACGAAATTCATTACGTATCTGTTAAGAGCCATTAAACAGACATGGTGCATTCCGCTTAATAGTTTTCTTGAAAATAGTGGATAATATATTGGTATCAAAAGCATCCAACAGTTGCAATCACACATTTAATTGAATCTTAGGTAATGATGATGATAGTACTTGAGAAGAGTCTATTAATGCTGATATCGAAAGCGTTAATAATGGTCACAATGAGTCTTGGACAAGGCAAAAAAAATCATTTTATTGAAAGAAAAAATTCGCTATTTTAGAATAACAGATGATAGAGATGCAAAAAAATAGAAAAGAAACATCGACGGAAACGCAAGAGAATAATCGAGTTGAAAACAAGTAACCTTACTTGAGAAATGCCTGGAGTGGGACCATTTCAATGCCAGCAAACAAGTTAGGAGAACTGGATGGTTGAACTGGGTTTATTGCTCATCTGATTTTCGATTAATCATTACCTCTTTGGTTACTGACGAGTCCATCTTGGTAGTTCTATGTCCAATTGTTACCAACTCTGTTCTTAGCCATTCCTCAAATTATTCTTCAATTATAGTGCATCCAGGAAAGTCCACCAGGAGGAATTTCTCCATTGCTCCCTTTTATGTCTTGGTATATTGTCCTATCTCCGTTAAAAGAGTTTATTACTTAACGATTATGCTTTGCGAGAATTTGTTGAAGTCTGACATATGTTCAACGCTTCCTTCGTATCTCCTCCAGAACTTTCTTGGTCCTTCTCAGTGTCCGATTGTATGAATAAAAGAAATCCCATATTCATGGCAGTTGGCAGATCTTCTTGCAATGTTAAATTTTCCTCTCACTTATTTTCTTATCTTGGTAAAGTCGCTATATCACCAGGACACATTTCTGATCGATTCCATTATCACCGGAAGGCAAATATCATATGGAAAGATAATTGCATTTGTTCCGATGGTAGATATACTGTACAACCTCCTTTTTTATCGTGTTGGTCATAACCCTTCCAAGTTCCCGGGCATGGTCTATCATCCTATATCGCAGTTCGACCTTTGAGCGTTACGATGTTTCGTAACAGAGTCCACTCCGTTATGTCAGATCTGTGGTAGGAGCAATTCTCTTCTTCAGGCACATGCCAATTACTAACCAGGTTAAAAACATGAATTATATCTACTTTCATACCTGTATTACCCCAGATCGTGTGATGAGCATTTGCACCAAACCCAAAATGACATGTGATTCTCTGTCTACGGCACCTCACGCAATGAAAGTCTCGGTGGATCTACTATCAATAAATTCTCCACCAACCTCTTTCAAGCATCTTACATGTTCTTGGATCCGTGTCACATCACCTCTTTGCTTGATTTAAGTAAGGACCGCCGTTGCTGTCTTATATGATGTAGATATATCTGTACCATCTTCAGCTCGGGTGTTGGTTTTCTCCTTATCTCTTATTTTTTTGAGGATATCTTACCCACACTGAAATATGGTCTAGACTTCAACACTTCAAGCGCTCTAAACGAGCTCTCATCAATGGAGTAGGACAGTATTTGCGACTACCCCTCGACATTCCAGCTCACCAGACAGCATCCTGTCATTCCCAAGTCCACGTTCCATTTCTTGAGAGAATCTCTAACTTTTAGTTAATCAACTGGATCGGGAATCCAAATGAGGAACTTCGGTCGCTTAGGACATTCCTTGGTGGCAACCACAGTGGTAGTAGATACCTCTCCGCCAGCTGCTTCATCTCTTGTACCGTTTGCACGAACACATTGGGGAGTGGGAGGTCTGCGCAAAGTATGTTCAAGATCCCCTATCAATGGGAAACAGCTGAAACCGTAGAGACGTCTCCACATAGCGGATAGCGTCTATCTCGGCTACCAGTTTGTTTTGAATCAGGTCTGTTTCTTCCTGACTCAGCACGGTGTCAGACTGGTTGGCGATGATAACAATCGCTTTGATTTTGAAACAGATGGCACTGTGATACTCCTGGCCCGTTTGTAATTAGATTTGCAGGAAAGGTGAAGTTCAGTCTATGTATATTGGAAGCACTTCCTGTAAAAACTTCTCCACCCACCTTCTTTTGAACGAGACCATGGTCCTTCTGCTGTACATGTGCCTCTAATCACATTTGCCACCGTGAGCTGCCTAAGGACTTTTAGAGTGAAGCCTTCCTTTATCACGAAACTGCTGCAATTCTTCGACACTTTTCGGCAGTGGTGCATCCAGAACTGCCATTATATATCATCTGATTTCTCTAGACCATTCTTAAATAACGTGTTCAAGATATTTTATTTATTTTTTCTTAAATCGACTTAAGTGAAGTTTGTATTTACGCATTCGTTGAAATATATTTATCATATTTAAATCAACTGCAGAATCTTGTACTAACGTATCATCAAAATTTTTGGTGGTACCATCGAGATCATGTACAATTTGATAAATTATTTTATAAAATTTATTTAGCGCCGTCCTAATACTGAATACTGCTAAATCGCTGTGAGTAGTACTTTCTTTGTCACTACCAGTGAAGTCCATTACGTCCGGCACCGTTTTGATGTGTGTAAACAGACAGATATTTAAAAACACCTCCTCTGATTCCAAAGTTGTATTTTATATATTTGTCAAGTTTAACTGCAATAAGTATTATTGAATTTGCAAGAAACTAGCGCAAGGGACTTTATCGAATGCACATACTTAGGTGGCGAATAAAAGTGCTGAGAGGAAAATAACAAATTACGAATTGAGCAGATTTTTACTTTTCAGCACCATTAAATGACAGTAATAAATTTCAGAGCTTTCAACATTATTATTATATACAGGCTATATTCATGCTCTCAGATATAAAATTTAACAACCCATTTAGCTTAATTTCCTGTCAATATTTCATATTAAAATTTAATGACCAAAAATACATTTTCAGTTTATTACAAACTGAATATAAGGTAATTTCATACAACGTAAATATAATATTTAAATTTTAATGAATAACGTGTAACAGTTCATTTAGCAATACCTTTCATCTCACGCCGAAAAGTTATAATTGCATAAAGTTACCTGTTCTTTAAAAAAGAACAACTACTTAAAAGTTTTACCTTTATTATTTTCCTAATGTCACATAAAAACTATAACATATTATATTGTAATAAAACTTGGAGCAATATTCAATTTTCTCAGAGAATTCTAACAATGAATTAGGGACGTGATCTTTACATTTTGCAATGTAATAAATTCAGATTTTATCTACGATCGTGTAAAAAGTAACAGTTTTTTTACATCATTTCCAGTGTAAAAAGTGGCCTTTTATAAGAAACTGTGCAATAAAAATTTGTATTGCACACTTTTATTGCACGATTTATTAAAAAATTATCAGTAAGGACAACAGTATTTTATTCATTATTAATTTTTAACAATAGTTACTTCTACTGTGTAATTAGCACAATTTTCAATATGAATTTTGGGCAACTCGTGACTCCTCGATGTATTAGGCAGTATATCATTAGCCTCAATGGCATCGTTTGAGCTTGCGTACTTAGATCGTTCTTTTTGAAAAATTTGATGTGATATCTCAATTTTGTTATTAATCGGTTCTTCAACTTAAGATTCTGCCAATCATCACAGATTTTCAGTCACGACCATTAAGTAACATAATTAGAATGGCGACTTCAACTACAACTCGAATAATACTAACCGTCAAAGTGCCATTCACAAAAGGTTGATACAGTTTCACAAATATTTATGAAAAATTGTCAATTTATTACAATAATTGGCATGATCGAAGGTAAAACGTTGTAAGACACACTTGTAAAAAGTCTCTTTATTGCACTCATGGCTTTTAAAAACACTCGCTTCGTTCGTATTTTTAATCTAGACATTCGTGCAATAAAGAATGGCATTTTACACTTGTATTTTAATTAACTATTAGAGGTAAGACGTATATTTAACCACTCCTGACAGTGGTAATGAAAAACTTACTTTTTCGTTTATTTCATTATTCTACAGAACATACATCCAATCACAGGGTAAGAACACATATAAATACCTTGATATCAAAATTAACTTGGTCAACGATAGTAATTGGATTAATTCATGTCATCATTTTATAATATTGTATTAATCATTTTTTTATTGTCAGTCAAGCAGTTCTGTTGAAGCGTTCTTTCAATTTCAATCTTAAAATCAGTTTTTGCATCATTTTAATTATGGCTTTTACCGCACAGGCCATGCAGCAGATAGATTAGCATCGTTTTAAATCAGGCAAAATATTTTACTGTTGGAATCAGTTCATTATAGGCCTCTCTTAGACATGCTAATTTTTCTCCCTCGCCCGTTCCCCGGAACACCCCTAACTTTGGGGCAATATCACTCAAAAACCATTTCTTGGCCAATATCTCGGTTCTTAACAGTTCTACGAAAAAAAAGGTGGTTAGCAAAGTTAAATATAAGTAAATTCTCTATCGAAATGCTTCAGACACATTTTTACGTACTGTTATCTTGGAGTTACAGGCGGGGGAAGTCAAGCATCGTATTGCATTCGCTTTGTATATCGACACTTCTCTGTGTCCACGCTTTCTACTTGCTATTACGTTTAAGTTTAACTTTTAAAGTATAAATAAATACATTTATTATCAATTTTGAAATTACAAATGTCTACAACTGTTGGTGGTTACTACCATTATGCGCTATTTACCACAGCACCTTGCAGTAGAGCGTTCGTTCGGCACGTTTCTTTAAGCGGGGTCCTCCATAAGCCTAATCCACTTTTTGTTTATTTGAATAACTTACTTCTAATTCTTTTAATCTCTACTGCCAATGCATTACATGGTCCCTTGCTTCAATAAAACTGCGAGTGTCGGTTTCATTATCGTCTGCATTATCTTGTCAGATTCAGTCTTCTCATGTTTATCGTGCTGATACATTATTTTCGGTTTCTTCGGCTTGGTTTAAGGCGTCTACATATTTTTCGATATTTGCACACAATTCTCCTTGATGTCCAAAACAAATAACGGAACATATTAGTTCAGCATTTCTACAAGTACATGCGACTATGCAGCCTTTTGTATAGTTGCAGCTTATGGTTTTCAATAACTCTTCGTGTAGCAGCTTCGTCTTTGGTAGTAATAGGAAAAAAACAAGTTCTTTTCATCCAACGCTGAATTACAACACCACTGCTGAATTTTATCAAATTCAGCAGTGGTATTGCAATTCCAAAAGTCGTCAAGATTAGGGTACGTTCGAAAAGAATGTTGGCGTGCAGCAGACTCAGTAGGAGGTAACTATGCAAGGTGAGGTGAGGTGAGGTGCAAGCGTGAGTTACCAAAAGAAATTGTTACAGTTGGCCTTTTTCATTACGGATTCTAAGAGATTATAAAGTTAATAAGGAACCAGTCATTTTTACGGACATAGCAGGGGCAAAATCAAGTAGATAATTTATTACATATTCGAATCAAAACACAAACATATTTTTTAGGTGATTACAGTAACATCAACATCGAAACCAACTCATCAAATTCCAAAATTTAATAAAATAAAACAAATAAAGAAAAATGAACTGCCTCCTCAAATGAAGTTAGTAAGTATTCCTGTATTTTCTACTTAACTTTATTTCTACTATGGCTATCAGTATGTAACCATATACTGGTATATTAGCTTGAGCACTGAGCAGGCTCTGTTCTTTTAGTTTATTTTTGGCAGTGCAGTGCCAATACCAACGCCAAGATATAGACAGAGACAATTGAAAAGATAAAATCAGCCTCCCCAGTTTCAACTCATCGCCAAACACCACGAAGAATGTTTAAAGCCTTTGGCGGCTTCTCAATATGATCTGGCTTCATCAAATAGGGTGCTTGCTTATGCCATCACAGGACAAAAGAAAAAAAAGGTTGCATGTGCAGTTTTGCAACTGAAATTTAAAAAAATAATAATTAAATTGGTAAAATAAATAGGTTTTAAATAGTATTAGTGTGTTTATTTAATTATAACAAATAGCTATTCACATTATATTTAATTGATAAACAGAATCATATTTATGAAAGAAAGTTAGTCTATTTTGAAATAAAATGAAACTTAAAGAAATTATTTTCGGACTATTTGATTACGAATTCTTACGCCTTCGTTAAACCAATTATCTTAATAAATCAGGTTGGTGGTTTGGTCGAGGGGCATTTGGTAGCATTATATCTACATCATTGGGCATGGGTACATTGTAAGTTCTACACATATTGTGTAAGACTGCATATTGTTTTAGCAGCTCTTCGTAGATTGTAATGCAGTTCTATGTCAATGAAATCATCTAAATCTGCATTTCAGCAATCCATGTATTTGTTCAATAATTACTGTAATTTCCGACAGCGCTATATTAAATCTCTTCTGAGGAGAATTTTCAGGTGGATTGTCGAATGGAACCATCAACAAGGTTCTAGTGGATATCCACTATCCCCAAGTAAATGGTTCGCAATCCTGTTTTGAACATACTGTCTTTATATAGCACGCTTTACCTCAGACGTCATCCAGATAGCCGTATCATTCACAGAACCGGGAACACGAGCGTTAATATTAATAATTTTTCTGTCGGAATCTCCGATAATTCAAGTATTAATGGCATACAAGTTCTTTCGGCAATAGTAAGGTTGTCCAGGACGTAATGGATGATTTGCACTTGGTGCTATTATTCGTATTTGTGTACCATCTACTACGCCAACAAGATGACTGAATGATGGAGTTATTTCCGCAAATCACCTTTTGCAGCTTGTCTGGATTCAGTCGATTCTGGAAATTTAATCCAGGTATTAAGACGTTCGGTTTTAATATCAGACATTTCAGCTCTACACCTACTGGCAGCTGGTTGACTCTGAGCAATTGAATATCCATGGCCAGTACCTATGTGGTAACTTCCTTCATCAAAAAGACACAATGCTGTCAAAATTCGCAAATTGGTCGGTATTCTTGTTTGTCTATGTGCTTGATCCATATAGGGCCCTTATCAGTTCTTGGCAGCAATATTTATCGAGTCTGAATAGTTTGAAGAATATCTCGTTTGGGTAATTAAAGGGATTACTCACTAGGGTGGTGCGTCCGTATACGCATTTATTTTTTTTGTGGAAATTTAAATTGCCTGTATGTAGAAAAGTTGTGTCTTGATAAGAAAGTGAAGGTAACTTTTTTTTTTGATTTTTTTTCCCACTCCTTCCACCCCCCCAATAGGTCCAAAAATAAAAATATATATATATTTTTTTAATGAAATGCCTGTTTAAATAAACATTTTCTCCTGGCGAAAATAGAAAGCTGTTTTTTTTTAGATTTTTTTATTAACGTTTTCCACCTTCCCAATACTATAAAATTTAATTATTCGCTCATAATAACTAACCGCGATAACGAACGTCAAAAACTCCAAATAGAACAGAGTAAAGCTATAGTTTTACAGAGCCTCTATTTTGATGGTCGGAAAGACAAAATATTAACGTTTTGTGACAACAGAAAAAGAACAACCGTGGAAGAACATATAGTTCTAATACAGGAACCGGATTCCAAATATCTTGGACACATTTCACCTCTAACTGGATCTGCACGGAATATTGTAAAAAGTATGACAGATTTCTTTCAGTCGTCTTCCATTTCAATAGAAGCTTTAGAAGCAGTCGGTTGTGACGGAAATAACTCCTATACGGGACATAAAGGTGCAGTCATTACGCTCTTAGAAAATCACTTAAAAAGACCCTTGCAATGGTTTATTTGCCAACTGCATGCAAACGAATTGCCTTTACGTCATTTACTAGAGAATTTAGATGGCAACACAACTGGTCCTCGTGGTTTTCAGGGACCTATTGGACGAGCTTTAACCCAGTGCGAGAAGCTTCCTGTTGACAAGTTTCAAGTAATTAATTCTACATTTCCTAAAATCTCTAGAAGCCATTTAGGTACAGATCAAAAATATTTGTTTGATATCTGCCAAGTAATCATAACTGGTATATGCTCCGAAGGCATGTCTAAACGCGACCCAGGAAGACTTAATCATTCCCGTTGGTTAACTACGGCAAATAGGATTCTTCGTTTATATATTGCCAGTGCAAAGCCATCAAAAGAATTGATAATATTAACCTCATTTATTATAAAAGTTTACGCACCGATGTGGTTTAACATCAAGTCACAGTCTTCCTGCATTTACGGAGCGAGGCATCTTTTTGAAACTATCCAGTTGTGTCAATACTTACCAGAGGAACTAAAAATTATTATTTATCCTGTAATTCAAAGAAACGGATATTTTGGACACCCCGAAAATCTACTATTAAGTATGTTATGGGATAATTGCATTCATATTAGGAAACTTGCTTGTCTTAAAATTTTAAAAGCACGAAGAAATGAGGCTCTTTCTGATAATAACATGCACGTTCGAAGTTTTACCGTCCCGAAATTTAACTTTTCCGCTATAAAGTATTATGAACTTATTGACTGGCAAAATATTAATTACACGAAACCTACCGTTACCAAAGATATATCCGAAGATCAGTTATGGCAAATTGTAGAGGAGCTCGAGTATTCTATAATTTCTCACACTAAAAATTACCCTTGTCACACACAAGCTGTTAAAAGGGCCGTGAAGCTAGTCACTCAAGTTTCGAACACAGTGTGTGACAAAAACAGAAGAGATGGTGTAATCAGAAGTACACTTGAATCCAGAACTACAATGCCAAAATTTGAAACCAAGAGAGATTTCAACCACAAATAAGTTCTTGCCTAATACATTTTTTTTACACTTTGTTATTACCTAATTTAAGTAAGTATAGAGTTTATTATTATAAATTTTCTTTTATTATTTGTGCACAAAAACAATAAATAAAATCTTGTATATCCTTAAAGTTTACTGCTTACTTAAATTTTGACAAGGAATCTTTAACTACTTAAATTAAAATTAATTAATTAAAAATCACAATATTTAAGGGTGCCGGGGAGGTGGAAGGGGTTAACTTAAAATTCTAAAAAAAAAAATGACTGGCTTCTTTCTTCAACATACACAATTAATGCTTACAGGCTTGTCAAATTTCGTAAAAACAGATTTTTTCACATTTGAGGGTGTTGGGGGGGTGGAAGGGGTTATCAAATAATTTTTTTTTTAACTATCAGCCCTCTTTTATTAAAACACAACTTTTTCAAGAACAGGCTTTATAAATTTCCAAAATCAAAAATGACACACCACCCTATTACTCACGTCTCGTATTTATCGTTGCCGGATTCGAACTTCTCTACTGTAAAATAATATGAAATAAAATATAGGTATCTTGGTTATATGCCCATGAGACAACGGAGACTTAAATATAGGTGTATATGTAACCACCTACATATATTTTTTTCTGAAAGCAATACATTTCTTAAAGTGAGGTTATGTTTTCATATAATATTAATACCTTTGTTTACTACTGAAATATGTATTAGAATAGAAATAGAACATACATCTATTTGATTTAGCTTTGTAATTTATTCTCTGCGCGGTCAACTATTAAAAGATGTAATAAACCATTAAACACCATTTCTTACGTCAAAATTAAATTTTAACGGGTACTGTTCACTCACCGCTAAAAATAATGTTTTACTTGGCGAATTTAACGGAGCAGGTTAAAGATTTCTCCAGAAAATGCGTTACGGAATACCAAATTACAATCAGAGCTGTTAAAATTTTAATATCCCGTTAAATTTTAATTTCATCAGTTATAGAATACCAAATCACATTTAGGACTGTTAAAATTTTAAAGTAGCGTTAAATTATAACTTTTATCTTACAGAATTGGTCTTATTATCCTGTATGTCGATAATGCTAAAAATTAGTAAGTTTGATACACCATCAAGCACCAGAAATGCCCATCAATAACGAAATCTATAATATAGATTTCGTTATTGATGGGCATTTCTGGTGCTTCGTCTAGATTCAAAATCAGACATTTGACCTTTTAGCACAAAATGAGTTATGCACACCATCTGATGCAAAATTCAATTGTTTGCCTTTTAAGCACAAAATCAAACATTTGCCATAAGAAATTCCCTTTTAAAATACATGTTTAGATGCAAAAGCAGACATTATTCAGTATTGTTTAGTTTCAAAACCAGACAATAGGTTTTACCCAATGACAGCTTGGCTAGCTAGTCACGTGGTCACAAATTTGAATTATGTGTGAGGATTAAGCACATGCTTCTACAAAGTTGACAGTTCTGTTTGTTAATAATATTAATACTATTAACTTCTAATAGAACAATATTAGTTAGTGCTATTCTTGTAATATTTATTATTATTATGGATGATATAAGTGTTAACATAGAACCTAGTCCTGTCGGGAAAGGTCGAAAAAAGTTAGCCGATAATACCAAATGGACGCGGGAAAAAGCCAAGTTAAAACGGTAGGTACGTATGTTCAGATTCTTATTTTACTCTTGTTTTTATCAAAATTATAATTTTCTAAGACAAAAATATATTGTATATTTTAGCTATTCGGCTCAATCTTTACCAGAGTATCCAACGTGTAGACATAACTACAAGAGATTCCAATGTTCAGCATTAAAGATGAATGATATAAAAAGTTTTCACGAACTTTTCAAGAACTTTTATTCACAAAAAAATAAAATATATCAAGACACATTCTTGCTTACACACTGCATTACAAAAAATCCCAGGAAAAAAGGAAAGGTTGTGAAACTAAATGTTAAGAATAAACCCCGATCGCTTAGCGTTTGCTATTTCATGAAGACTTCCAGTGGGGAAGTTTCTGTGTGCAAGGGAACATTTTTAAAAATACTTGGCATAGGAAAGAATCGTGTCAACAATGTTCTGAAAAAGTTTCATATTTTAGGAACATTACCTAAGGAAACAAGGGGAAGCAATCGTATAAAAAATAAAAACGACAATGAAAAAGCAGCAATTAAACTTTTTATTGAATTTTTAACATGTTGTGAGTCACATTATGCCAGAAGCAAAACAATTATTCGCAGATATTTACCATGTAATTTAAATATTAGGAAGCTCTGGAAAATGTATAACGCAAAAGTTGAACCCAGTTTAAGCGTAAAGGAATGTTTTTTTCGAAACATTTTTGTAACACCAAAGAGCGATGTTTGCTCCACTTGTTTGCAGTTTAAAGAGAAAATAAAACAGAGTAAGGATGTTAAAAACAAACAGGAAATTTTTACGACTCAAAGAGTTCACAAATTGCGAGCTAAGTCATTTTATGAACTTTTAAAGCAGGATGATGCAAAAGTAGCAAGTTTCTCATTTGACTGCCAGAAGAACTTACCCATACCAAGTCTACCTGACCAGGCTTGCTATTTTAGTATGCAAGTAAATATGTATAATTTCACAGTTGTTAAAGGAAATTCTCATACAAATCTGACACCAGAAACTGTTAGTTCTTTTATATGGACCGAAGCGGATCGCCCTCGAAATTCCAATGAAATTGCATCGGCCGTTTTTCACATTCTTTCCAATTTTGATTTTAAAAATGAAATGGAAATTGTAAGGCTGTTTGCTGATGGTTGTGGAGGCCAAAATAAGAACAGCATTTTACTGGCTATGTGTTGCTCTTGGCTTGAAAAAAAAGCTTCCGTTCATATAAAAAAAGTGGAAATAATTTTTCCTGTGGTTGGCCACTCATTTCTTCCACCGGATCGAGTTTTTGGTCATATTGAGAAAAAAATAAAAAAAATAGACACCACCGAAAACCCTATTACCAAACCTGAGCAATATATGGCAATTGTTAGTTAATTCTCCACAGTATTACGGATGGGAAAGGATTTTTTAGTTTACGACTGGAAAAAGAAGCACAGACAGTCCTTAAACCCACAGGAAATTGGCATTTTCAGTTGAAATTTTCGAAACGTCTCATTATTTCTAAAGAAAATGGGATTGTTGTAAGTGGGGAACCGTATTATAGAAATCAGATAGGTACTGAGAAAGGAATTACGAAAAGGGGCAGGCTAATAAGACATATCAACCCTGATCTATTACCGTTAGGTATACCAGTTAAACCAGACAAAGTAACTAATATAAGTTCCTTTTGTTAGTAAAGCATTTTGAAAATGACTGGAAGGAACAATCAGTGTGTATATTTTTTAAACACATCTTTGAAAGAAATAATTTAGAACAAGAAAACTTTCAGGAGAATGGTGAAGAAACGATGATAATAATAGAAGATGCTGAAGATTTAGTAATGAGAGTTTAATTTTTAATGATTGTTTTTTCTTTTTTATTAAATTCAATGTACAATAAAATATTTTTGACTAAGACATCTTTTCTTAAACATGTCTCTTTTAAAATAATAATTACATTACAAACCTTCTTTTAGTTGCAAAATGGGACATTTAATCCGTCTAAGTGCAAAAGCAGATATTTACAATTTTATATTTTAAATAAAACATAAACCAATTCCTTTGGATTATATGGGCTAACTTTATGTATCTCTAAACAAATTTTTTAAATTTTCGTTCTAATTTGAAATATTTATATCAAATATTAACAGAGATAGAACTTTTTCTCATTTTCTGTAAAATGGGTTAGGAGTAAAATGTCTGCTTTTGAATCTAAACGCCTGAATGTAATAATGAGAAATGAAAATACATGAAAAATAAGAAGATAAAAAGTACCTTCGTACATCATTAAGCAATCGTCATCAGATGCCTCCCTTAAGAATTATTCAATGTAATGACGTTCCAGAATTTTGGCCTTTTCTGGTTTGTAAGTTCTTGATTGATTCACTTTTTAAATAAGCAATCAGTTTTCCATATTTACAAATATCAATATTATTATGAACCTTTAAAGTTGCTTTCAGTATTGTATACTTTTCCACATTGAAGAAGCTGTACTTTATGCAAATAAGTATTACATCTTCACTTATACCAGTAACATTTCGCAGTAACATTGCCCAAAACTTCTTTCCTAGTTTCTCCCAAGATATACAAAATTTCATCCATTTTCACGACTAATGATTACTTTTTACCTTTATTTGTTGTTTGTGTGTATAAACCTGTAAACAATAAATCACAACTAGCAACTGCAACCATTCCATGACCTTCCCAATTACAATGTTTTTTACAAATACCTATATAAATATAGTATTCAAATAAAAGTTTATTACTAGAAAGAGTTGAATAAAATTTTGCACTCGACATAACGGTCTCGTGGCTAACTTTTTCTTGCGTGACTAATGTGCATAATTACACACTAGTACAATAAATAACTATTATATTCCTAGAATTAAAAACACATGTAAACATTATTGCAGATGTCTGTGTGGGACGCAACTCGAAAAACTTTATAATCATTACAAAAAAAAAGCAGTGTTGAATTCCATGACCATCCTTTAACGAGATAATTTTTAATATCACGGTACTAGACATATCATGACGAAACTAATATAAAACTACCACCGAGACATAACTCTACAGTTAGCAAAGTATCTCGTAGAAATCGCTTAAGTCAATGCACAAACATGGAAAAGCAAGTGCATCCGCGTTGAATTGAACCTCCCTCTTTTTTATGTGACGGAAAAGCCGAAACGGAAATGTTGTGATTTTGGCAGTCTATATTTATGTAGATGAGGAATGTATGCTCCATCATAGCGGCCAAACTACTGGACCGATTTTATTGAATAAGGTGGATTAGTCTTAATGACAATGTCATGAGCTATAGAAATACAATAAGGCGCCCCCTGGCCGCCATGTTGTCTGGATGTTATAATAATTGCCTTTAAGCCATCTCGAGATAGGTGTCAAAGTAAAGGTCTCAATGGGAGGATTCGACTGAAATTATAACACACCAAAAATTTCGTAGTCGTAGTTGCGTCAAAATATCCAACAGAAATTGGTCTAAAATGGTACAATGGCGTAGAAACATTTAAAAATCACAATAATTTCTTTCTCTAACAATTGTTAAGCAAACCGAAACGCAAGGAAATAAAAATTAAACTGACCGAAAAATCCCGATATACAGTGTGACCCATTGTGAATTTAAACACCCCTGTAAGGAATGTGTCTATTATCTGATTTTAACGGGGCTATTAATTAAAAGATATTCAATCGAAAGCTCTACTATTTGACAAAAATTTACAGATAAATTTCAATTTTCAAGACCTACTATGTTTTTTTCTCAATGTCAAAAAGGGACAAATTTGATTAGCGATACTACTGGATTCAGAAGTGTCTCAAATGGGCAAATCCAAAATTTCGTGAAGAAATATTAAATAATAACAGATTTATGACAACGTTAATGTAGGTAATATTTTATAATAACTTTTACTTGATTTTTCCTAAAAATCGAAGTAGTCCATGAAAAATAAATAATAGAAAGATAAATTAAGTGGATGGTTTTAATAAATATTGTCTTTTAAACAAACTTAATCATATTTGACTTAAAAACATGTATAACAACTGAAAGTAATAATAAATAAGGTATTTAATAAACAAAATGACAACACATTACAACATTACACTAAATCTAAAACACGAAAATAAAATTTATTTTAAATTCTTGTAGCCTCTACAAGGCCGCCGTTTATTTCGATGCATTCATGCATGCAATCGTTTTTAATATTTTTTACGACATTCTGTAATTGTTGCCGGGTAACTTCTGCACAAGTTTGTCTTATTCTTGCACACAAATCTTCTCTATTACTATTGACCTGTAAACTCTAGATTTTATTAAACCCCATAAAAAAAGTCTATCAGTTTTAAGTCCGGGGATCGGGGTGGCCATCCAATTAACGGGCTATCTCGACCTATCCATCGATTAGGAAAGTTAGCATTAAGCCATCTGGCAACCAGTCTAGCATTATGGACAGGGCTGCCATCTAATTGAAAGTGTAGATTTATTCTTTCTTGTGTTGAAAATTCATGTACCATATTCCAAAATTCGTTTCTTAGGAACTGTAAAAAGTGCATGCTATTCATATTACCTTCAAAAAAGAAAAGACCAATGATTGTTTCATTGAGTAGCCCACACCAAACATTAACTTTTTGGGAATATTGTCTTTTACAATTCTCTGGGTTTTCTGTAGCCCAAAACCTACAATTTTGTGATGATACCACCCCATTTGTGGTAAAAGTTGCCTCATCGTTGAATAAAGTAGTTTTCAAAAAATTTCTGTAATTAAGATACTCTCCTTGAGCCCACAAGCAAAATTCCATCCGTGTTTCATCATCACCAGGTTCCAACGTATGTAAAAACTTGGGTTTGAATGGTTTTACCTTATTCTTTTTAAGGCATCGGCGAATACTTTCTCTAGGTAAATTCAAATCTAAGCTAGCTACTCTTACACTGGCGTTTGGATTGTTGTTAAAATAATTTAAAACGGTCTGCTCGTACCTGGGTCTTCTTTGTACATTATCCGTTCTTATAATACGCCTTGTTACAGCGTGACACTCATAGAAAATTTTCTTTATTTTAAAAACGGTACTTTTAGTGGTGTTGGGCCTATTCGAGTGCCTATTATAAAATATTTCACATACCTCTTCCAAAGTTCTGTCATTATCTCCTCTAAGGCGCACAAGTTCAATTTTTCTACTGCATTTAGAGTATCCATAATTTTAACTTCAAACTAATAAACTAATACTTGATAATATTATTGATCAATTTTATAAGTTCAATAACAATATAGTCTGAGTATATACGTATTTTAAAGACGTCAAGACTTTAAAATTAGTTTTCCATGGCACCCTATTATTATCTGTCATTACTCAATCAAAAGATAATATTTATTAAAACTATTCACTTAATTTATCTTTCTATTGTTTATTTATCCTGGGCTAATTCGATTTTTAGAAGAAAGCATGTAAAAGTTATTATAAAATATTACCTACATTAATTTTGTCATAAATCTGTCATTATTTAATATTTATTCACGAAATTTTGGATTTACCCATTTAAGATGTTTCTGAATCCAGTGGTATAGTTAAATCTTATAAAAATAAATTGCTAATCAAATTTGTCTCTTTTTGACACTGAAAAAAAAAGGAGGTCTTGAAAATTGAAATTTATCTCTAAATTTTTGTCATAAAGTAGAGCTTTCGATGACCTGTCTTTTAAAAAAGCCCCGTTAAAATCATAGACACATTTTTTACAGGGGTGTTTCCATTCAAAATGAGTCACACTGTATATCAATCTAATTTGATAACAACGGTCAAGAAATTAGAAACATTTATATGTAACCGGGTTTTAGTTTTTAGGTTACTTTCTCTTGTCAAAAATGTTTAAAATGGGTTAAAAAGATGAGTCACTCTTCATGGCATATTATCCCACTACATAATTGAAAAGGTAAATAAATATACAACAAAAATTGTATCCTATTGAGTGCACAACTATGCAAAAGAAAATGTATTTATAATTTCCTCGCTTTTTCACGCTTGACAATTAAGTGGAAACACTCAATTGAAATTAATTATTGTATTGATCATTTTATCCAATTCGATACCCATAACTGCTACAACAGACTAATTATCTGGTTTCATTGAATTTAATAGTACATTGCAATAATTGCAATTAGAGCAGAGATACGTATAACATATCTATCAATTTATTCGCGTGACTAAGTTCTGCAGATAATGCTCGTATAACCCAACATAATCCTGCATTGCAGGTATAAATAATAATTTCCCTGGAAAATTATGATGAACTTAAAAACAAAGTAAAGTTGCCAAACTAATGGTTCTCATTACGAAAAAATTGTTTCATATTATATAATGAGAGAGGGTAAGCTATAAAATACTACTGGAATTGTAACGGTTTGAAAAATCCTTATCCAGAAATTAAGGCAGCAGTCACAAGACTTTACTTTTTTCCATATGTTTACAAAAATCGCACCTGAAATCAGAAGAAAATTCTCAATTTACAGGATACAATAGTTTTAGATATGATTTAGTTCCAGATAGAAGAGCAAGATGTGTTGTATGAGGGACAACTTTGTCTCACAGTTAATAACCCTACAAACAAATTTGCAAGCTGGTGCAGTTTAAATTACATACCCATTAAACTTAACTATTTGCGATGTTTACTTATCTGATTTCTGGAATATAAATCATATATTGTTAGTTCAACAGCTTCCCAATTCCGTCTTAATAATGGGTGATTTCAATGCCCGTAATCCCTTGTGGGGATCCACTAAAAAAGATACAAGAGGAACAATTATGGAGCAATAGACTTAATCCCATTGAATAATGTAAAAAACACTTACATTAACTCGATATGCAACAGTTTTTTGCGATCGATCTTTCTTTGTGCTCTCCGACGTTTGGGTATATCCTCCGATAGAACACTGCGGAAGACAACTGTTTCCACAGACCACATTCATATTCCCATAGAATTCACCGAGTCTTATCAGGCGAATACTTAACCTTAAAAACGGGCTTT
This sequence comes from Stenurella melanura, assembly GCA_963583905.1. Lineage (NCBI taxonomy): Eukaryota > Metazoa > Arthropoda > Insecta > Coleoptera > Cerambycidae > Stenurella > Stenurella melanura. The sequence goes on from OY757309.1 coordinate 108,590,105, forward strand.
AAGTTGTTCCAGTTAGTCTCGGCTATTCATATTACCTTCAAAAAAGAAAAGACCAATGATTGTTTCATTGAGTAGCCCACACCAAACATTAACTTTTTGGGAATATTGTCTTTTACAATTCTCTGGGTTTTCTGTAGCCCAAAACCTACAATTTTGTGATGATACCACCCCATTTGTGGTAAAAGTTGCCTCATCGTTGAATAAAGTAGTTTTCAAAAAATTTCTGTAATTAAGATACTCTCCTTGAGCCCACAAGCAAAATTCCATCCGTGTTTCATCATCACCAGGTTCCAACGTATGTAAAAACTTGGGTTTGAATGGTTTTACCTTATTCTTTTTAAGGCATCGGCGAATACTTTCTCTAGGTAAATTCAAATCTAAGCTAGCTACTCTTACACTGGCGTTTGGATTGTTGTTAAAATAATTTAAAACGGTCTGCTCGTACCTGGGTCTTCTTTGTACATTATCCGTTCTTATAATACGCCTTGTTACAGCGTGACACTCATAGAAAATTTTCTTTATTTTAAAAACGGTACTTTTAGTGGTGTTGGGCCTATTCGAGTGCCTATTATAAAATATTTCACATACCTCTTCCAAAGTTCTGTCATTATCTCCTCTAAGGCGCACAAGTTCAATTTTTCTACTGCATTTAGAGTATCCATAATTTTAACTTCAAACTAATAAACTAATACTTGATAATATTATTGATCAATTTTATAAGTTCAATAACAATATAGTCTGAGTATATACGTATTTTAAAGACGTCAAGACTTTAAAATTAGTTTTCCATGGCACCCTATTATTATCTGTCATTACTCAATCAAAAGATAATATTTATTAAAACTATTCACTTAATTTATCTTTCTATTGTTTATTTATCCTGGGCTAATTCGATTTTTAGAAGAAAGCATGTAAAAGTTATTATAAAATATTACCTACATTAATTTTGTCATAAATCTGTCATTATTTAATATTTATTCACGAAATTTTGGATTTACCCATTTAAGATGTTTCTGAATCCAGTGGTATAGTTAAATCTTATAAAAATAAATTGCTAATCAAATTTGTCTCTTTTTGACACTGAAAAAAAAAGGAGGTCTTGAAAATTGAAATTTATCTCTAAATTTTTGTCATAAAGTAGAGCTTTCGATGACCTGTCTTTTAAAAAAGCCCCGTTAAAATCATAGACACATTTTTTACAGGGGTGTTTCCATTCAAAATGAGTCACACTGTATATCAATCTAATTTGATAACAACGGTCAAGAAATTAGAAACATTTATATGTAACCGGGTTTTAGTTTTTAGGTTACTTTCTCTTGTCAAAAATGTTTAAAATGGGTTAAAAAGATGAGTCACTCTTCATGGCATATTATCCCACTACATAATTGAAAAGGTAAATAAATATACAACAAAAATTGTATCCTATTGAGTGCACAACTATGCAAAAGAAAATGTATTTATAATTTCCTCGCTTTTTCACGCTTGACAATTAAGTGGAAACACTCAATTGAAATTAATTATTGTATTGATCATTTTATCCAATTCGATACCCATAACTGCTACAACAGACTAATTATCTGGTTTCATTGAATTTAATAGTACATTGCAATAATTGCAATTAGAGCAGAGATACGTATAACATATCTATCAATTTATTCGCGTGACTAAGTTCTGCAGATAATGCTCGTATAACCCAACATAATCCTGCATTGCAGGTATAAATAATAATTTCCCTGGAAAATTATGATGAACTTAAAAACAAAGTAAAGTTGCCAAACTAATGGTTCTCATTACGAAAAAATTGTTTCATATTATATAATGAGAGAGGGTAAGCTATAAAATACTACCCGTTGAAAATCTATTCATTTTCCCAATTTAAATATCACATAAATTCTTAAGCTCTTGCGACAGGCTGAAACTGAGACACAATTTTAGATATTTTTTTAAAACCAAATTTTCTTAAACTTTACTTATTATGTTATAAAATGTGTATTTTATTTTCGATTGTTATCATCGCGACGTAGTTTATCAAATGATTAAATTGACTATGAAAATAGTCTGTGCATTTAAAGTATACATCTACAAAGTTTAATCAAAATATATGTAATAACAATCTAACAGTTATACTCTTCGCCGATTTACCGCACTTTTTATATAACTGTTGCACATTCCATAGGATACTCTTCGCACTTTTTTTGTAAATATTATTAGTTTGACACATGTTTAGTTTAATTCTGTTTAAAAAAATTTATATTTTTTTAAATTTATTGATCGATTTTGTTAAAACCAATAGGGTCCTTCTTCTAGCTGACACAAACTTACTGTCCTAATTTCAATACAATCGGAATTTTCCTTCTTAAGTTATCGTGCTTACAAGCTGTAACATATTTTAATACCTAAATATTAAAATGTGTTACATCGGTGCGAACGGAAGCTGATTTTTGTTGGAGAGCATAGGGCCGTGGGTTAGGATTGTGTGTGGACACTCAAAAGGGCGCCACCGGCTGTATGTTATGTAATATGATTTAAATAATTTTTCCAGCTCGGAACAAAATTAAATTACTAGCAACCATGTGATGGAATTCTCAAAACATGTCTGTAATATCAAAACTCTTACTTTACTTTATAAGATCTCAAAATTTAAGCAAATATCAGGAGTGCCAGTGCAAATAATAACGGTAAAGAAACACTGGGTACATCAAATCAAATCCCTTTTCAGTGTCAGCGATGTAAAACCCAAATTCTTCACTACAAAACCGGGACCGCCGCCATTCAGCTATCTCGTCGCTGTCGAAAAACGAACCCCCAGCTGGAAATCTCCTATCCAGTTCTCAGTGTTGCCAACTTGAGCATCTAGAGAACTCTTTGTCCAGCCAATAGAGATGCGCCAACAAAGGGCTTTGCATTTAAAAGACTGAATTACACAATTATGTAACATCTCAACTACAAGAACACATGACTAGCACCTCTAACTCAAAATTATGCTTAAAGAAAACATATTTACTACCCATAATTTCTCATCAAGATAGGCAACCATCTACATTCGAATTCTAGATTGTGGGTTGCATACCTCTATACTCAAACAAATCAGGGTTAATTTACTGTATTCAAACTGAAATTATTAATGTAGCTTTTTCAAATGCTACAACGCAACGTGACGCACCGGACGGACAGACAGACGGACATTTTGAAAGTTGTTCAGAATTCTATCACAAACACAGTGATACGAAATTTTTTTCTCTACGAGCAACATTACCAGTTTTAGAAATGTGCCGATCGAATGCAATATACGTTTTCGTTTTGTATTTGCGAAGAGTATAATAATATTATCCCTGGTATGTGGTAAGTACGAGTTTAGCGAATCCGAGGTAATCAAGCACGTCTGTCTCGACGCGCGACGCACGGGGACCGTCTCCTCGACGTTAAAGCGGCGTAACCCAAGGTGTCAACCGAACAATGCCGATGGGTGGTATGGCTCCACGAAACCGACTCTTGAACGGTGTACATCGTATACCGGGCCTTCTACAATGTCAGTCACGGCTTTGGCATGGTAAAGGCGCACTGCCATGGTCGAGCTTTTTTCGTTCCAGCTCGTGGGTGCTGAATGAGCTCAATTAATAAAAATAATCCTTTGGGTGGTAGCAGGGAAACCAGCACTACCTCTCTAATTACCACTACTAAGTCGATGCGCAAGAAGACAGCGGATAATCCCCAGTTTCTGGTTATCAAAAGAACGGATCGCACTGACATCCAAAGTCAGCCTATTCATGATACATAAAGCTGCGTATGATTTAATTAGCGAGGCAAAATCTTTGAAAAAGATTAATGATGAATTATTAGTGGAGACAACATCTAGTGCCTAGTCTAAAATATTTCTTAACATAGACCGAATTGATGATTTTCCAGTACTTGTCAATCATCATGTTTCATTAAATTCAACTAAGGGAGCTATTATTATTATTATACACTATCTACAAATAGTGTATCTGGTTCACTCACTCGAGCTGCAAAACAGGACAATAGAAAAGCAGAAGACTCCGTTGAATCAGAAGATATTCAATCTTCATCGTCGCAATTAAGTCAAAAAGCTAAACGGAAACCAGGAAAACCTTCTGGAACAAGAACTTAGCCTTAAAGTGTCAGAATGGAATCAGAAGCAGAAACGATAAAACTTAGTCAAGCGATAGGTCAAGGGAGATCTATCATCTAGTCATTAGTGTACCTTAGTAATATTCTACCTAGTCTTATTCGTGTATTTATTTAATTTATATTGTTTGTTATTCTGTATATCTTCTTTTATTCAGTGATCTGCTGTTTGTTTCTTATGTTCAGCTGTCGTATACACAAGGTTTTTTTTTCTCTTTCACAATTTCACAATGCACGGAAAAGTTACAAAAGATACTATTGGAATTGTAACGGTTTGAAAAATCCTTATCCAGAAATTAAGGCAGCAGTCACAAGACTTTACTTTTTTCCATATGTTTACAAAAATCGCACCTGAAATCAGAAGAAAATTCTCAATTTACAGGATACAATAGTTTTAGATATGATTTAGTTCCAGATAGAAGAGCAAGATGTGTTGTATGAGGGACAACTTTGTCTCACAGTTAATAACCCTACAAACAAATTTGCAAGCTGGTGCAGTTTAAATTACATACCCATTAAACTTAACTATTTGCGATGTTTACTTATCTGATTTCTGGAATATAAATCATATATTGTTAGTTCAACAGCTTCCCAATTCCGTCTTAATAATGGGTGATTTCAATGCCCGTAATCCCTTGTGGGGATCCACTAAAAAAGATACAAGAGGAACAATTATGGAGCAATAGACTTAATCCCATTGAATAATGTAAAAAACACTTACATTAACTCGATATGCAACAGTTTTTTGCGATCGATCTTTCTTTGTGCTCTCCGACGTTTGGGTATATCCTCCGATAGAACACTGCGGAAGACAACTGTTTCCACAGACCACATTCATATTCCCATAGAATTCACCGAGTCTTATCAGGCGAATACTTAACCTTAAAAACGGGCTTTAAGTTGTTCCAGTTAGTCTCGGCATCGAGAAATTCAACTATATAATTCAGGCAGCCAAAATTCTGTTCCGCAAATATCTAATAAGAAAAACATAAGGTAGTACCATGGTAGAATCAAGAAGTTGCTAAAGCTGTTGCAGAAAAGAAACGTGCATTCAATTCAATCAAGGGTAGTTCCACGCAGGAAAATCTCATAGCTTTTAAACTGCTCCGTGCAAAAGCAGAAAATAAAAAGGAATCCTGGGAAGCATACGTATCAACTATAAGCAGAATCACACCAGAAGTGTCGTAAAACACAAGATGTATTTCTGGAAAAAAGTTCCCTCAGGCATCACTCACCCTACCCACAATCGGATTAACTTTTTCTACACCTATTGAAGTTGAAAATGAATTAATAGTCAGTTTTATACAATAAGTTTCACAGAACACTATAGTTCAACCTTTATAGAAATAAGAAAATGCTAGCGAGGAGGAGTTAGATTTCCGTACATGCGGAAAGGATTATATACTATCTAAAAGTAGGGTATTTGATTCACTTACTCGAACTTCAAAGCAGGACAAAAGAAAAGCAGAAGACTCAGACGGATCAGAGGATATTCAATCTTCATCGTCGCTATTAAGTCAAAAAGCTAAACGGAAACCAGGAGGATCTGATATAACAAGAACTTAGCCTCAAGGTACCAAAATAGAATCTGAGGCAGAGATCATAGAACTTAGTCAAGCGATACGTCAAGAGAGGCATATCATCTAGTCATTAGTATACCTAGTCATATTCTACAGGGTTTTATTCGTGTACCTATTTAGTTTATATTGTTTGTTATTATGTATTTATTCTTTTATTCAATTATTTGCTGTTTGTCTCTTACGTCCAGCTGTCATATGTATCATAATTTTTTTTCTAGGGCAACATTGTTTCACAGTTAATAACACGACAAACAAATTTGCAAGCTGTTGCAGTTTAAATTACATACTCGTTAAACTTATCTATTTGCAATGTTTACTTACCTGATTTCTTTTGCAAAATTAATGACCTTATATTGTTAGTTCAACAGCTACCCAGTCCCGTTTTAATAATAGGTGATTTTAATGCCCACAATTCCCTGTGGGGATCCGCTAAAAAAGATACAATAGGGAGAATTATAGAATAATAGATTGAAGACTTAATCTTATTGAATAATGAAAAAAAACACTATTGTGTGCTAGGAAATTCAAGAGAAAAATAACTGGGGGCGTTGAGCTAGAAATTTATGCCATGTATATTACTGCCACTCTAGGTATACTAGCTTTGAACGTGGTTGTGCTACCCTGTGGTAGCAGTAAGCATTGTGTGCTAACAAATTAAAGACAAAAAAATAACTAGTGGGTAACGTCAACTTGCGCCCCCCCCCCCCCCCTCAAACAGTCCCTATTTATTATTTGCGCGGGGGTGTGCTAGCTTTAAAAATGTTTGTGGTAGGGTGTGTCAGGTCTAAACATTGTGTGCTAGCAAATTGAATAAGAGAAAATAACTGGAGGGGGGGCAAGTTGACTGACCCTCTTCATATTTTGATTGTCAAATTTACGCAAGACTTTGTATATCAAGTAAACATGTATAAGTTTTTGATTACAATGTTATCATTTTTTTTAACAGATATACTTCTAGTGGCTTGCTATTTATGCCTTTATAGTGAAAGCAAAAATAATTCAGTTATCCAGTATATTACTGGAGAAAGCATCTAAAGCTGTGACTTTTACGTCAAGGGACGAGTTAGAAGGTGTTTTTTAACACTAGAAGAATTGAGAGAATGCAACAACTAATATTTTAATTTTACAATAAATTAATTGATACTTTAGAACAAAATATAATAATACGATTTTAAACAAAAATCGGATATACGATAGGTGAAGGAGTTCGATAGATCAAACATCAGGTCGCCTAACGTATCGACATTAATTATAGTGTGACGGTCCTAAATATTCTCTAAAATGACTATAACCTGGAGTTACTTAGTATCAACTTTATTTAACATCGTCACTTGTTTGTTACCAGAGACCAAGAAGAAAACTTTGTTTTACCAAGTTAATAAAATAAATATAATTGGATTATGTCACCTCAGAGATAACAGATGGGTTTAACTGAACTGTGCTACAATCACGTCAGTATTTTGCATCATTTTTCATTATTTATGTTAAAATATTTTGGGGATTGTATAAATGGAACATTAATTACTATTATTTCATCATAAGTTAGTAGAAATATTGCCCTTGTGTCAGTTGGTTGATATATTGTCTCGACTTTCTCCGTTATAGCATATTTATTGCCGGGTAATATAACTTCAATAGAAATACCGTTTTAACAAAAACGAACGTCAATAAGTCTATAAAATTAATTTCCTCGAATTGAATAATGCTTTATTTTTCTAACATATGTCTATAACTTTTCCTGTTAAGTTCAATGGAAGTTTTACTTAAGATATATAAATGTTTTCAATTTCATTCAATTCCTACACAAATTAAATAAATAACTACAGAAAATATTCTAAGATGTGAATGTTTAAAAAAATTACACGAAGACCTTGCCAGTATCAAAGTCGTAAATGCACAAGTATCTAATGCAGGATCCAACTATAATATAAAAAATATGGGTGAGATACATGAAAAAAAAATGACTGGAAAACGACGAAGAGTAAAAGCCTCAGAGTTCATAAACCCAACCCTTTAGGACATGATCTAGATCGGCTATTTGTAGCAACTGAATATGATCTATCTTATTCATTAATTTGTATATGTCCATATTAAAGTAGATTGTTTAAGAAATCGCAAGGATTTTCGGGACCTCTTCTTCTCAACTTTTTTATTCATGGAGGAGGGAACATTTTCATAGTGTAACTATATTTTCCTAGTATTTTCCTCCTGTAACTAGCATTTTCAGGGGTATTGGAGTCCCTCTAAGGGAGGATCTACCAACGAAAATCCCTCCACCACTAACCACAACCAATTTGGAACCGCTCAGCATTTCATGAAATCAGATTGGTATTTTCATTTTGTCTCTTTACTCTCCGTTTCTGTTTCTTGACCGTTCTTGTTGCTCTATTCTCCTTTCGTTTATTTCTGTATTCTGTGATACTTTCCTTGTTTTTTAACATCAGGTCTACAATATTGTACGCAGTTACAATTTCACCAATATCTTGGGGTATTTTTTGTCTACAACTTGCACATTTGTTGTGCGCAAAGAAAGTATATTCTGGAGAATCTTTCTCTCCTCAATAGCAGACTTGATTCGTGTTCAGAGTCTAACTCTTTTTAGAGGTAGCGTAACCCACTTCTGTCCACCATGATTCTATTTTTTCCCGATTCCCAACGCCGCACAGTGGGGCAAAAAGCTACATTTGTGGACAAAAATTGCCTGCCAGCTCAAATTTTGACCAAATTTAATACATTTTTTTAAATGCTCGTGAGGAATGTAGCTTCAGAGCCCGACTGCTACAATTTTGAAATAAATAAAACATAACCCAAAAAATCCAAAATAATACAAGACAATTTTTGTTCAATATTTTTATTACGTCAAATGAATCTATTATCACAAAAATGTTATATAAGGCAATCACAAGGTAGAAAACAGAAAAAATACTATTCCGAACATACATTCGAATGTGTTACATAACCAAAATATTTTTAATAAATCAATTTTAGTGACTAACATCGCCTATCAGCTTTATGTTTAGCCAAATTTGGACATCTCTTACAAATTTCATAACAGTAAAACATAACTTAAAAAATCCAAAATAATAGAACATTTTTGTACATTTTTTTTATCTATATCAAATGAGCCTATTAAGCAAAAGATGTTCTATAATGGAATTACAAGTTAGTAAATGAAGAAAAATACTTTTTATAACAAAATACACACAAATAGACTGAAGAATTTCGGTGATGGCCTTTTGGTGAACAATTAAAACACAATAAATAAATAAATAATATATACAAATTTGTCTTACATCTTACCTAAATAATACATAGAAATATAAACGAGCAGAAAGGTACACCCGATAAGCTGTAAGAACCTATCATAACCTAATGGATCAATCTACGAACGAGCAGAAAGGTATACACAAGTCGTAAACCTAACATAACTTAATGAATCAAATTACGAACGGGCAGAATGGTATACACGATAAGCGCAAACCCTAACCAATACATAATTGGTCGAGCTATAAACTGGATCTTAACCTAAACCTAATTTAATATAATAGATCAAATAGTTAACGACGACAAGCTCTAAACCTAACATAATCTAATTGGTCAAACCATGAAAGAACTAAAGGCTTATACGACAATAAGCCTGACCTAAAAACAAACAAAATATCTGTGAATTTATTGTAGGCTTCTGATTAAATTTTTTTTATTATGTAACATGTTTATTGGGAGGGTACTTTAGACAAATGTCGAACAGAGGGAGGGGGAGAGGAATAATGGACATGTAAATTGGGGAAATTTCCCCACTCCAACGATGAAAATTCGTAAAATGGCCAGATTTTTAGAAAATTCGCTCGTTTAAGTACATTTAGGAAAATGGTAAAATTGGTCAATTTCATTAATTTTAGAAATCGGGACGTTTTTCTGAATTTTTTTCGTCCGAATGGGGAAATTTTTCCGATTTACATGTCCATGATTCCATTCTGAAACATTTTTTGCTTTAATAGGCTCATTTGATATAAAATTTGTAGCAGATGTCCATTGAAAATTCATTCATCCTGAACATTAAAAAAGAAGAAAGGTTAAATATAAAGCTGACAGGCGATGTTATAGTTCAATCAACGAAGGAAGAATAGGGGAAATAATTCGTGCAGTTGCTAATTTCTGTACAGTTGTTGGGGGGAGTGCACAGAACGGCATACTAAAATTCCTGACCAGTGGATGGTCTGCGGGGGTCTAGGGGGCAGTTTGAAGGTCCCATTTTTACGTTTTTCTTGAATAACTCGAAAACCACGCCCTCTAACGAAAGTATTTATATACAAAATTAAAATAAATGAAATTTCGAACAAATAAGTTCCTATTAATTTTTTTTTCTAGGATCAATACTTTACCAGATACAGAGGGTGATAAAATTGTATACCGAAGGGAAGTATTTTATCCGAGAAAAAATCATCCTCCGAGATTTTTTCGGATTCTCATGTTTCAGATCATGTAGTTTACGAAAATATTGAATTTTCGATTTTGTCAGTCAATCTGTCTGTCGTCGGTCTGTCCGTTGTACATTAACTAAAAAACTACTTGACGGAGAACAGTCAAATTTGGTAGATAGCTGACGCTACTGCCACCGAAGAAATGGTTAGGCTTTCACTGGAAAATATTCAGGGTGGACCGCCTAAATAGAATTGATAATGACAAAGAAAATTTCCACTCAAATTTAAAATGTTCGCGTTTCGTGACATTATAAACCTATTTTTAAAAAAAATTGAAATTTTTTTAACCACTGCTATAGATGGAAAAAACTATTGATCCTAGAAAAAGATGAATAGGAACTTATTTGTAGGAAATTTCATGTAGTTTAATATTCAAGAAAAACGTTAACAGGGGACCTTTAATTTATATTTGCTTGCATACGTATACAGTTTTTTTTACATTTGACAAACATTTCATTATACAGGGTGTAATTAGTTTCATGTCATTAAAAAACTGGTGGTACGGAGCGACAAGACAAACAAAAAAACCTTATATAACATGGGGTCTAAAGCTCATAGTTTTGGAGAGAAAAAAATAAACAAAAATTTCGCAAATTTTCAATAAATTTTTTTGAGAACTGCTGGAATATTGAGGTAGGTTTAGATCTAGATCTGATCTGAAGAAAACTATAACTCTCCCTTGTGCAATATTTTAGTTACTGTGGGTATTTCGTTATGTACACACGTCCAACCCGCCGTTCGTTGTTTTTGTTATTTTTGAATTTCGCGTCATTGTGTATTTATAGTTAAGATTTATTTTATTGACTTACCGTTCAAGTTGTCAAATTCTTAATTACGTACAGACACAACTTACTTGTTCGTTCTTTTTGTATTCCTTTTTGGCTTTTGTACCAAGTTTTTATTTTATTTTTCTTTATTGACAACGTTAGTTGATTGTTTAGTGTTTAATGTTGAACGAAGTGCGTTTGTCCTTAATTCGACGTACCGAACTGTGTATTGATGCAGATGCAGAGATTTTGAATCATTTAGGTAGGTAGTAAGCTTTTAACCCAGGACACTCATTTATGTTACAAATATTAATAAACCACAGTTATATTATAAACAATCCAATATTTTGTTCCCAATTAAATTAATTAAAAAACACACATGTAAAGAAATGCTCTGTTTAAACTTCTGTCGCCATTATTTGCTTGCAATTGTGCACGAAGAGGGAACGAATTATTTACCTCTTTATACTTGTCTCAGATCGGTTGAGGCGGTCCATCAAAGGCGGTCGATGATCCTTTGAATCGTTGTCTACCATAATATTAAAAACATTGACCTAGATTTTTTCAAAGTGCCCCTAGAGGGAAAAGTCATAAAGGTTTTTTGTTTGTCTAGTCGGTCCCCATTACCAGTTTTTTTTTAATGACATGAAACTGATTAGACCCTGTATAATAATTCTGTGGAATATTCTTTATTAAATATTACTTTTAGTAAGGAGTTCTGGACACTCTCTATATGTTTAATATAATTGCTAAAAAGACCACCCCAGATTGTAATGCCATATCTAATAATAGATTCATTGACTTGCCATCTTTCTTATAATATATATGGGCATTAATCTACTTAGGTTCATGATCGCTTGTCTGCCATTTTACTAATTTCGTTTGTGTGCATTCATACTGGTGTTTTTATCAGGAAAAATAGCGAAGTACTTCAATTTGTCTTTGGAATTTATTCTGTTGCCACTTAGTGCTAAAATAGTTAATCTCTTTTATCTTCATCCATTCGTACACTATTAGGACCTATATTTCTTCTCGAGGGAGTTGTAGCTGTTTGCCTCTTATCTTCTGCTGAGGTCTGTGTGTGGGGCTATGTGTTGTTTTTTAGCAGTTCCCTGATTTGTGCCTCAACTGTTATTGAGATGTCGTGCGCAAATGCAATGATATTTACTCCTTGTAGATGCTTTATCCTAATATATATTCCATTATTATGGAATATATATTAGGACAAAGCATCTGCAAAGAGTAAATAGTGAAAGAGTGCAAAAATATAAACACTCACAGCTACATCTAACTTGACAGGATTTAGAATTTATTATATGACTTCATGGAAATATGCAAAATAATGTGTTAAGACATTTATCATTTGGTACGATTTTTGATACGGCTACTTTTATTATTATCTCTCCATAATCAGCTGAAGAATTTGCACTTAAAGATGAGCTTTCATTTTTGACTTCTATAAAAATTCGAAACACCAGCGTTGTGTGGAAGTGAGAAGAATCTAGACTATGTTCGACGCTGTGCTTGAAAACCACACCCACGGGATTGCGAGATGCCACCGCTATATCCGTAGGAGGCTGGGAAAACAGAGAGAAACTAACCGTATTTACATTCTTATGGATGCTATGATTGGCAGAAATCGTATTGTACACTTAGAGTTTGAACCTCATGTCCTATCAATGTTATTAAGTAACAGACCCAGAAAGAATGTAAACTACCATCATTCATGAAAGAGAAAATGTTGCAATGACTACTGAAAAAGCTACACTGTTGTTTACAAACTTTGTCAGTAGTCACTGCAACATTTTTCTCGTTGCGCCTCATTTTTTTTTATTATAATTCTATGACCAATTATTTCCACATACTAGAGTGCAAATATAGTCAAGTTGTTTTCCTTTGAAGAGAGGTGGACGGGAAATCTGGATGTGGAAGTAGTTATTCCTTAGGCAGCGGTTTTTTTCATATAGTTTAATAAAAACTACAAAAGTAACAAACACAAATATACATATTTTTGCACATTTTGAATCATATAAATAGTTTCATGACAAAAAATATAAACAACCGATAAAAACTAATTAACTCACTACAATGTGTAATCATTATGGATGAAATTTAAAACAGTCATCACTAAAATCGAAATACTAATATAGACGGTTTGAGAACATAATTCGAATTAGTTCTGATAAAAGGAAAACAGAAAACTTAGATTTCCCATTCTGTGTAAGCCAAACTTGTTTTAAGAACTGCGCATGATCACGACAGTTCTAGGATGGTAATAAAGGGAACCTGGACAAACTTTATATCGGCCTGCCAAATATCAGCTGATTTATTAGCAAACCAAATGCTCAGGGCGGTCAACTTAGGTTCACTTTGTCTGCTACGGTAACATGATTAATTAATAGTTCTACAACAAATGATGCAGAATCTGGAAATGCTGTACAACCTCACGCATAAGTGTAGAGGAAATTCATAACTTTCATTATTATAATTATATTTTAATTATAGCAGGTGACTTGGAAAGTTAGTTATAACAAGTGTGGCGCCTTTACAGTGGACCATATTTATAGTTTTATTTAGAAAACCATCCTACTGCCCAGGAACGCAACCACAGATAACTTTAAAATTACCTTGTGCACGAAAGGGAGGCATATTTTTGGAGAAACATGCCAAACACCCAATACTTATTTATTCCCAAACAGCTTATAGTTCTCTTCATATATTTAAAACAAACAAAAAATGTCGGGGTATTTGATCTTTACCGCAAAGTCAAAGGCTCCGACACTTTTTATGTGCCTTGAGTATATGAAGAGACCTATACCGGGACCTTATTATATGAGAAATATTTAAGCTGTAAACTTAATATGCGTAAAGAATCGAAATTGGAAATTGTATTCCAAACTCATAGAATAGTTTTTAAATAATTTAAACCATTTTTAGAAGGTGGATTATTTCTTAATTTAATTAACATCAAAATATCATTTGTGTTCTTCGGACTTATGATAATAGGTGAACATACATTTACGATTGTCATAGGTAAATAAAAAATATTTGAAATTTTTAAAAATATTTTCTCGGTTAAAAATTTTATAACAATTTCAATTCTCTTTTAGTTGAAATAGGTTTAGAAGGTCTGGACATGTCAAAATTATAAGTTTAAGAGACAGAAATTTCTGTCTGTCTGTAATTTTGTTTTTGTGCACGTTTTCTGTGGATCGGTTTAAGATATTGACTTGAAATTTGGTACGCGTATCATAACGAGATCTGGAACTAGATCGTATTTTGAGCTTACGGCGCGGCGAAGGGAAAATGTTTGACTACTTTTGGACCAACATGTTACGTTGCAAAATATCTGCACCTAACACAACAAATACACTGCATCAAGGATGCCATACTATGTACGCATGTTCCAATTTCTCAGTATATTATATAGTGTTGTTACTGATTTGGTGTGTTTAAAATGCAGTGTTTGACTCATACTGAAACCCAAAGTGCGAAACAAGTAGTAAAATTACACTTTCAATATGATATTTATATGAAAATTTGCATTTTGTACTTAAACTTTTACCTTTATCCACTCTGGGCGTCATTTCCTTACATATTATGTAATTATGTACGATTTTATCTCTTCTCACACAAATTATTACGGTACATTCAGATATATTAAATTGTAGTTTATTGTGAGCACTTCATTCGTATACACTGTCAATGAGTTGCTATAAAAATATACGGCCTTCTGCGTAAAGCAAGCATTCTGCTTTTTATGGCAATCGGGAAATCATTTATAAAAAGAAGAAAAACAAGGAACCTAAATTGGATCCCTGTGGCATGCCAGAGCTTGCGTTTAACAAATGTTTTGCCATTATATCTGGTCTTCCTTTGTTGCAAGTATTATAAAAACAAGTTGAAAATATATAAGCCGAAATGAAGCGTATGAAACTTTGCAAGATGACGTCATAACCCATTTTGTCAAAGGCTTTTGTAAAATCAGTGTAAGTAACATTGACTTGTGATTATTTTTGAATACTCTGAATATCATTAGATAAAGTCAATATCGTTATACAATTGAATACTATGTATTACTAATAGGGGATCCAGTAATCGAAATACCGCTTATTTCTCTATTGCTATGCAACTTTTGGAATATTTTTGAAATTAGATCTATATTATGTAAAATTGTCTGCCAAATCCTTAGTAGTAGTTTTGCCTTCGCTAGATCTAGAAATACTGCTATACATTTTTTGTTTAGATTCATGTTCTCGGTGATGTTTTTGACAACCTCATACATCAGAAGTGCTTTTTCCTTCTAAGAAACCAAATTGATTTTCGTGGAGAATGTTATTTTTCTTAAGAAATTGAATCAATCGATCTTTTAGACATTTTTCTAAAATTTTACCAAAATTGTTTATTAAACTTATGGGTCTATAATTTGATATTAAGGTTTTGTCCTTTGCTTTATAGATAGGCGTTATGACCGATATTTTGAACTGATGAGGTACATGACCTGTAGTGAAAGTTAAATTTATAATGTGAGCAAGTGGGTTGAGAATAAATGGATGTATGTATTTGATGACTTTTGGGGTGATACCGTCAATGCCCGGTTCACTATTATTTTTCAAAGAATTAATATGATTTATCAGTTCATTTTCAGATACAGGGGTTAAAAACATAGTTTTGCTTATTCTTGTTAATTTGTGTGTATAATCTTTGGGTTTAGTAATTTTCTTAGCCATCTTTGTTCCTACATTAGCAAAATATTCATTGCAGTAATCCGACATGTATCTTGAATTAATTGCCCATGTTCATTTGAAATTCTCAAAATATTTGTTTTGCTAGATTTTTCATTGGCGACATCACTAATGATGTCATATAATTTTTTCATGTTGTTCTGGTTTACTGTAATAAGGTTTTCGTAGTAGTCGGGTTTACATTTTTTTAGTAGGTTGTTTACTTTATTCCTATATGTTTTATATTGAGTTTCTAAATTAATTGGGTACTGATTGTTAACTAACTTTTGTTTATTTAAATTTCTTCTCATGTTGTCTCTGTTTATTATTGATGTTATTAATCCATTAGATATCCATAGCTTAATAGTTTTGTATTTAGTTTCGGAGATGGTCCCTGTTGTATTACTCCGGTCCATTAGTGCAGCAAAAATATCAGTAAATAAGTTAGTAGCTAATTGTGCGTCATTTGTATTTAGAACTTGTAGCCAACTTTGCTCAGATATTAGAATTTTTAGTTTATTTAAGTCTATTGAAGATATTGTTTGTCCTGTGTTGTCAGATGACTACTAATATTAATTATTACTGGAAAGTGATCAGTATAATTTAATTTATATTCGTTTTTATTTTATTTCCAATTCACCTTAATTTTGACATTAATACGCTACTTCGGACTTTCTTGGTCGTTATCAATATGCCATACCTTTTCATACCTTAATCAGTTTCTAATGCTGCCAGTGATTATTAAATCATTGGTATTTAAACGTTTTAAGGGTGAAAGCTGTAAGTTATTCTCTCATCATCATATAATTGCATATTACAGGATTTAATGCAGTTACAGGAATCCGCTATGTAAATTAGGAACAAAAGTGGTTGTTAATTGACTTTGAGGTACGTCTAATGTCTGTAATTGCGCTGAAGAGAGCGTGTTATGTAAACGAGGTCGTCGATTGCGTTCTACTAACGCCTAAAAAGTTTTCAGATAGACAATTATTTGAATAATTTGACATGTGACATATATCGATGACTTAGGCGAGTTGCAACTGCTTAAAAGTTATATAAAGCACAAACTAACTAGTTTTAAGCCATCATTGGTATTAAATATTATTACGGGTGATAGATGGTGGCACGGTGGTTAGACCCAAGTAGCGCAAATATTGCACCAATATATAGTCCATATAGGACCAATATATGCAGAGCCGAATTGGCCCACCGGGAAATCGGGAAGTTCCCGGTAGGTCGCAAGGCCCAACGGGACCGGGGGCCGGTGACCAATGGCCAGCTAGTCAAAATTTACAATTTCTTGTTTTCCATTGGAATTTAAATAATTAGAATCAGAGAAAGCTTACTATCGGTGATCTCCTGTACTCAATCTACTGGGGAGGCAATGTATGAGTTATTTAAACAAGAAATACAAAAGTTTGGATTAGATGTAAAATGGTGTATTGGAGTGCCATAGATGATGCAGCAAATATGCAGGGAAAGTATAAGGAATTCAGAGATCACTTGAATCGAGTAGTCCCTGAACAATGTCGTGTATGGTGCCATGCTCATGTCTTGAATCTCATCATAGGTGAAGTGAGTGAACTAGTTCCGGCAGCAAGCAATCTGTTTGGACTTATAAACAAATGCGCTATTTTTTTGAGACAATCTTACAAGAGGATGGATGTTTGGTGGAGCCAAAAGACTGGGAAAAAAAGACTTAATCTTATTGGCAAGACTAGATGGTGGGCAAAAGACAAAGCTTTAATATTCAATATACAAATGCCAGAAAAGCGTATGTATGTAGCCTTGTTATCAACATTTTCTGAAATCGAAAATTCTACAGAATTTGATGCAACACACAGATTTGAAGCAAGATCTTTGAAGGAATCTCTGTGTAAATACGAAACAATATTGACAGCTTTGCTCTATCTACGTATTTTTGAATTTACCACACTATTATCGAATTATTTACAAGAAGGAGGGCTAGATATATTTAAGGCACATTCCATGATTTCAGTTACGATGGAATCATTAAAAAAGATTATGCGAGACTTTGACGGCCTGAAAAATAATGGCGATTCTTTTGTTCAATATGCCAAAGGCAAAATGGTGAAGAGAACTTGGAAGTCGAAATTCAAATTCAAATTACATTACCTAAGGTTCAGAAAAGGAAATGAAAGAAAATGTTCGACGAACTGGCGTTTGACGATCCTGTGACTGGTGCAGAAAATTTTTACAGAATTAATGTTTACAACGCGATATTTGACACTGTTATAAATGCTTTTCAGGAACGGTTCAAAGAACAAGAAGATTTATAACCAGAGTTCGCTGCACTGGACCCAAAAAATTATCATCAGGAAATATCTTCTGATTTCATAAGATTATGGCGAGTTTTAAAAAAAATCATAACGATATTACTTCAGATTCCTTAATATCAAAACTGAAAGATTTTAGAACAAAATAACCCGTTTTAAAACTTAATATTGGAGAAGCTCGCATTGAACATGAACAACACCAAGAACAAGACACAGACACAGAAGAGGAAGTCGAAGGAGGAGAAGAAGAAGATAAGGAAGGACAGAATGAAAAATATTTTGCATCTAAATCGCGCCGCAATTGCATAAAATGTGTAACTGACGTACTAGAAAAGTACAACTTGTATCATTCAGCATATAAAACCTTATACATGGCCTGCAAGTACTTACTAACTATATCTGTGACTCAAGTAGAATGAAAAAGAAATTTTTCGAAGCTGAAAATCATAGAGAACCGATTAAGATCAAGTCTCTTACAGAATCATTTGGATCAACTAATGATTATAGCCACCGAAAAAGCTCTCTTGGCGGACATTTCTAATGAGACAATTATAGACAAACTGTCTTGCAAAAGCAGCCTTATTGCAAAGTTACTTAACTTAACTTAATATAATTTTGTTTCTTCTTATGTAAACACCTAGAATAATACAGTTTTTCACAAAAAATGTTCTTGTATTTAATTTTCTGTATCATTAATTTTTGTACATTAAGTATTTGTAGAGGGGCCGGTGGCCGGACACATTTCCCGGCATGATATTTCCTGCCAATCCGGCCCTGAATATATGAATATTGGTTCAATATTGGGCCAATATTTTGTGCTACTAGGGGAGGGCGACAGGTGTTGTCGGTCATTTAATGACTTACTAGAATCCGTTAACGCTCCGTTTAAGAAAAAAGCTATAATATAAAATTACACACATTATTTAATTTTACGTCATTTTAATATTTTATTTCAGATTAATTATGTAAATGTTGACAATTGTTTTTTAATAATCAACAATTATATTTTTATTATATAATAAATTATTATATATTATCGTATAGTATCTTGTAGTATCTTGAACGTGTTACTATAAATGTATCAAAATATCGCGTTTGCAAAAGGGCAACTGTTCTGTATTAACTTAGGGTGATTAATTAATATGATTAAGATCCAAATATGTATTCAATACAAAGCATATACAAAGACTATACATGACTGGGATATCGACCCAGGCTCCTTAAACCTATATATACAAAAAACTCTGTTTTTACAATTGCTAGCAATGGATGGTGTTAATTAGTAAAGAAACATATTATAAATATTTTAACATACATAACAGCAACATTTTCTTGATGGCTGTTATAAATGTCAAACATGGCATATAGTACCACACAAATGCATCAAATATCTATCCATTAACATACGCTCACCTGCCAAATTAATAAAAGGTATAACTAATCTAATAAAAATTTAAAAATTCGTTACCATCCTAATCACAAATCTTTTCGCATAATATCTCAACATACCCTTAAAGTCTGGACGGTAAAGCAGCGGACTAAAACGCTTCCTCTCTCTTGTCTATCTACAGTTCGAATGTATTTAACGTTATTTAAGTGATAAAACAATCAACTTTGCAACTGTTTTTTAAAAGCTATACGAACTTCATAAAGAATTGGAATTCACAACGCACGCTTCCCAAACAAAATTGCTGACACTCCAATCATCGTCGCCATGAAGGGTCGTCAACTTATTTGAGGTTAGCAAGATCCAATAGGAATATCAACTGCTACAATGTTGGTTATTTGGACATAGCTATTATTTTGAGGCATATTGCGAAATAACTGTGTTATATATTTTCTTTAAACTTTAATACTTTTCTTCAGAAATGCTACCCCAATACCTCTAAACAGAAAATTAATTACAACATTTAGAGCAATATATTATCATCAGGAGTACTCATTGACCACGAAAGAACAATAAAACATGATCGTTTCACCCAATCAGCTGATCCGTCAGACCTTATAATTTTACATTTCGACTGATCCGACGTTCAGGTAAAATATCCTTGACATTGGCGACCTATCATGGGAGCCTGCATGGAGGGTATCAATATAACTAGCCAATGTGGAGTTTAAATTTATGAAGTTCGAGGTTTTTATTTTTACTGCCCCAAGTATTTTGATCTATCAGCTCATGGAAAAGATTAGCAGCAAAAACTGGAGAAAAACAATCTCTATGAGACCTTTTAATTTTTTGGTATTTTTAATAATAGAAAAATATTTGAAAAAGTTCTGAAGACCACCATTATCAGAATACAAAACAAAACAGCGTCACACTTACTGTTGGAAATAGCTTTTAAAATACAAGAAATACAAAGACTTTCATAGAGGTGAGAAAATTAAAGAGCACAGAATTCTATAAAAAATCGATTGTGGCAGCCGTTACTTTGTGATAGTTAATCATGAGGATATAAGAAAGGAGACTACTTTGTTTCCTATCACATTGTAACATAGACGTTACTGCAGTTTCGGTATCTTTACGTACCATTTTCAGAAGATAATAAAATCAATTTTCTCTAACCCTAACACACAAAAATAAAATTCACTTTAATATTTATACTTTCACGGATACAATAATTTCAAACTTTTCACGGAGCCCCAAAGCGCATAAATCAGCCGCATATAATTCCATGATACATAGAGCTTTAGCATTACCTCTTTCAGAAGAAAATTTAAGAATTGAACTAGACACCATAAAATCAATAGCCCTACATAACGGTTTTCAAGAAAAGACAATAGTAAACATAATTAACAAAAAACAATTCAAATTAGCTTGTTTCAATATATACCCTCATATTAAAGCCAGCAGCAGTAATAAGAAATACGTACCCCTAACCTACTATAGTGATATATCTGATAGAATTGGTAACATTTTGTCAGCACATACACTGAAAGTCAGTTTTAAACCAGATTTTAAATTGTCCACTATATTGTATAATGCTAAGGATAAAACTGACCCTCTAAAACAATCAGGAGTGTGTAAAATAACATGTCCAAATTGTAATGCCTTGTATATAGGTCAAACTGGTCGTTCTTTCGAAATTGGATACAAAGAACATTTACGTTGTTTTAATTTTCAAAAAACAAACTCAACCTTTGCAAATCATATTTTAGAAACTAGTGACAATTTTCCAAATATTAATGACCTAAAGATATTACACGTGATTGACAAAGGTTTTAAATTGGATTTACTAGAAATCTAATGAAATTATTAAATCCAACAAAATTTACTAAGTTACTTACCTAATTTACATAATTTACCACTTATATAAATTCTAAATAGTTATTGGTTCTAAGATATGATCAATTAGTACCTAGAATAGGGTAATTATAGTATAAATATGCATAGACCTTTGTAAATTCATTCATTCATTTGAATCAACGTTTGAAAATGGTACGTTAAGGTACGGAAACTGCAGTGACGTGTATGTTACAATAAATTCAGTGATAGGAAAGAAAGTAGTCTCTTTTCTTATATCGTCTATAAAAAATGTTCACATGTTCACACCAGCAGTAATAAGAAATACGTACCCCTAACCTACTATGGTGATATATCTGATAGAATTGGTAACATTTTGTCAGCACATACACTGAAAGTCAGTTTTAAAACAGATTTTAAATTGTCCACTATATTGTATAATGCCAAGGATAAAACTGATCCTCTAAAACAATCAGGAGTGTGTAAAATAACATGTCCAAGTTGTAACGCCTTGCATATATGTCAAACTGGTCGTTCTTTCGAAATTGGATACAAAGAACATTTACGTTGTTTTAATTTTCAGAAAACAAACTCAACCTTTGCAAATCAAAGTAGTGACAATTTTCCAAATATTAATGACCTAAAGATATTACACGTGATTGACAAAGGTATTAAATTGGATTTACTAGAATCAAATGAAATTAATAAATCCAACAAAATTCCCGGAAACAATCTTCTGAATGACAGTTGGACCTATATCAATCCACTCTGTTTAATGCATTAAAATAATAATCATTTACTAAGTTACTTATCCAAAGAATTGAAGAAGGAAAAAAATTGAGATAATGCCTCAAATAACATTTATACATTACTTACCTAATTTACATAATTTACTACTTATATAAATTCTATATATAAATTCACTCATTCATTTGAATCAACGTTTGAAAATCGAACCGTTAAGGTACCGAAACTGCAGTGACGTGTATGTTACAATAAATTCAGTGATAGGAAACAAAGTAGTCTCTTTCCTTATATCGTCTATAAAAAATGTTCACATTCAACAGGAATGTGCAATATAGTGCATGTAACATAAAATCAGAGATTTTTTATAAATGCATTTTCAGCAGTGAATACTCAGATTTTTTCCTATTGTGACCTATGGTGAACATTTTTGTAGCGATCGAGACATTCAATGGACAGGTACAAAACTTCCGATGAAAATTTGTATAAAATTCATACTCGAAGGAGCTTCGCACCTCGAAGCGGTGCTCATAGTGCACACACATACTTTGGATTTTAGTGATTTTCCACTGAATGTATAAGTTATTTTACAATCCGATCATTTTTTCAAAAGTTATTAAAATGTCTATGTCAATACAAACGGAAAAAGCTAATTATGGAGTTCGCGCGTTGGCTGGCAACCCTATAACTATGATTCTTTTCTATGCGAAAACGGTTACATATGCGAATTTATGTAGAATTTTGTGATTTGTAACTTTTCCTTTTCGGTTTTCTTCTGTTTTACGTTCTTTTTAAGTTATATCCAAGAAAGAAATTGTTTTGAAGTTAGATGCCATTTTGTTTTATATTCCTATGAAGTGGCCTAAGAACATTTTTGATTGCTTTCTACTACCAACGACTTGCTTCTGTGGAAAATTTCACATCAGGATTATTTAATCCTAGCTCAGTACCTACCCACTGCGGACTGGGCTATATTAAGAAAAGTAAACACACTTTACAGTTTTTCTGGGTCGTATAAATTTGAAGTTAATTGTATATTTATAAGTCCTATGTATATTATGTTAACTATAATGTGATGTTTAGCAACTTAATTTTGTTCGCAAATAATTATAAAAGTATTCAATTTTACTTATTCTATAGAAGAGAATCAAATCGTGCAATGAAGCAAATTACTTGAAGAAATTACCCAGCAAACTCTGCTTTAACATGATGATAGTAAATCCAGCGAGCCGTTGAGAAAATCGACAGATGATAGATGTAGTTCAGTAGCTTGTAGCTTTTATTCTCCATTCCCATAAAGAAATCAGGCCCAGTGCAAAGAATTGCTTTATAAGAAAAGTGATGCAACTAACAAATAATATTTAATTGAGCTGTACTCCTTATACAGGATGTAATCAGTTTCATGTCATTAAAAAAACTGGTAATGGGGACCGACTAGACAAACAAAAAACCTTTATGACTTTTCCCTCTAGGGGCACTTTGAAAAAACTGATCTAGGTCAATATATTTAATATTATGGTAGACAATAATTGAGAACCACTGCTTTTATTGGTCAACGGACTTGTAGTTCCCAATTATACAACTTTTAAATTGTCATAATAAAAGTGCTCGCCGGCACACGCAAAGGCCTTGGATCATCGACCGCCTTCGATGGATCGCATCAACTGAACTGGGGCAATTATAAAGAGGTAAATAATTCGTTCTCTCTTCGTGCACAATTGCAAGCAAATAATGACCATATAGGTTTAAACATAGCATTTCTTTACATGTGTGTTTTTTAATTTGGAACAAAATATTGGATTGTTAATAATTTAGAAAATTTAAATGTGATTTATTAACATTTGTAACATCAATGAGTGCCCTGGATTAAAAGCTTACTACCTACCTAAATGATTCAATATCTCTACATCTGCATCAATACACAGTTCGATACGTCGAATTAAGGCCATACGCACTTCGTTCAACACTAAACACTAAACTATCAACTAACGTTGTCAATAAAGAAAAATAGAATAAAAACTTGGTACAAAAGCCAAAAAGGAATACAAAAAGAACGAACAAGTAAGTTGTGTCTGTACGTAGTCAAGAATTTGACAACTTGAACGGCAAGTCAATAAAATAAATCTTAACTATAAATACACAATGACGCGAAATTCAAAAATAACAAAAACAACGAACGGCGGGTTGGACGTGTGTACATAACGAAATACCGACAGTAACTAAAATATTGCACAAGGGAGAGTTAGAGGACAGTTTTCTTCAGATCAGATCTAGATCTAAACCTACCTCAATATTCCAGCAGTTCTCAAAAAATTTTATTGAAAATTTGCGAAATTTTTTGTTTATTTTTTTTCTCCAAAACTATGAGCTTTAGACCCCATGTTATATAAGGTTTTTTTGTTTGTCTTGTCGTTTCCTATCACCAGTTCCTTTTTAATGACATGAAACTAATTACACCCTGTATACAATTATCTCGCATTTGTTAAATATATAGAATGCAACATCTCGACAGGCCATAAACTTTGCAGTAAGTATGAGTAAGAGAGTAACATACGATGTTGACAGAGAATGCGTTTCATCATTTATCTAATTCATCTAATACACATTTTCTTCGGCATAAAGGTAAACAATCTTACCAAATCAACCGCAGATTTAAGGAGGAAGCAATGGGGCAATTGCTTCTTCCTTGATTAGTTCAAAATAAAGAAATTCCAATGAAATATGTAAAAACAAGAATTGTTTGATAGAGTCGACTATTTATATAATTCGAAAATTAAACACTTAATATAATTTAATTTCAATTTGTCGATCGGGCCAAAGACTGTGCACTACTGTGTAAAATATGTAACTTCTATAACTGTTTCCAGACACAAACAAATTATTACAAATTATAGAATAATAGTATAATAATATAATAATAGTGGTGATACTGACAAAGATTATATGAAATCATTAGAAAAGATATTTATTTAACGTCGGCCTATTTCCGCTATTGAGGCCTATCACCGACGTCAGGAGATAAGCTACACCCAACCTGGAAATTTTGCCGAACCTCTTCTCTATCGAAGAGTAGGGTTCTTTTACTTGCCTAACATTTAATAGACTGCTTTGCATTCCCTCCGATGGAGGGACCTTACACGCATACGCTGATATACAAGCCATTAGAAGATGGAGGGAGAACTCTAGTCCCTGGACTAGTTAACCCATCCCGGTACTAAGCGCGCTTGATGTTGCTGCAGTTTCGTATCGAAATACGAATATCGGCAGACGTATCTACGCTCACTCCAAAATTGACCAGCTACTAAATTCAGAAAAAGACCATAGACATAAGACTACTGTTAATAATATGTCTTGCTCAATAGACTCATTTAGCATTTTTTTAAATTTCATAAATTGAAAGTACACACCACAAATTTATCAATCTACAAAACATTAAAATTATATTCGAAGGATTACTATCCCAAAGAAATACAACAATTTTCGGAAGGGAAAAATGGGGGGTGGGGGCCGGTCTTACTCTGTTAAAACTTGAGCGATATAGTCATTACTAGTACGTTTGTTCACCGAGGACTTTGCGGGAAACTTTCTGTTGCTATACAATAACAGCGGCCATCTTATTCAGGAATAATCGATGTAACAAGAAAGCAGCATAACATAACACTATTTGATTGTAATCATATTCATTGTATTTCTTTCGTTCCGTTTTTGTCAATAGATTGTTATTTTGAAACTAGGCTTTCATTCCATCACTGTGTAAGCTTTCAACTTGCTTCTGTGATAAGAGTCGAGTCTCTACCTGATTATCCGTGATAGAAGGTAAGGTCACGTTCAGAAAACGTATGACGCCCTACCGGTAAAAATTGAAACTGCTCTAAAAACAGTACTCACAAATTCAGTTTAGAAAAACGACTATGAGATTAGCGAACAAGAGAAAAAGATGATTCCTCTGGCACACTACCAGCTAGTGATTTCAAATCAGAAATGTGATGTCGCCTTCTTTTACGATTATTGTATTAATAATGCCATTGTACACCTTACAAGCTTTTGTTAACAAACAACCTTCAGTTCCAATCCCATTTCAATCAATTTCTTAAGTCTCTTTTCATCAAGTCAATAGTCACAACAATCTAGCATCCAATGTGGGTCATTTTTCAAAAGCCGGTATTTTTAATAATTTCGTAGTCACAAAGCTCACAGAGAAATTACGTGATGGAAAAGGGTAAAAATGGCGGAACCAGACACCACACAAACAACAGCACATCAGTCTGGAGACACAAAACAGACACAAGCATGTTCAACCAACTTTTACCATTAATGACTGGACTGTAGCAAGACAGAGAAAAGTAATAGCGAAGTAAAAGGGCAATTAGATATTACCGTACCAGAAATCAAGGAACAATGAGTAGTTCAAAATGTAAAACTGGATCAAACAGTAGAAAGTCCAAAAATTAGAGGGATGAGACTAGAAGTTAGGGATGACGTGACGACTCGAAAAATATAAACAACATATGATGGACCAGGGATTTGCTATGTTAAGTGAACAAGTTATTCAGCAGGACAGAGTCATAGATGACACATTAAAAGAGAAAAGAAAATAAAGAAAAAATGCTAATTATAGTCCGTCTGAATTAGCATTTTTGGTAATTTTTCGCGTTCTTTCGCCTTTCCTCTCATTTTACTCTATAGCTATGAATTTTAGAGAAAATATTCAAGAGACAAAAATTGTAGAGCTGAAAACTTCCAATCGACATGGATATTAGACATTTTCCTTTAGTACCTAGTTGTTTTTCCCGCAAGAGCGCGTCAAAGCATACATATATGTCTCGGCGTTTTTTCTAAAAGGTTCACCTTTTCCAGTAAGACTGGATCAAATGTACTTTTTCACTTGTTCTCCCATTTTACCCAAAAACTATGCGTTTTAGCGAAAATATTCAAGAGACGAAAATTGTAAAATGAAAAATTTTCCATCGACATAGGTCTTTTAAAGTTTCCTTTAGTAGTTGAATTTCAAGTCAGAGGGCGCCAGACCCTTTACATATATACGCACTTTTGCACTTTTTATAAATAAATAAAACAAATAAATAAATAATTTACAGCATGCCTATCAAATAATATAAAGTGGTAAAACAATATTCAATTTATTCCAATAATTAAAAAAATATTCTAAAATTGTCGGTCGACGCTCATGACGTTGCCGTTTTTGTGAGCTACTTCGCTTTCGGTCTATTTTGATGCTTTTCCAATTGACATTAGATAAACTTTACAACCGTGTTGTGACGTCACAAGCGATCCGCACCATTTATCTATATCGAATCTTATTTATTTTAGAACTGAATAAAGCTATTGATATAAAATTCTTTATATTATTAGGACACCGGAAGCTTTTACAAAATGTTTGAAAAATATATAAATTAAGTTTAACTGAATTGAAAAATTGAGCAAGGTATTTTCGTATTCTCTCTAATTGATGTTACAGGTATGTCATTAATTGGGTGAGATAATATAGGTACGTACGTATACGTATAGTAAATACATACTTATAATAAAAAATTTCATTTTTTTAAATTCTTTATTGCCCACAAATAAACAATTAGAGACAATTTTAAATTGCAATGTTTTAATTCACGTGTATATGCTATGTGTGGAGATATACTTCGGCTGTCCTATGCAAAAACGCAGTAATTGACAATTTTAAAAAAAATGAGTTAAGCATAAATTTGCACATACTGTACCTTATCCCACCTATTTGAGCATAATTATTTATGATCTGGAGCTTCAACATACAAATTTTTCACTGTCATGAACACAGTAACTGACAAAGCATATAGAGTTTAACCAATCAAAAACACAGTAGATGACATATTCCAAAGAAAAACAGAGTATCTGCATTGAAGATACTGTATTACTGCCTGGTATATGCAATTGCTGTGTTTTTAATTGGTATATTACCTTCCCTCTCCATATCATTACCACCACTCTCATATAATAAATGTATATATTCGGTCACTTAAGGTGGCCATTCCCCAGAAAGAGACATCCGATAGGGAAATATTTATTATTTTTGCCAATAAATTTTTTTTCTTAGTTCGTATATTTAAAAAAACCGTAAGACTACCTAAGTAGAACCATAACAAAGCTATTACTGTGAATTCTCACTCAATAATTTCAGTGGTTTGCAAAACAGCTCGATTTAAAACTACGAAATAGGAAGATTAACATAATTTTCAAATCTAGCTATTTTGCAACCCGCTGAAATTATTGAATGAATATTCATTGTCGGTGAGAATAACGGTCAAGATGATACTACTGTTCGTCTAAACGCTCATCGATTGAACGCTGAAAAAGCTAACCGAGAATATGAAAAAGATGCAAAAGAAGCGGTAACTGCTGAAAATAATAACACTAAACGTACATATTCTATAGATTTGCAAAAGGTTATGCTTCTTCCAATGATGCCACAAGTAAAGAGAAGTTTTTTTATTAGCAGGTTAGTTGTATTCAATGAAACCTTCGCTACTCTCAATAAAAATAGTTCTAAGAAAAGCTACTGTGTTCTATGGTATGAGGCTCTATCTGGCAGAAAAGCCGAAGCGTTTGTTGATGCAATATTACGTGTCATTTCTGAGAAAGGGGATGTGTCAGAGTTTATATTCTGGGCAGATAATTGTACGGGGCAAAATAAAAATTTGGTACTATACACAGCACTCATTACCGAAGTAAATCGTCCCACAGGTCCTAAAGAAATTAGGATTAAGTACCTCACCAAGGGACACACCCTTATGAGTGCCGACGGCATTTACGGTAATATAGAACAGAAACTTGGAAGAAGGCGAAATGTGTATGATTTTCAAGAATTGGTTAAAGTCATTGAAATTTGTAGAAAGAACGTGAATGTGCTCAAACTAAATCAGTTTCATTCCTGGACGAATAAAAAAAGGGCCGTAAGAAAAAAGGGTGACGATCCTCTCAAAGGTTTCACTTTAAATCCTCTAGTCGAAGTTAAATTTAGTAGTGGGTGTAGATTTATGAAATATAAAACAGACTTTGATGAAGAATATAAAGAAATCGATTTCTTACAAAAAAAAACATACTATACCACACCTTCCAGAATTAATAAATACACGTGGAGTTAAATTACAAAAAAAACAAACGATTCTTAACGACCTCGTCCCTTTAATGCCATTAAATAGAAAAATATTTTGGGAATCCCTTCCAGATTCAGAAGCTTCTGTTGACTTGGTGAATAGTGAACAGATGGAAAATGATGAGTGATTATGCATTTCTAGTTTCCTAAGATTTAGCATTTGTTTTGTTGTTTGAGTTGTATATAAGTAAATAAATCTATCCTTGCAACAGGTCGTTGTTTAATTTTATTTTTTAAAACAAAAAAGTAGTACTGTGTGTTCTAGATGATCTTCCTTGCGATCTAAGAATATTACCATTTTCTAACAAAGGATTATCAAGGGTTATTAACCCTTGATAACCGTGTTATTAACACGGTTTATGTTTATTACCATATTACCATTTTAATACGCAGTATCAGCTTTTTCTGTGATTTTGTTGGTGACCTCATTTATATTCATTATTATATTACCATTCAAGAACACAGTATTGGCTCTTCATGTGTTTTTGTTTATAAGATAAACAAAATACTTGCACAAATTACCATTTTAAAACAAAGCATGTGCCGCCGACCATCATTTTTTTTTGCAAAACGATCTGGGGATGTTATACAAAGAAAACTAATGTAATGACAGATATGCCAGCAAAAATTTATAAGCCGGTCTCATTTACTTTTGAACGGCTGAAGTATTTTAGAAAATCTTTATTTCTGTCAAATGAGCCTAATAGCAATTACTGTGTTTTTATATGGGACAGCCGACTTGTATTCGTGATTTAATTTGATTGCACCATCATTAATTTAGTTGAAGAGTATTAATTAATTTTTATTCGCATTCATACATTAGTTTAGTTAGATCGAAATGAATTAGTTAAAAATTTAATAATGCCAGTTAAGATAAACTATATATCTTTGCTAAATAAGACTACTCAGATTAATTTTTTGCACCCAGTTAAAAAAATATAGGTAAATAGTAGCATCATTTCGAACACTCAAACTTCCACAAAGAGGCTTTTTTCGAAAGTGTTTCTATTATTTACATTCTGTGTTAAAAATAACATATCTTAATAAAAGAAGTTTACGTTTTAGATATGCATGGATTATTATTAAACTCTCCTATATTAGGAAAAGAATAAATTAAATTTAGTAAAAGATTCATTTTCATAGATTTACATTTCGTATAATATTCGTTGGTAAATTGTCCGTCAGCTAAAATTTTCTGGCTGGCTGGATATGTCCATATTGCGTGCGATTTGAAGTGTTAGTACACAGAATAACGTTAACGTCAACAATACCTTATGAATTTTTGCTGAAGTAAACATATTTCAGACGACCTTTGAAACGTTAAAGTTGAAAGTTAAATTATGGATGAGGAAAAATGAGATCACAATTATATTTCTATTGCATTTACATAAATACCTAAAAAGTGGAAGAACATTTGTAAAAACCGCTGTCTAAGGAATCACTACTTTAGATTTCCCATCCAAGTCTCTCTGGGGTCTATCTTTGTCTCTAATATGTGGACATAATTGGTCATAGAATTTTAGTAATATATTTGAGGCAGATACCATTAAAAATTTGGGGTCATGGTTTCTAGCACATACACCCAATTTACCTCCCAACCCTTCGACGAAATCGTCTCAAAATATTATAAAAAAATCTGAGGCCTTGACTTCTACTATACAGGGTGATTTATAATAGGTGTAAAAACTTTGGCATCTTGTTCATGAGTCATTTTAAGAAAAAAAGTTATATACATATAGATCCTATTTTTTCTTTTTTAGATACAGAACTACAGCAGATTTAAATTTCCTTTTCAAAGTTGAATATGTTGTTACCACGGAAATGTAGAACATAATTTGTGAAAAAATGGTATCCAACTGACAGTTTACAAAATAAATGAGTTTATTGCAGTTGAATATGCACTAATATGCAGGTATTGTTCATGTGTATGGGTACTGTGACGGTAACAAAATTCGGGCGTCTGAAGAGTACCCCTAAGGTTTCCACAGAGACGTCGACCTTCTCACAAAGTTTCCAGCCGTATTTTTCAACTACTACATTGTGAACAGTTACACCCCTATCACATTCAACGCGTCCAGGGATTACAACCGGAATAGAATATTATGGACAGGTGAGGCTCAGTTTACTAGGAATGGTTTTATAGCACTCATAATTACCATTTACGGAATCTTCAAAATTCATATGCTGTCGACAATCGCGATATCAACACCATTTTAGTGTGACTTTTTGGCATGGTATCTGTAATAAAGAACTACTTGAAGCAGAATTGTTACCACACAGGCTAAATGCAAAACACTATCGAATTTTTCTAATGAAACGCTTTTTGGATCGTCAACAAATATGGTTTCAACATGATGGCGCTCCAGCTCACTATGGAAGACACGTAATCGAATGGTTGCAAGCACATTTTCCGGAAAGAAGGATTGGTCGAGGAGGTTTTATTGCTTAGCCCCCATGGTATCCCGATATAAATCCCATGGTTTTCTGTCTTTGGAGTCATTTCAAGCAACTGGTTTCCAGTGTCAAACTAAACACACGTGAACCAAATAACAACTAAATTTAATGAAATTGGTAAAGATGGTGCAAGAATAGCCCGTATTCAGGACTCAATGCCTTGCAGGTGTCATGCTTGCATTCGAGCTCAATGAGGACATTTTGAACAACTGTTATAAGCAATAGTATTGTAATATATTCATTTGTTTTCTTTAGTTCAGGTTTCTAGTTGTTTCTTTAAATGTTCCTTAATCATTCAATAAAATTTAAATCTCTTGTAGTTCTATAACAAAAAAACAAAAAAATAGGACCGTATTTATACAACTTTTTTTTCTTAAAATGGCTTCACGAACAAGATACCAAAGGATTTTACACTTATTATAAATCACCCTGTATTCACCAAATCCAAAATCTTTGTACTCTTACCGGCTTGAGTTACTAATTTTCCCCTATTTATCCCCATCTTCTGGATGTTAAAAAAAACAATCTAGTTTCAGATCTCGTTATAATACATATGCGTACAAAATTTCAAATCAATATCTTTACTCGTACCAAAGAAACCGTGTGCACAAAATAAGTTACAGACAGACAGAAAATTTTCTTCGCCCAAATTTAAAATATCGACGTTTTATGATTTATGTGAAGTTAGCCACGCTTTTTCATCCACGCTTTTCCATCCACGCTTTTTTAAACCGCACTTTCTGAATCCACGCTCTTCCAGTTTAATTCAAAAATTCATAACAAAATAAACTGCACTTTAATTACGATTCCAAAAATTCAACTGATACGATCCAGTGGCGTGCTACAGGAGAAATTAAAAAACAATTTTCGTATTAGAAACGAAGAGTTTCATTGATGAAATGATAAGAACATCTTCTGAGGCTGAATATACTTTAAGCATGTCCGGAGAAACTCAACTGAGAAAGCGTCAGGGGCGCGCTGTGCGAAAAAACATAGAAAATAAGAACAAAATAATAGAAATAATTAATTTTAATATTTCAAACGAAGAGTTTACTCATAAAAATTGATGATAAAATATTCAAGAGAACATTCTGCTGCAATTATATGCAGAGAAACTCAAATGACAAAGCGTCAGGAGCGTCCCATATAAAGGAAACTTAAAAAATAAATAAAAACTAATAGATATGTTCGATTTACGTAAAAGGAACGTTGAGTTTACTCAACCAAATGATCATAATATATTAGATAATAGAATATACTATCCTCATATTTAAAAAAATTCAACTGACAAAGCGTCAGGGGCGTGCTATATGAAGGAAACTTAAAAAATAAATACAAAATAATAGATATGTTCGATTTACGTAAAAGGAACGTTGAGTTTACTCAACCATATGACGAAAATATATTAGATAATAGAATATATCTTCCTTATATTTAAAAAAATTCAACTGACAAAGCGTCAGGGGCGTGCTATATGAAGGAAACTTAAAAAATAAATAAAAACTAATAGATATGTTCGATTTACGTAAAAGTAACATTGAGTTTAGTCAACCAAATGATCATAATATATTAGATAATGGAATATGCTATCCTTATATTTAAAAAAATTCAACTGACAAAGCGTCAGGGGCGTTCTATATGAAGGAAACTTAAAAAATAAATAAAAACTAATGGATATGTTCGATTTACGTAAAAGTAACGTTGAGTTTACTCAACCAAATGACGAAAATATATTAGATAATAGAATATAACTTCCTTATATTTAAAAAAGTTCAACTGACACAGCGTCAGGGGCGTGCTATATGAAGGAAACTTAAAAATAAATAAAAACTAATAGATATGTTCGATTTACGTAAAAGTGACGTTGAGTTTACTCAACCAAATGATCATAATATATTATATAATAGAATATACTATCCTCACATTTAAAAAAATTCAACTGACAAAGCGTCAGGGGCGTTCTATATGAAGGAAACTTAAAATATAAATAAAAACTAATAGATATGTTCGATTTACGTAAAAGTAACGTTGAGTTTACTCAACCAAATGATCATAATATATTAGATAATAGAATATACTATCTTCATATTCAAAAAAATTCAACTGACAAAGCGTCAGGGGCGTGCTATATGAAGGAAACTTAAAAAATAAATAAATACTAATAGATATGATCGATTTACGTAAAAGGAACGTTGAGTTTACTCAACCAAATGATCATAATATATTAGATAATAGAATATACTATCCTCATATTTAAAAAAATTCAACTGACAAAGCGTCAGGGGCGTGCTATATGAAGGAAACTTAAAAAATAAATAAAAACTAATAGATATGTTCGATTTACGTAAAAGAAACGTTGAGTTTACTCAACCAAATGATCATAATATATTAGATAATAGAATATACTATCCTCATATTTAAAAAAATTCAACTGACAAAGCGTCAGGGGCGTGCTATATGAAGGAAACTTAAAAAATAAATACAAAATAATACATATGTTCGATTTACGTAAAAGAAACGTTGAGTTTACTCAACCAAATGATCATAATATATTAGATAATAGAATATACTATCCTCATATTTAAAAAAATTCAACTGACAAAGCGTCAGGGGCGTGCTATATGAAGGAAACTTAAAAAATAAATAAATACTAATAGATATGATCGATTTACGTAGAAGGAACGTTGAGTTTACTCAACCAAATGATCATAATATATTAGATAATAGAATATACTATCCTCATATTTAAAAAAATTCAACTGACAAAGCGTCAGGGGCGTGCTATATGAAGGAAACTTAAAAAATAAATACAAAATAATACATATGTTCGATTTACGTAAAAGGAACGTTGAGTTTACTCAACCAAATGATCATAATATATTAGATAATAGAATATAATATCCTCATATTTAAAAAAATTCAACTGACAAAGCGTCAGGGGCGTGCTATATGAAGGAAACTTAAAAAATAAATAAAAACTAATAGATATGTTCGATTTACGTAAAAGGAACGTTGAGTTTACTCAACCAAATGATCATAATATATTAGATAGTAGAATATACTATCCTCATATTTAAAGAAATTCAACTGACAAAGCGTCAGGGGCGTGCTATATGAAGGAAACTTAAACATTAAATACAAAATAATAGATATGTTCGATTTACGTAAAAGGAACGTTGAGTTTACTCAACCATATGACGAAAATATATTAGATAATAGAATGTATCTTCCTTATATTTAAAAAAATTCAACTGACAAAGCGTCAGGGGCGTGCTATATGAAGGAAACTTAAAAAATAAATACAAAATAATAGATATGTTCGATTTACGTAAAAGGAACGTTGAGTTTTCTCAACCATATGACGAAAATATATTAGATAATTGAATATATCTTCCTTATGTTTAAAAAAATTCAACTGACAAAGCGTCAGGGGCGTGCTATATGAAGGAAACTTAAAAAATAAATAAAAACTAATAGATATGTTCGATTTACGTAAAAGTAACATTGAGTTTACTCAACCAAATGATCATAATATATTAGATAATAGAATATGCTATCCTCATATTTAAAAAAATTTAACTGACAAAGCGTCAGGGGCGTTCTATATGAAGGAAACTTAAAAAATAAATAAAAACTAATAGATATGTTCGATTTACGTAAAAGTAACGTTGAGTTTACTCAACCAAATGATCATAATATATTAGACAATAGAATGTACTATCTTCATATTTAAAAAAATTCAACTGACAAAGCGTCAGGGGCGTGCTATATGAAGGAAACTTAAAAAATAAATAAAAACTAATAGATATGATCGATTTACGTAAAAGGAACGTTGAGTTTACTCAACCAAATGATCATAATATATTAGATAATAGAATATACTATCCTCATATTTAAAAAAATTCAACTGACAAAGCGTCAGGGGCGTGCTATATGAAGGAAACTTAAAAAATAAATAAAAACTATATGTTCGATTTACGTAAAAGGAACGTTGAGTTTACTCAACCAAATGATCATAATATATTAGATAATAGAGTGTACTTTACTCACACTTAAAATTGTTCAACTGACAATGCGTCAGGGGTGTGCTACATGAAGGAAATTAAAAAAATAATTACAACATTATAAATACGTTCAATTTTCGTATTATGAACGTTGAGTTAACTCAACCAAATGACCAGAATTTATTAAATAATAGAATATGCTTTCCTCCCACTTTAGAAAATTCAGCTGACAAGGTGTGAGTGTGCGTGCTGTATGAAGGCAACTTAAGGAAATTAAAAAAATTAGTGGAAATATTTAATTTTCGAATACCATATAGATAGTTTACCCCACCAATGAATATAATTTTAAAAATATGGTTTTAGGAAGGGTCCACTAAAATCTTTTGATAGTATCAAACAATAGACACTTTGAGTGGTCTAGTCCCTGGTGATTCCGATTTGTACAATGATTGTTGAGTCCTGAAGTTATGAAACCAGTTCTTTTTCGTAAATTATTTTTATCGCTTCAAGATCACTTAGATAATTAGCTGATATTGACTAGTTACTCACATCAATACAATGAATTGGGGAGTATGAGAAAGAAGGTCCTCGCCCTACTCCCTGGATGCGCGCGTGGTTTTAGATAATTCTATATCGTTTTGGCACAGTGTTAAATGTCTTAGTAAATTTATTTGTTGAAAACTGTATGATTGCTTCATATCCCGTGCGTAACTAATCTTTCTCAAGCCTGTCGTTTTTACGATATACCTTTTTTATTCTTTTGCTAACTCTGTTATCGATAAAAATTATTTTCTGTTTCGATCATCAAGCGTCTGTTGGTGGTTGAATTTATATATTTTCTCGTTTTCTTGATAATTCTTTATTGTATTTTTTATTTCTCGTTTTCCTAATCGTCAAGCATTTGTTGGTGGTTAGATTATCGTTATAGAAATATTCTCCTTAGTTTATTATTTTACCGATCGCTGACAATAATTTACACAAGACGTTTTTTATTTTTTATCAGGAGTTGTGATATTTTTTCATTATAATGAAGTCTAAATTTAATGTTGTGGCATTATCTCAATTTTTACGTTCTCAATACCCGATGCTGAGATTTGAAGACCTTCAAAGACTGAAGGTCAACGATCCAGTAATTAGATCGGCTTGTATACATATCTTCAAAAAACTGTTGCTATTCAAACAATACTTAATTTTGAGAATCTTTCAGCGCAATTCTTACAATATAAAAGCATTATTGTTTAATGATGACGTCAAGGACAAAGCTCCGGGAAATAATGCTCCCAGTATACTTTTACAAATTCTTCCTGTTTTAGAAGATATAGGAAGACCTTTGCAAGACTACACCAGCTGTAACTCTGCGAATTCGCCATATTCTCAAATGTGCGTTCAACTGAACATGAAGAATTCGTTGAAAAATAGAAGAAAATTATATGCGTATTTAAAAAAGTACAAAAATATTATAACATCTGAACTTGGCAATAAATGCGTAAGAACTTCAACTCCGCTTCAGTTAGTTGAGTATTCCAAATATGACTCTTTTAACCATGAAAAGCAACTTCAATCTGAAGGTAAATCTGAAGATGATGAATTATTTTCGATGGTAAAGAGTAATCGAGAAGACTCTTCTTTCGAAGCTGAATTAGTCAAAGGTGAATCCGAATCCTACAAAAGCGATGCTGTCATGAGATCGGGTATTTTCGAGAGATCTTTTCATCGAGCTGATTCAGACTGGATTGCAAACGATTCAGAGTATGTCTCGTCTTCTAGTGAGAGCAGTATTACAATCTCTTCCTCCCGAGCGTCTTCGAAACAATCGAGCGAAAGCTACGCTATCTCTGATAATAAAAATCAATTCAACACTGAAATCTCTATATCTGTAATTCAGAGTGCCAACTACACTAAAGTACCCATTTCAGGGGAATTTCATTATTCTAGCTCCAATTCTTTAGGTAGTAGTTCACTCAGTCCGAAGTCATGCAGTTGGAATGAACATATTTCAGAGATGGACGAAAAGAATGTTAAATACCAACGAAAGAAGGTGTCCGACGAGATGGAAAAAGTTCCACCAGGTTTACCATGTGACGATAGTGAGCTTTCTGTTAATGAAACGTTACCTAGAGGATCAAAAAATTTAGAAAATAGCAATTGGAAGAAGCCGTCCTACAGAGATTGCATATTCCGCGAGGGCTCATTCATTATTACTGAAAATGAGTTCAAAGCTATAAGCAGAAACCGAACATTATTGAATACTTACTATAAACATGTGCTTGAATTGAAATTCAAAACGGTAAATAATTCTTGCATACTCAATATAAAACACAAGCGATTCCTAAAGAAAAAGGATGTTTATAAATTTTATTGTTACTGCGCCCATGAAAATTGCAAATATTTCATTTTGCTCTTAACTCACTTTTCTGAAGAGAGTCGTCGTTATCATACTGTATTTGTTAATAGTTCTTCCTTGCATTACAATCATATAGGAAAGTTAACAGGGCAGGTGCGAGGCCTTAGCCGAAAAATTGCTAGAAACGCGATAGCTTCCAAAAAACCAATGGAAGTCCGGACTGAAGCAATCGCAAAGACCACGAGTGGTGAGATTCTTCGAGGCAATTTGGGCTATATAAAGTCCGAGGATGTAATTAGAAAATTAAAAAGCGAGCATTTGGCTTTAAACGATCGTCGCAAAAACGATTTGGAAGACTTGGTCAAAATGCAGGAAGATCACCCCGAATATCTGTTGATGTGCGGAAGTCCATTTTTTTCATATATCGCTAGCTCAGAGCAACTAGAAATAATTGCATGTGAATCACAGAATGGACCCCCTACCCTGCATTTGGATGCAACTGGGTCAATAATAAGAAATCCCAAGTCGGTGGAAAAAAGAATTTACTATTATGCCGGTGTTCTTCAATTACGACATAATAAACGCGTGTGCCCAGTTCTCGAGTTCGTATCATGTTCACATGATGCCGGGGCTATAGGTTTGTGGTTAACCCATTTTAAAAACTTTTGTTTAAAAAGTGGAAAAAAGTGGCCAATATTCGAGTCGGTAGTGATAGATTTTAGCTACGCTTTTCTAAATGCCATATCAAATTGTTGGAATAATATGTCTCTCATCCAGTATCTATATTCATGTTTTGATTTTCTCTGTAACAAAAACGCGACTACTTGGGACTCTGATATAACAAAAGTTTTTATATGTAGCACCCATTTATTCAGAGTAATGTGTAATGATATAAAGGAGAATTTTCGGCAAATTTCAATTAGTGAAGTATTCAAAGAAATAATGGCATCGACTTTCAATTTCAAAAAAATAGAATCTTTTCTTAGTTGGTTTAAATATGTTACCATCTTACTGAATACAAAGGTGGAAAATCAAAATATATTGAATTGTTTCAATCAACTTATTGATACATGCTGTGATAAAGATTATCTTTTCAAGATTACCAGTGATACGTTTCAGTTATGCTCTTTAGAGAAAATTGCTGACGCCAATTATTCTTTTTATAAGACTAGTCCTTTCTACATATTTTTTAAAAAACGGGGCATTGAGATTATTAAAGCCATTGACAACGATTGCAAGGCTGGCAAGAAACTTAACCCTTATTATAATCCAGCTATGTATGCAATTATTTTGAAAAAATATATTCCCTTATTACCACTATGGGCACATTGTTTAACAGGATCTTCAAGGGTGAATAACGCTCCAGTAGAGAGAATGTTTGGAATTGCTAAGAATTCAATTCAGAAGGGAGTCTTGAGACAGAAATGTAGCCGAGTTCTTAGAGCCATAAGAAGGTATGTACTTATGATTCATAAGGAATGTATTTTGGAAATTCCAAAGGGTAGATTAGCTTCAAAGCCAAGTAAAGAGGATTTCCGTACAGGCATATTAAGTCAAGAAAAATGGAAGAAAACCCAAAAAAGGCACCCTATTTCCCACTTTAGTAAGCTAAGATTGAAAACTGCCTCAAAGAAGAATCAATTGAAACCCATCAATAACGACATTGGAGAAATGACTGTCGTTGCGGATCCAACCGCAGAAGAAACTTGCAGTGAACCAATTTGTATGTATTGCCAGGAGGGTAAATTGAAAACTAATAGCAAATGGGTACAGTGTGATAAATGCCTAGGCTGGACTCATGAACAGTGCGACAATCAGAATTATTATGAAAGACAATATTGTATGGGTACGCATCTGTGTCAAAATTGTCGTCCCGAAAGCTTGTCTCTGAAATGTCAACGTTTCCTGAAGAACTTGAGCTCATCTGATGCTGAACTAGCGAAAATTGAGAATGAAACTAAAGCACAAAGCAAATGTTCACAGTGGTTTATTGAAAGACGCATGAGATTGACAGCTTCAAATTTTGGCAAAATTTCAAAGGCTAAGTCTGAAGTTTCTTTGGGAAAGATAGCATATAAGTTGTTGTATGGCAAACCCTTGCAGAGCGAGGCAGTATCTTTCGGAAAGTTTCATGAACCACTGGCAATAGCAGAGTTCGAAACGAAAACCTTCCAGAAATGTTCTCCCTCGGGACTGGTAGTGTGTCCCAAGTATCCGTATTTAGGTTGCTCACCAGATGGCTTGATTGCTGCGGAAGGCTTACTGGAGGTGAAATGTTTATACTCGACTAGAGATATGAAACCAATAGACGCCATCAGGCAAGGAAAGGTGGCATATCTCACCAAAAATTGTAAACTAAAAACTGTCCATAACTACTATTATCAAATTCAAGGCCAACTGGAAATAACTAATAAGGAATATTGTGATTTGGTAATATACACTGAGAAAGGAATTCACATAGAAACGATTCATCGATACCCAACTTTCTGGAAAAAAATTTTTCCCAGCTTACAAAATTTCTATTATTACTATTTGTTGCCAGAGATCGTCGATCCACTGCATAAAGTAAATGATAGTTGTAGAACTATCAGGAAACGTCAATGGCTTGCGACAGAATCCTGTTCTTCCTCACCGATAGAATATTTAGAACTCGAGGTTTTAGAAGCGCCTGACTTGCAAGAAGTCCCTAGTTGTTGTAGTCCGTACGAAGATCTACCCATTCTCGAAAATGGTGTCGTTGGGGATATTCAATATTATACATCCATTGAAAAACCAACCTTCGATTATACAGTTGGGATTTTCAACAATAATATACAACTTTATTATAGTGACTACTCCACACTGAACGGTAAACAATGGCTCACAAATTTTGTTATTGATGCCTGTTTAACGGTATTGTTAAAGAAATTTAACGGGGATAACCTGTATCAAATCATCTCTTGTGAGAGGGCTGGGTTGTGCTTCGATAAGCAAATTAGTCTGACCTTGGAGGATAAAGTTTGGATATTTCCCTTCCAGATTCAAGAGAGCCATTGGGTCGTAGCTATTGCCGACCCAAAATTTAAAATATTTAGATATATAAATAGTTACCACCACGATGCAGTAGAAACAAATAAGTACTTCAGTAGGTTTCTGAAATTATTGAGAGTAAATAAGTTTTCTTCAAGCGGCTGGAAGTTAATAAGCTCCCCACACGTAACACAAAAGAACTCATACGATTGTGGTGTATACGTAATTTACTTTGTGGAACAATTAATTAGAAAACAGTCACTTCTGAAGGAAACTAATTTCGTTATATACAGAAAAGAACTAAAAATGCGTCTGCTTCAATTTTCCGAAAGTGTTCTCGATAAATGTCTTATATGTGGATGTTACGATAATCATAAAAGAAATATTCAAATTAAATGTAAATTTTGCAGTAGAATGTTTCACGTGGAATGTATTGACAACAAACTATTTGATACCTTTATTTTCGAAAACGATAAATGTGAATTGTGTGCTAGGTATTGCCCTGAAGGAAATCGTTTCGGCATTAATTATTAACAAGTGTTGTATTAGGGTATCAAGATTTCTCTTACTTACGGATATATACTGATCACTCTGTTGAATATACGCATTGATCATAATAAAGAAATGCATAACTACTTAGATATTATTGTTGTTTTAAACTCATTCAGGTTTAGAAAATAGAATTAGAGTATATAAAAGTTCCCCGAACATGTCCTGATCCTTAAGTCCAGTAGACACATCACTCATAATGACAGAATTAAACATTATTATGTACTATTTACTTTTTCTTTGTTTGTTTATAATATCACGTATCATGATTAAAGTATACTCTACTCCCGAATATTTTCTCGTCATTCAGTTAAGTAACTAAAGTATATTGAACACTCGAATACATTCTAGTCAATTAGTCAAATAAATTCATCGTTCTTAATGCATAAATTGAAAAGATATTACTTTGTTTTTATATTTTCAGGTTTCTTAATATATCACCTCAGAGTGTGTCAACTGAATTTATTTAAACTCAATTACAGCACATTCACATCTAGACTAGTTTATGTGGTGGAGTAAACTCTCTGTTTGAAATACGAAAATTAATCATTTCTACTACTTTGTTCCTATCACGTTTTCCTGTAATAGCACGCTTCTGACGTATTGTCAGATGAATTTATATGAACACTTTTAAAGAACATTCTACTATCGATTTCTCTGCTGATTTTGATGAGTAATCTTTCTGTTGCTAGAAGGTGAAATGAACATGTGATCATTATTTTGTTTTTATTTGTTACGTTTTCTTCATATAGTACGCCCCTGACGTTGCTAGTTGGATTTATTAAAATATGAAAAAAGAATATCTTATTATCTAATATGTATTGGTCATTTGGTTGAGTAAACGTAACGTTCCTAATACTCGAACATATTTTTTATTTTGTATTTATTTCTTAAGTTTTTTTCAAAAAGCACGCCCTGAGGCTTTGTGAGTTGAATTTTTTGGAA
Organism: Stenurella melanura; assembly: GCA_963583905.1. Taxonomy (NCBI): domain Eukaryota; kingdom Metazoa; phylum Arthropoda; class Insecta; order Coleoptera; family Cerambycidae; genus Stenurella; species Stenurella melanura. The sequence continues at coordinate 108,632,534 of OY757309.1, forward strand.
CGTGGGTAAAGTACATTCGAGCTGCCAATATGTTCTGCTCCTGGTACGTAAATGGAATATATTTATTATTTTGTGTTTAATTTCAAGTTTCCTTCATAGCACGTCACTGACGCTTTGTCAGTTTAATTCTTTTAAATGCCAGTAAAGTCATTCTATTATCTAATATATTCTGGTTATTTGGTTCAGTGAATTCAATGTTCCTAATACGAGAATTGAACGCATTCATTATTCTGTATTTATTTTTTAAGTTTCCTTCATATAGCACGCCCCTGACGCTTTGTCAGTTGAATTTTTTTAAATATGAGGATAGTATATTCTATTATATAATATATTATGATCATTTGGTTGAGTAAACTCAACGTTCCTTTTACGTAAATCGATCATATCTATTAGTTTTTATTTATTTTTTAAGTTTCCTTCATATAGCACGCCCCTGACGCTTTGTCAGTTGAATTTTTTTAAATATGAGGATAGTATATTTTATTGTCTAATATATTATGATCATTTGGTTGAGTAAACTCAACGTTTATTTTACGTAAATCGAACATATCTATTAGTTTTTATTTATTTTTTAAGTTTCCTTCATATAGCACGCCCCTGACGCTTTGTCAGTTGAATTTTTTTTAATATGAGGATAGTATATTTTATTGTCTAATATATTATGATCATTTGGTTGAGTAAACTCAACGTTTCTTTTACGTAAATCGAACATATCTATTAGTTTTTATTTATTTTTTAAGTTTCCTTCATATAGCACGCCCCTGACGCTTTGTCAGTTGAATTTTTTTAAATATGAAGATAGTGCATTCTATTGTCTAATATACTATGATCATTTGGTTGAGTAAACTCAACGTTACTTTTACGTAAATCGAACATATCTATTAGTTTTTATTTATTTTTTAAATTTCCTTCATATAGCACGCCCCTGACGCTTTGTCAGTTGAATTTTTTTTAATATGAGGATAGTATATTCTATTATCTAATATATTATGATCATTTGGTTGAGTAAACTCAACGTTCCTTTTACGTAAATCGATCATATCTATTAGTTTTTATTTATTTTTTAAGTTTCCTTCATATAGCACGCCCCTGACGCTTTGTCACTTGAATTTTTTTAAATATAAGGAAGATATATTCTATTATCTAATATATTTTCGTCATATGGTTGAGTAAACTCAACGTTACTTTTACGTAAATCGAACATATCCATTAGTTTTTATTTATTTTTTAAGTTTCCTTCATATAGAACGCCCCTGACGCTTTGTCACTTGAATTTTTTTAAATATAAGGAAGATATATTCTATTATCTAATATATTTTCGTCATATGGTTGAGTAAACTCAACGTTCCTTTTACGTAAATCGAACATATCTATTATTTTGTATTTATTTTTTAAGTTTCCTTCATATAGCACGCCCCTGACGCTTTGTCAGTTGAATTTTTTTAAATATGAGGATAGTATATTCTATTATCTAATATATTATGATCATTTGGTTGAGTAAACTCAACGTTCCTTTTACGTAAATCGATCATATCTATTAGTTTTTATTTATTTTTTAAGTTTCCTTCATATAGCACGCCCCTGACGCTTTGTCAGTTGAATTTTTTTTAATATGAGGATAGTATATTCTATTATCTAATATATTATGATCATTTGGTTGAGTAAACTCAACGTTCCTTTTACGTAAATCGATCATATCTATTAGTTTTTATTTATTTTTTAAGTTTCCTTCATATAGCACGCCCCTGACGCTTTGTCAGTTGAATTTTTTTTAATATGAGGATAGTATATTTTATTGTCTAATATATTATGATCATTTGGTTGAGTAAACTCAACGTTCCTTTTACGTAAATCGATCATATCTATTAGTTTTTATTTATTTTTTAAGTTTCCTTCATATAGCACGCCCCTGACGCTTTGTCAGTTGATTTTTTTTAAATATGAAGATAGTACATTCTATTGTCTAATATATTATGATCATTTGGTTGAGTAAACTCAACGTTACTTTTACGTAAATCGAACATATCTATTAGTTTTTATTTATTTTTTAAATTTCCTTCATATAGCACGCCCCTGACGCTTTGTCAGTTGAATTTTTTTAAATATGAAGATAGTACATTCTATTGTCTAATATATTATGATCATTTGGTTGAGTAAACTCAACGTTTCTTTTACGTAAATCGAACATATCTATTAGTTTTTATTTATTTTTTAAGTTTCCTTCATATAGCACGCCCCTGACGCTTTGTCAGTTGAATTTTTTTTAATATGAGGATAGTATATTTTATTGTCTAATATATTATGATCATTTGGTTGAGTAAACTCAACGTTCCTTTTACGTAAATCGAACATATCTATTAGTTTTTATTTATTTTTTAAGTTTCCTTCATATAGCACGCCCCTGACGCTTTGTCAGTTGAATTTTTTTTAATATGAGGATAGTATATTTTATTGTCTAATATATTATGATCATTTCGTTGAGTAAACTCAACGTTCCTTTTACGTAAATCGATCATATCTATTAGTTTTTATTTATTTTTTAAGTTTCCTTCATATAGCACGCCCCTGACGCTTTGTCAGTTGAATTTTTTTTAATATAAGGATAGTATATTTTATTGTCTAATATATTATGATCATTTGGTTGAGTAAACTCAACGTTCCTTTTACGTAAATCGAACATATCTATTAGTTTTTATTTATTTTTTAAGTTTCCTTCATATAGCACGCCCCTGACGCTTTGTCAGTTGAATTTTTTTTAATATGAGGATAGTATATTCTATTATCTAATATATTATGATCATTTGGTTGAGTAAACTCAACGTTCCTTTTACGTAAATCGATCATATCTATTAGTTTTTATTTATTTTTTGAGTTTCCTTCATATAGCACGCCCCTGACGCTTTGTCAGTTGAATTTTTTTAAATATGAGGATAGTATATTCTATTATCTAATATATTATGATCATTTGGTTGAGTAAACTCAACGTTCCTTTTACGTAAATCGATCATATCTATTAGTTTTTATTTATTTTTTAAGTTTCCTTCATATAGCACGCCCCTGACGCTTTGTCAGTTGAATTTTTTTTAATATGAGGATAGTATATTCTATTATCTAATATATTATGATCATTTGGTTGAGTAAACTCAACGTTCCTTTTACGTAAATCGATCATATCTATTAGTTTTTATTTATTTTTTAAGTTTCCTTCATATAGCACGCCCCTGACGCTTTGTCAGTTGAATTTTTTTTAATATGAGGATAGTATATTTTATTGTCTAATATATTATGATCATTTGGTTGAGTAAACTCAACGTTCCTTTTACGTAAATCGATCATATCTATTAGTTTTTATTTATTTTTTAAGTTTCCTTCATATAGCACGCCCCTGACGCTTTGTCAGTTGAATTTTTTTAAATATGAAGATAGTACATTCTATTGTCTAATATATTATGATCATTTGGTTGAGTAAACTCAACGTTTCTTTTACGTAAATCGAACATATCTATTAGTTTTTATTTATTTTTTAAGTTTCCTTCATATAGCACGCCCCTGACGCTTTGTCAGTTGAATTTTTTTTAATATGAGGATAGTATATTTTATTGTCTAATATATTATGATCATTTGGTTGAGTAAACTCAACGTTCCTTTTACGTAAATCGATCATATCTATTAGTTTTTATTTATTTTTTAAGTTTCCTTCATATAGCACGCCCCTGACGCTTTGTCAGTTGAATTTTTTTAAATATGAAGATAGTACATTCTATTGTCTAATATATTATGCTCATTTGGTTGAGTAAACTCAACGTTACTTTTACGTAAATCGAACATATCTATTAGTTTTTATTTATTTTTTAAATTTCCTTCATATAGCACGCCCCTGACGCTTTGTCAGTTGAATTTTTTTTAATATGAGGATAGTATATTCTATTATCTAATATATTATGATCATTTGGTTGAGTAAACTCAACGTTTCTTTTACGTAAATCGAACATATCTATTAGTTTTTATTTATTTTTTAAGTTTCCTTCATATAGCACGCCCCTGACGCTTTGTCAGTTGAATTTTTTTAAATATGAAGATAGTACATTCTATTGTCTAATATATTATGATCATTTGGTTGAGTAAACTCAACGTTACTTTTACGTAAATCGAACATATCTATTAGTTTTTATTTATTTTTTAAATTTCCTTCATATAGCACGCCCCTGACGCTTTGTCAGTTGAATTTTTTTTAATATGAGGATAGTATATTCTATTATCTAATATATTATGATCATTTGGTTGAGTAAACTCAACGTTTCTTTTACGTAAATCGAACATATCTATTAGTTTTTATTTATTTTTTAAGTTTCCTTCATATAGCACGCCCCTGACGCTTTGTCAGTTGAATTTTTTTAAATATGAAGATAGTACATTCTATTGTCTAATATATTATGATCATTTGGTTGAGTAAACTCAACGTTACTTTTACGTAAATCGAACATATCTATTAGTTTTTATTTATTTTTTAAATTTCCTTCATATAGCACGCCCCTGACGCTTTGTCAGTTGAATTTTTTTTAATATGAGGATAGTATATTCTATTATCTAATATATTATGATCATTTGGTTGAGTAAACTCAACGTTTCTTTTACGTAAATCGAACATATCTATTAGTTTTTATTTATTTTTTAAGTTTCCTTCATATAGCACGCCCCTGACGCTTTGTCAGTTGAATTTTTTTTAATATGAGGATAGTATATTTTATTGTATAATATATTATGATCATTTGGTTGAGTAAACTCAACGTTTCTTTTACGTAAATCGAACATATCTATTAGTTTTTATTTATTTTTTAAGTTTTGTTCATATAGCACGCCCCTGACGCTTTGTCAGTTGAATTTTTTTAAATATGAAGATAGTACATTCTATTGTCTAATATATTATGATCATTTGGTTGAGTAAACTCAACGTTACTTTTACGTAAATCGAACATATCTATTAGTTTTTATTTATTTTTTAAATTTCCTTCATATAGCACGCCCCTGACGCTTTGTCAGTTGAATTTTTTTTAATATGAGGATAGTATATTCTATTATCTAATATATTATGATCATTTGGTTGAGTAAACTCAATGTTCCTTTTACGTAAATCGATCATATCTATTAGTTTTTATTTATTTTTTAAGTTTCCTTCATATAGCACGCCCCTGACGCTTTGTCACTTGAATTTTTTTAAATATAAGGAAGATATATTCTATTATCTAATATATTTTCGTCATATGGTTGAGTAAACTCAACGTTACTTTTACGTAAATCGAACATATCCATTAGTTTTTATTTATTTTTTAAGTTTCCTTCATATAGAACGCCCCTGACGCTTTGTCATTTGAATTTTTTTAAATATAAGGAAGATATATTCTATTATCTAATATATTTTCGTCATATGGTTGAGTAAACTCAACGTTCCTTTTACGTAAATCGAACATATCTATTATTTTGTATTTATTTTTTAAGTTTCCTTCATATAGCACGCCCCTGACGCTTTGTCAGTTGAATTTTTTTAAATATGAGGATAGTATATTCTATTATCTAATATATTATGATCATTTGGTTGAGTAAACTCAACGTTCCTTTTACGTAAATCGATCATATCTATTAGTTTTTATTTATTTTTTAAGTTTCCTGCATATAGCACGCCCCTGACGCTTTGTCAGTTGAACTTTTTTAAATATAAGGAAGATATATTCTATTATCTAATATATTTTCGTCATTTGGTTGAGTAAACTCAACGTTCCTTTTACGTAAATCGATCATATCTATTAGTTTTTATTTATTTTTTAAGTTTCCTTCATATAGCACGCCCCTGACGCTTTGTCAGTTGAATTTTTTTAAATATGAGGATAGTATATTCTATTATCTAATATATTATGATCATTTGGTTGAGTAAACTCAACGTTCCTTTTACGTAAATCGATCATATCTATTAGTTTTTATTTATTTTTTAAGTTTCCTTCATATAGCACGCCCCTGACGCTTTGTCGGTTGAATTTTTTTAAATATGAGGATAGTATATTTTATTGTCTAATATATTATGATCATTTGGTTGAGTAAACTCAACGTTTCTTTCACGTAAATCGAACATATCTATTAGTTTTTATTTATTTTTTAAATTTCCTTCATATAGCACGCCCCTGACGCTTTGTCAGTTGAATTTTTTTTAATATGAGGATAGTATATTCTATTATCTAATATATTATGATCATTTGGTTGAGTAAACTCAACGTTCCTTTTACGTAAATCGATCATATCTATTAGTTTTTATTTATTTTTTAAGTTTCCTTCATATAGCACGCCCCTGACGCTTTGTCAGTTGAACTTTTTTAAATATAAGGAAGATATATTCTATTATCTAATATATTTTCGTCATTTGGTTGAGTAAACTCAACGTTACTTTTACGTAAATCGAACATATCTATTAGTTTTTATTTATTTTTAAGTTTCCTTCATATAGCACGCCCCTGACGCTTTGTCAGTTGAATTTTTTTAAATATAAGGAAGATATATTCTATTATCTAATATATTTTTGTCTTATGGTTGAATAAACTCAACGTTCCTTTTACGTAAATCGAACATATCTATTAGTTTTTATTTAATTTTTAAGTTTCCTTCATATAGCACGCCCCTGACGCTTTGTCAGTTGAATTTTTTTAAATATAAGGAAGATATATTCTATTATCTAATATATTTTTGTCATATGGTTGAATAAACTCAACGTTCCTTTTACGTAAATCGAACATATCTATTAGTTTTTATTTAATTTTTAAGTTTCCTTCATATAGCACACCCCTGACGCTTTGTCAGTTGAATTTTTTTAAATATGCGGATAGTATATTCTATTATCTAATATATTATGATCATTTGGTTGAGTAAACTCAACGTTACTTTTACGTAAATCGAACATATCTATTAGTTTTTATTTATTTTTTAAGTTTCCTTCATATAGAACGCCCCTGACGCTTTGTCAGTTGAATTTTTTTAAATATGAGGATAGTATATTCTACTATCTAATATATTATGATCATTTGGTTGAGTAAACTCAAAGTTCCTTTTACGTAAATCGAACATATCTATTAGTTTTTATTTATTTTTTAAGTTTCCTTCATATAGCACGCCCCTGACGCTTTGTCAGTTAAATTTTTTTTAAAATGAGGATAGTATATTCTATTATCTAATATATTATGATCATTTGGTTGAGTAAACTCAACGTTCCTTTTACGTAAATCGAACATATCTATTAGTTTTTATTTATTTTTTAAGTTTCCTTTATATGGGACGCTCCTGACGCTTTGTCATTTGAGTTTCTCTGCATATAATTGAAGCAGAATGTTCTCTTGAATATTTTATCATCAATTTTTATGAGTACACTCTTCGTTTGAAATATTAAAATTAATTATTTCTATTATTTTGTTCTTATTTTCTATGTTTTTTCGCACAGCGCGCCCCTGACGCTTTCTCAGTTGAGTTTCTCCGGACATGCTTAAAGTATATTCAGCCTCAGAGGATGTTCTTATCATTTCATCATTGAAACTCTTCGTTTCTAATACGAAAATTGTTTTTTAATTTCTCCTGTAGCACGCCACTGGATCGTATCAGTTGAATTTTTGGAATCGTAATTAAAGTGCAGTTTATTTTGTTATGAATTTTTGAAATAAACTGGAAGAGCGTGGATTCAGAAAGTGTGGTTTAAAAAAGCGTGGATGGAAAAGCGTGGATGAAAAAGCGTGGCTAACTTCACATAAATCGTTTTATGACATTCTAAACATATTTCAGCTAGAGAAATTTTTCAATTCTTTTTTACGATTACTATAGTTAAATAATAGTTAAAATTACATTTATTAAATATGTATGTAGTAATATTACACAATGAGATATATTAAAACATAACACACCTATAAATATAAGTAAAAGTATCAATATTTTGTTTAGGTATTTAGAAATAATTAGGAATGCCTGGTTGGGTTATAACATTCTTCAAATTCTCTAAGACTATAAAAACATTTCTCTATTAGCATTTCAAGTCGAACGGAATTTAAAGTTCGTGAATTCACTTCATATGAATCACGATTTAGCCGTGATCTAGGTAAGATTTTTAAAAACTTAGATATGACAGTTATTCATACACCAGGAAATAATTTGCAACCACTTTTAGGTAGCCCAAGCAAAAATTTGAATTTGAAGCATGTGTGACAAAAGAACGTACAATTATAACAAGATTCAAGGAATATACGGCTCAACTCAAAAATGGAAAAACTGAAAAGTATGGTGTTATCCAACATGCATTTGATAACAATCATAGAAATGATATCAGTGATTTCAGATTAAATAGAAGTGTAACAAATAACAGAAGGCTGGATGCTTTTGAAAACTTAGAGGTTTAAAAATGTAAAATTAGTATGAACAGTGACAAAAGGCCTATCCCAATTGCTTATTAGATTAAGGTTCGTTGAACCAATCCGCCATATCTATCTAGGACTCAGGTAAGGACGATGAGAATGGTTTATTTCGTTCAACTATGACAATATTTCAGTACAAATATAGGCATATTCTTAGTTGTACCAAACAAACCCCCTAATACCACAGCCAACTATAGACCCATAAGCCTACTCCCAACCCTAACAAAGAAATTAGACACTTTTCTTCTTAGTTGCATCCAGGAATTCCTGTATAACACAGACATCTTCAATAAATATAAATTCATTCCACAACCCACCAGTTTCTCAGAGTTGTTGAAACGGGAACAACCAACTTTAATCGAGGTTTGTCTCCCTATACCTCGAGAAAGTCTTTGACAAAGTCTGGCATCTCGGTTTACTTTACAAGCTCCACTTCACAGGCCTTCCGATTCGTATTACCAACATGATACAATCATACATGTCACTCCGACAATTCCGAGTAATGTTTAAACAGGAGTGCTCTCCACTCTTTATCCAGTTCAGCATCTCTCAAGGGTGGTGACCCTTGTATGTATGGACTGAGGGGTGCCTCGGTCCTGTCGTCTTTAATATTTACAAAAATGACATACCTAACCCACTCGATTGCAGAACCACCCTATGCGTGTACGCTGATAACACTGCAATCATAAATTCTTCCAAAAACCCTACATTATTAGTAAGCATCTTACAAAACCAACTCAACACTAGAAACAAATTTTTCAAGGATTAGGGACCACACGTCCCCACGAAAGCCAAGGCTATGTATTTTACGAAAAAACTAACAAATATTTAAGAAACAATAGTAATAACTTAATATTGCAAGACCATATAGATTACTTGGAGTCACACAGGACAGCAAACTACTTTTCAACCTACACAAAACCAAACAAATAAACAAATGCTGGGCACGCAATTCCAAATTATACCCATTAATTTCTAATTCCACAATGGTATACAATTATATCTTCAACCCACCAAACAAGAATACAAATCATCCAAAACAAACATCTTCGAATAGCACACAACCTCCCCAGATCCATCCCTATAACAACCCAATCCATAAAATATCACAGAGACCCCTACAATAGAGAACAAAAAAAAAACGTATATATTTTGTCAACAAACTTGTGTCACTAAACAACCCAATATTACAGAACCCATTGACGACAAAATTTCTACATGCATCTAAACATCTATCCCTCAACTGCATCTACACCCCAGACCTTCATAGTCCAGTCGATAAAGTAAAAAATACATCAGAAGTTCGCAAAAAATCTTATCCGAGATTTTTCTTCCGTAACTGTTAGTGCGAGGATTAAACATCACAAAACCAGAAAAATAAGTTCTGGGGATGCCGCGCAACCCCCAAAAACCACTCCTTCGGTGAAAAAAGCCTTATTTTACTGATAACTCGTTAACCGTTGAAGCTATAAAAAAATCGGTAAAGGTATTTACACAGAACTTCCCTCGTTATTTGTGCATGGCGGCCACTAAAAAATTATTAAATATGAAATGACATTGAAAATAATAATGGAAATATAGTTATTGTAATTATTACAAAGAAGTCCTGATAACCTTTGGTCAAAAAAAATAGTGCTCATCCAATAGCAAAAGTTCAATACTAAATAACAGGTCTACCATGAATTATTTCTTAGGATAACCACCCTGTATATTTTCCAATAAAAGTATAATAGCATATGCCAAATATTATTGCCATTAGACACATTTTCAGTTCCACTTTCACGCAGCGAAGTGGAAGTATAGTAGTGGTTAAAAAATTCAATTTTTTTTTAAATTTTTCAAAACTGTTGATTAAAAATTTTCAGTCTTTTTTCTTCTGCAATAGATTCAGAATGTCATGAAACACGGAAATTTTAAATTTGAGCAAAGAAAAATAATTTTCCATCTGTTTTAGTGGTAAATTTTTTTTTAAAAATGTGTGAAAATAATTTTCAAATTTTTTTTTCTGAAATAGGTTTAGAATGTCATGAAACGTGAAAATTTTAAATGTCAGCAAAAACAAATTTTTCTGTCTATTCTAATGGTATTTTTTTTCCAAAATGGTAAAAAATGATGCAATTTTTTTTTCCGAAATAGGTTTGGAATGTCATGAAGCGTGGAAATCATAAATTTGAGCAAAAAAAATATTTTCTTCTATTCTATAGTAAGTACTTAGTGATGAATGCATAAATTTTTTCAAGAAAATTTTTCAGAAAAATTTCCAAATTTGTTTTATACGTTTAGAATGCCATGGAAACGTAGAAATTTTAAATTTGAACAAAAAAAAATTCCACCTATTTTAGTGGTAACATTTTTTTCAAAAACGGTAAAAAAATTTAAAAAAATTTTTCTTTTTTGAAATACGTTTAGAATGCCATGAAACGTGAAAATTTTAAACTTGAAGAAAGAAACAAAATTTTTTCCTATATTTTAGTGGTAAATTTTTTTTCAAAATGTTTGAAAAAAATTTTCAATTTTTTTTTAATAGGTTTTAGCGCGTCATGAAACGAGGAAATTTTAAATTTGAGCAAAAAAAAATTTTTTTCGCTATTTATTCCGGTTAGACGGTCCAAACTGTATATTTTTCGGTGAAAATTCCAGTTCTTCGCTGACAGTAGGGTTAACTACCTACCAAATTTGACTGCTCTCCGTCAACTAGTTTTTTAGTAAATGCACCAACAGACAGACAGATAGTCAGACAGACAGACTGACGGAATTGAAAAACCTATATTTTCGGAATCTCCGTGTTCTGAAACGTCAGAATCCGAAAAAATCTCGGAGGGTGATTTTTTCTCGAATACAATACTTCCTTCGGTATGCGAGGGAAGTAAAATTGCTCATCATAAAAAAGAAAGCTTGACCAATTGCCTAAAAAAAGCCTCTTGTAATTTTCTTGTATGGCCATGGTTTTCGAGAAATTCGATATTGACCAAAATTTGTATTGTATAGAAAAAAGTAAATTGCTCGAAAATCAAACAAGCTAGGAAGAAAAATCAAAATGGGTTTTAAAGGGGATATAAAATACTCTCTTGTGTTGCCATTTTTGAGGGTTATTGATATTTATTAGTATATAAAAATAACAATATAGTATAGTGATCTCTTGATTTTTTGTGCATCTAACTATTCACAGGCCCATAAAAAATAACTGACTATAAGTTATAAATCTTTTAGTTCAGAATGCAGAAAAGTCAGGACGAAAAATATTCACATTTACAAATTTAGCAGCACGTTAAAGTTAGCCAAAAAAAATTCAAGAAAGGCTGCATATTCAATTTTTTATGATATTTTTTTAATACAATTTCTCAACTATGAAATGATTGCCAAAAACAAAGAACCAAAAGAGGCATACAAATAAATAAAACAGCCGATTCACACATTCATACAAAACAATCAAAAACTGTAAACAAAATAGTTAACTAACCTACTTAACACAAACTAAAAATACCGCCATCCTCTGAGCAGTTATCCTGCATTATTTCAACCCAGAGCAAACACCAAGTCAAGGTGGAAAGACCATGCAATGGGCTTCTTCGGCATCATTTTTTTCATAAATCGAAAGCGCAAGTATAAAATAATGGATCTGCAATAAATCAGAATTTTATTCGCACTTTTAGTGTCTTAAAAACAATTACAAACCTCCACCTCGCGAAAATGGGGCGTAGCCACGCGTTACGTCACTATACGCATAAAATCGGCAATCTCAGTCCACTCCTTGCTTTTTATTTGTTCCATATACTAATCGTGTTGATCTGGGCGCCTCTAAAATTGCGAATCGGATCTATCAAAGTCTTCTCTTGGGGGCGGTTCTTCGGGACGCGGTCGGTGTCATTCGATTTGAGAATTAATTCTACACTGTTTGAGTAATTAATGCGCAGAAGTCGGCTATCTCTCTCGACTCTCGACTCGAATTTAGGAACGGGCAGTCGAAGGATTGTAGATGAATATGAGTTGCAAAATGTTACCAAAAAATGTAAAAAAATGACGATTTCTCTTCGCTCCTGTCGGGCTGAATTTTCGATTTTGACCTTGCAATTTACGATGCTAATGCATCGGCAACCTTCTGCTTGTCGCAGAGACATAGAACGAGCTTCCAATCACCGTATGTGTTTAGTTACGACGTTTGAAAATGAACAAATTAGGTTCTTATAAGGTCCCGGAAAGCCACTTTTGTCTTGCTCGCGACGGGCCGAATTTTCGATTTTTCGGATACAACTTGGTATCACGAGAAAGCGTCACTCTTCCCTTTCCCATAGAGATGTTGATCGCCTTTCCACTCAGGGTATTTATTTAGTTATGAATTTTTGAATTACTAACGGTTTTCAACTTTTACTATAATAGCCATTTTTGCTTCGCACAGACCTAGCGGAAATTCCGATTTTCATTGTGACACTTACGGTGTGGATAAAATGTCAATCTTCCTTTTTAAGTAGAGACCAAAATCGATCCTCCACTACAAGCGGTCCGCTGTTTTTGCAACTATTATTAATTTCAACCCCTTATATGTCGAGAACTAAAAAGTTAATAATATGAAATTTTAAGTGCATAATGGGAACATCGAGTACTATATAAAAACGTATAAAAACCATATAAGAAGAATATCATGGAACAAACCTATTGCACCAACGCGGTTAACGAACCGCGTGTCTAGTATTGATATTCGAGAGTTGTGTTCAAGAATTTTAATATTTGTGAAAACTCAGAGACAGTTATCACACTCAAGGTTCTAGCCCTCTCCAGAATCAAATACTCATCTTTACGTTTACTTTATTGTTCTTCAGATAAATTACTTAACTCTACAACAATTTTCAATTGGAATGTCATTGGATATTATATAAATAATTATTGTTTTGTTTAACCTTTTAATTTCCAATTCGCATCTTCCCTTTTCCCAATACGCTTTTTATAGTCGCATTGGGATCGATCCGTAAGTAATATTTCTTGTAATAGCGAAGGATGAAAAGCTTTCAGCAAACATGCAGTTATTGTTTGTGTTTTAACCAATATTCAAATAAAGAGCTGGTTCTCAACTCGACGATGTATTTTTTGTTTGTCCACTCATTACTTCGGATTAGGTTAAGTGAATTCTATGAAATAGATTGTAAATTATCGGGTATTGTATTGAGCAGTACCCCATTGTGGTTTTACCAAACTATATCCAGCATAGATGCAAGACTTTTATCTCCCTTTATTTTTAAACGAACGAAAGTTAAATATTGTCTTTCTTACGGAAAGTTGAAAACTGCCGATTATTATTTTTCTTATGTATTTTTAATAGCTGTATACGATGGTGTCTTTTAGTTTTCATAAATATGCATTTCTTCAGCGCAAAAAACGTTAAAAAATAAATGTTTAAACTTGCTCACCCTTCTTTGGGGTTAGCATACCAAGCGTTGCCCATATGCCGGCAGCATACTAACAATAACTTTCAAAAACCATACTCTTTCTAATTCAGAAAACTTCTTCCTATCATAATTTATACATCTTTTACTGTTTCCTATCCCCTCTTGGTTTATTTTTCTACAATTTTGTTATACTAAATTACTCTCTTCCTTGTCATCAAATTTACATAATCATAACTTTTGAAATCATAACATTTATATATTATAAAATAAGCGGCTTGGCATCGGCATCGCTGGGTATGGCGTCAATTACCTAATGCGGGTTCTTTCATTTCATCATTTTCCCGTATCAGTATACCAAAATTTGTTTCAGTACACAGCTCTTTTATAAGTAACTACGTTTTATAATTCCTGTTGGAAATTTTAATTATATTGTATTTTTTAATTCATCTGCAGTGATGAAAGGAGTTAAGATTTTACATTTACATTTACTTTCAGTTATTCCGACCCCGCTCCGTCCTGTCTCTCAACTGCCACGGTTCTTCGCGCCACGTATGTCTGTCAGGCTTTGGACACGGATGTGGTATAACCCGTGTAGTACACTAAATTATTAATAAATTTGTCTTGACTGATTAATTGAGGGTGAGAAATGTAACTGATCGATTTTAAGAAACACTGCTTTATTCGACATATTCAAAATGTCTAAACACCATGCGAGTAAAATTGTAGACTGTCTCATATATACGTTCAAATTGAATATATTTTAGTAAGATATACGCTTAGTAACACATCCACATAATGGAGTGGAAGAATTGTAAAAAAAAATCAAAAATTTTCATTGTTGAAATAGGCTTAGAACGCCATGAAACGCCAAGATTTTAAATTTGAGAGGACAAAAAAATATATGCCTATTTTATCTTCAAATGATCAAAAGTTATAGATAGCAATTTGAAATTCTCTGGCAATTTTGATATTCCGAAGGTAAACCATATACAAGCTGTATATTACACAGAGTGTAATTATTTAATTTATTTATTAATAATTATTTATTTACGTACCTTGTCTTTAAAAATTGTTTCATTCTAATGAATTACATTTTCATAAAATCTCATTCAGTTTCTTGGAAATGCTTAGCCTTTGAAACGTTTGAAATTTGCGTTTTTAGAAAGTTTTTCGTGATTTGCCATATTGGAGAGCTCTGAAATGGGCTTACAAGAACGGAAGCAGATTAAATATGACTTACTTACTAAGGTATGACTTGAAAAATTCATTCAACATAAATGTCTTTTTGTAATTTTTGCAATTTTCTAGATTCTTTAATTCTTTTGTAGGTGCTTAGGGAAAAACAGTTTTTTATATCTAGATTGTTTGCCTATATATATGATTGACTTGTTTAGGAATCTGAGGATTTATCAATGAATCCTTAATTAAACATTTGAAACGAGTTCACGATCTGTCTATCTTTGATTTAAATTTTTATTTCGATTTGCAGCAAGCTCAGGTCGTGCGTTCATAGATATTGTTTCAGAATTATGTTAAGCTAAAAGAAACAAACATGTTCTCATCCAAAACATTGACTCATCTCACGGTTGATTGGTTTCTAATTCCAACTGCTTAACTACATTTTCTCTAAAAGGTCGAAGCCATTCTGTGATCATGAAGAAAACAGGTTGAAAGTTTGCGATCCGTGCAAGAGAAAAATAGTTTGCGGATCTAAGAAATTGAGCTCTTTCAGCATTAATACAGAGGGTGAAATTCTATTCCAGAAGGCAGAAACACGTTGACAATTCGTTTAAGTTAGACGACACGAAATTTTCTTTGCCTTGGTGTAAAACCTGTCACAATACGAGAGAGTATGAAAAAAAATAACCAAGAGACCCCGAATTAAAATGCCCAACTATGAAGATTTACAGTTGCAGAAAGAAACAAGGAGAGACAAAGAACCATGCAACTGCCATATTTGTTTAACAGTAAGACCTAACATTCATACGAAAGATATTGTAGGTAAGACGCGAATTAGAATTCGAAAATAAGGAATCTAAACACACAAAAAGCCAGTTTTGACTTATTTTTCTACGCCTACTATCTGAACGACCGCGACGCGACGTGATAAATGGACTAAAATAATATTACTGAAAAATAAAACTAATTCTGCGACAGTTTTCACTCGCAATGCTATGAAATTAGATAACGTTGAATGTAGCATGGAGACAATTACAGAAGCGTTTTTCATATATTGATTCAGAAGAACATGATTCACATATAAAACTTAATCCGCATGTAAATCAAATAACCACAGTCTATTACTCAAGATGAGGATATATGATGCTGTGAAAGATTAAAGGCAAACAAGGCGGTGGATCCTAATATCTCACATGTATTAATTTTCCTACGTACTCATTTCTTGAGATACTTATGTATAAATATAATATTGGTATTTCCAGGTATATATTTGTAAAGTATTTTTCTGTGTTCACTACATTTAAAAAAATATTCTAATTTGATTTTAATGTCAGGTCCAATTGCAACCGGAGTTGAGATTAATTTACAGAAAATATAGTACCTTTACCGAATATTACTCCTCCAATTTGAATAATTCCTAAAGTACAGCTTTTTTTTAAATTCTTGCAGCCAGCAACATTTGTAATGCAATAGTAACTTGCGATTGATATTTGATTATTACTCAAGCTGGGACTTAATGCATCCGAGGAGAAATCTCAAATTTCTTTCTTGAAAGCGGCATTACCATGTTCGATAATTCTGTCACTGCTGAAGTTTCCAAATATAATTCAAATTTGGAATTTTATATTTTATTTTAACACACCTAATTTATTAACTTTAAATAAAGGAGACAGAGGTAATTTGATAGGTATAAGAAAAAATTAAAGCAGTTGATGCTTGAAAAAAATAGTAATATTTCAGATGTTGGGATATCGATGAACAAATAACTATTGATAAAAATATCATCATCAAAAAGTTTAAGAAGTATAGTTCAATTTACCAATTTCATTTTTCGATTTCCGAATCAAATCGATTCAAGGTCACATAAAATATCACGCATGGGTGTACCATTTGAAAGGAGTTTTCAGTAAAATAACAATAGAGTAGTAGCACCACATAACTAACATAACCTCTAGTTTTACGTTTTTGTAAGTTTATCCTCATTTTTACTTCCATATCCACGTAGTGGATTGGAAGTACAGTAAATTTTCTGTCTATCTGTCGGTCTGTCTATAACTTTTTTTTTGTCCGCACGTTTTCTCCGGAACGGTTTAAGATATTGACTTGACATTTTGTACATGTATATATTATGTCCACGTAAGTAAGCCTTTTCCGTGGCGTACGGCTGTGATTCGTTACGTGCAGTAATGGGTGGCCGGCAATTTTCTTGCTGCCGGGTAATGGAGGCTAGGTTTGAAGTGGTCAGAGCCAGGAGTTGCGCTAATTGTTCATAGCTGGGTAGTCCCAAGCTCGGTTGGGGTTGGTCCGTTATGGCGGCAGAGGGGACTGGGATCGTTCCAGTCGTTTGGTCTTGGAGCACTATTTGTCTTTGGGGCGTAGCACTAGGTCTTGCCGTCTGGTACGGCGGGGTGACGTGGTAGGCGCCGGCCGACGAGGTAGGCGTGACGAAGTACTGTGCGTTGGGCGACGTGCTTGGACTTGGGCTGGTTGCTGTTGGTGGTACCATGCAGTGAGGGGTGGCCAGCTGGCGGCGCGGTGTCAGCGAGGCGTCGCTGAAGAGTTGGGGCCAGTCGGGTGTGGCAGCAATGGTGTACTGACCGCTGGGCAGCCCTGAGCCAGAGTGGGAGGCTTCCCCATGTGTGGAAGCGAATCCAGCGAAGCGGCGATCTCCCAGCGTCGAGGAATCGTCGTTGGCCCGGGATGCTGTTGGGTCCACCATACAGCGAGGGGGCATCACCATATCCTCATCACCATCCAATCTCTGTTCCATCGCCGAGTTTCCGTGCCACGATGCTGCGTTGCGCTCCATGCAGTAATGGGGCATCGCCTGAGAATCGTTGCTACTCCATTCCATATTTGTTGCCTGGGCTTCATGCCAGGTGGCTGCGCTGCGTGCCATGCAGCGAGGGGGCATCGTCGTGATGACGTCATGCGTGACCCCAGTGTCGTGTCCTATGTTGGTGGCGAGTCCTGCCTCGCTATGCCTAGGCGCGGAGACCGGCGACGCACAGTAGTGGGGCGCCGTCGTCGCGACGCCATGCGTAGCACTTGTGCCTGTGGAGAAATCAGAGGACATGCTTACCTCGCCGAGCCGGGTTGCTGTGTTGCTTGCTGTGCAGTGTGGGGCCACCGTCGTGGAGACGTCGGGCGTGACCCCCGTACCCCTTGTCAGGGCGTCGTGTTGGCGGAGCACTTCGTGGTCAGATGCTGTGAGGGGCGTCGTGCAGTGAGGGGGGGCCGACGTGGAGACGTCGCTCTCGACCCCAGTGCCTACTGCCTTGCCACTCCGGGTATGCATTGCCACTTGACACTCAACACAATAAAACTCAATTAAAACACACTGTCTGGTTACAACACAAGAGGAAGGGATAACCTCATCAGCATTGGCGTTGGCGTCTGTGCTCAAATGACTTCTGTTTCGGCAGAAGACTATTAGTTGCTGAAGGCTGGAACATTACTACTTGAAGGATCGATCACTACTTGCTCGCTGAGAAAAAGTGTTTTCTTATATAGACTTTTTTTGTGCTCAAATGACTTCTGCTTCGGCAGAAGACTATTTTTCGTGCTCAAATGACTTCTGTTTCGGCAGAAGACTAAAACATGAGCACAGCGCGCTAGACAAGTCATAACTTGTTCGCGACGCCGACGCCGATGACACCACCCCCCTTTTTTGTGACTTTATTGAACATTAATAAAGGCATACAGGTTATGTTTCAGTTCAATAATTTCAATTATATAATGTAAGAGTGAGTGGATACAATATTTTCAAAACTATAAACTAAGAGTAAGTGTTAAGATATTTCAACAACTAAGATATTTTAACATATATAGACTAAGATTAAGTGTGGTAAGATATTTTATATAAGTAACTAATAATAGGTCCATTAAGATATTTTAGGTAAAACAAGATATTTAAAATTAAAGTATTTTATGTGACAAATCATAAATGTATTCTAGTTTGAACAAAGTTTTCGCCCTGTGGCGTTGAATTATTTACAATGGTATATTATCGCACGTTTCGTTTTTCTGGACGTCGTCTCCGCGACGCCCGGGGCTGCCTGATCCTGTTGTGAATTGGGGGCTGCTAAGTCCTGCTGTGTTGCTCGCTAAGGCAACGGGATTCTGGAGCGAACCTGTGAGGCTGCAACGTCCTGCTGTGTTGCTTGCTAAGGCAACGGGAGACTGGAGCGATTTATTGAGGCTGCAACGTCCTGCTGTACTGCGGGCTAAGGCAGTGAGATACTGGAGCGCCTCGTGGGGGCTGCTAGGTCCTGCTGTGCTACGTGCTAAGGTAGCGGGATCCTGGAGCGGTGCGCCGGAGCCGGCTGAGCTCGGGCTGGCGTTCGAGTTGACGAATACTCGTGTCCGGACTGGGACAGGCATCTGGCTGACGGATGGCTGCTGTCGGTCGTGGCCAGGCGTGGTCACGGCCTTCGCCCAGAACGGCATCGGGAACAGTATCGGCGTCGTGTCGAGCGGCTGCTCTTGTCTTGACGTAGAAGGCCCAGGGTCTGCTGGCGGCGGCGGTGCGGCTGACAGCGCCGGGGACTTCTCATTCTTGTTTGTTTGTTTCCTCTTGGCTGAGGTGGATGGGCCAGGCACGACTGGGGGCAGTCGGCGGGCTGGAATTTTTGGTTTAGCGGCGGCTGTGGTGCTATGTCCACGTAGATAGTCGCCATGTCCACGGAAGTAGGTACCAGGTCCACGGATGTAGACTTGTGCGTTGGCATCTGGCTTTGGGGCAGCGGGCACTACTGATCCTGTGATAGTAGGCGTGACTGGCTTCTGGGCAACGGGCGCTACTGGTCCTGTGACAGTAGGCGTGGTTGGCTGTTGGGCAGCGGGCACTACTGATCCTGTGATAGTAGGCATGACTGGCTTCTGGGCAACGGGCGCTACTGGTCCTGTGACAGTAGGCGTGGTTGGCTGTTGGGCAGCGGGCACTACTGATCCTGTGATAGTAGGCGTGACTGGCTTCTGGGCAACGGGCGCTACTGGTCCTGTGACCGTAGGCGTGGTTGGCTGTTGGGCAGCGGGTGCTGCTGGCTTTGGGGCAGCGGGCGCTACTGGTCCTGTGACAGTAGGAGCTGCGAGCCTTGGTGGGGCTGGATGATCTGGATCCTCGGGATCGTCATCGTCGTTGCTGGTATCGTCATCGTCGGTATCGTCATCTGCGGTATCGTCATCATCGGTATCGTCATCTTCGGGATCGTCATCTTCGGTATCATCATCTTCGGGATCGTCATCTTCGGTATCGTCATCATCGGTATCGTCATCATCGGTATCCGCGATTTGTTGCAGAGGTTGTCTGAGCAGGTCAGTCTGGCTGGACTGAATCCTGGGAGGCGGCTCGGGGCCTGGCAGGCCGAGTGGAGGTGACCTCGGGGGAGATGGCTTCGTGCTGACATCTCGGGTGTGACTTGGCGGGAATACCTTGTCGAGGAATACAGAGGCTATTAGTGGGGCAGTGGTTGGCAATACTGATCTTTTATCCTTCCAGGAAGGTCCAGCGTCCTGCTGGTCCGGGAAGGCGTCCATACTAGCCGCTTCCTTGGGTTCCTGTTCACCTGGTTGAGGCTGAGGAATGAGCGTGGTTGACTGGTCTGAGCTGAGGGAGGTAGCATCTTGCGTCACGGTGTCGACTGGTGACCGCCTGTCCAGGCGGCCCGGGCAAAGGAAAGCAAAGGCGGCGGCTCTGTTGCTTTGTTGCCGTGGTGTCAACGGGCGTGGTTGATACGTGTCCTGCTCCTGCTTGGCTGTAGCTTCGTCAATCTCATTCTTCTTGGTCGGTGGTGGAGACACCAAGGTTGCGGCTTGTTGCTGGGCTTGTAGTTGCAGCACTGCGTCCTCTGTCTTGGTTCGTAATTCTAGGCTGTTAATTTCCAGCGGTGGGGCCGGGCGCCCTAGTTCTGCCCGACCCGTTGGGAGTTTCCCGATGGCGGTGCGTCGCGAGGTTGTTGCCTGGTGGTCTGTCCTGGGCCTGGGTTATTGGTTGGACCTGCTTGTTGGCTAGGGTTGTTTAAGTTGGTGCCATGCCCTCGGAAGTTATTGCCCCCTGTCTGGACGTTTTGTTGGCGGAAGTTAGGGTTTCCCGGCTGGTTGGAGTCGTGTCCACGGAAATTGGGGTTGGCTCGCTGGTTGGAGTCGTGTCCGCGGAAATTGGAGTTGCCTTGCTGGGGCTCTGACTGAGTTTGGTTGGTGGGGCAGTCTCGGTGATAGTGGAATCCCGGGCACTTGCGGCACTTTGGTAGACTGTTGGTATTATTACCCGCAGGCGGGATGGTGGCTGGCCTCGGCAGCGGTCGGAGTTGCCTCTGAAATTCCCTGTAGTCACCCTCGGCGTTTTCAGCCACTCGGCTCAAGCTTTCCATCGTGGCCACTGGGACATTTCTAGTTGCGAATCTTAGTTCCGGTCGCAGGAGCTCGCGCACCTCCATAACCATCTCTTCTTCCGGCGTATACCGTTCTACCCTCAGCCAGAGTCCAATTTTGCGTTGTATAAAAACGGCGGCGGGTTCGTCGTCTTTTTGTCTCTCCCCGTGTAACCTGGAGCGTAGCTTCCCCAGGGTGGCAGTGTCGTTGAACTGCCGCAAGAGCTTTTCCTTTAAGAACTCGTATGTGATGTTGTGGGACTTCCACATCTCCAGGGTGCGTCTGGCTTGACCCTCGAGCTGTTCTATAGCTACTCTCACTTTATCCCTGCCGTGGATGTCTTCATGGAGCATCGCCTCCTCGAGCTCATCCAGGAAGTTGACTGGATCCTCCCATTCCAGGCCTGAGTAAGTGGGCAGCGCTCTCGTTCTTCTTGTGGGCATCCTGTGATGACCTTGTATTGCGTGTATTGCGGCTTGAACGCTTCCCTCCATTAGTCTTGTCATGCTCTCTGCTAGGTTTTGTGTTGGGCGCCACTGGGGGTCCATTTCCCCAGAATCTGTGTAGTCGGGTCGTCGTGGATCCTCTTCCCTCCGGAAAGATCTGGCCCCACGTTGGGCGCCATGTCCACGTAAGTAAGCCTTTTCCGTGGCGTACGGCTGTGATTCGTTACGTGCAGTAATGGGTGGCCGGCAATTTTCTTGCTGCCGGGTAATGGAGGCTAGGTTTGAAGTGGTCAGAGCCAGGAGTTGCGCTAATTGTTCATAGCTGGGTAGTCCCAAGCTCGGTTGGGGTTGGTCCGTTATGGCGGCAGAGGGGACTGGGATCGTTCCAGTCGTTTGGTCTTGGAGCACTATTTGTCTTTGGGGCGTAGCACTAGGTCTTGCCGTCTGGTACGGCGGGGTGACGTGGTAGGCGCCGGCCGACGAGGTAGGCGTGACGAAGTACTGTGCGTTGGGCGACGTGCTTGGACTTGGGCTGGTTGCTGTTGGTGGTACCATGCAGTGAGGGGTGGCCAGCTGGCGGCGCGGTGTCAGCGAGGCGTCGCTGAAGAGTTGGGGCCAGTCGGGTGTGGCAGCAATGGTGTACTGACCGCTGGGCAGCCCTGAGCCAGAGTGGGAGGCTTCCCCATGTGTGGAAGCGAATCCAGCGAAGCGGCGATCTCCCAGCGTCGAGGAATCGTCGTTGGCCCGGGATGCTGTTGGGTCCACCATACAGCGAGGGGGCATCACCATATCCTCATCACCATCCAATCTCTGTTCCATCGCCGAGTTTCCGTGCCACGATGCTGCGTTGCGCTCCATGCAGTAATGGGGCATCGCCTGAGAATCGTTGCTACTCCATTCCATATTTGTTGCCTGGGCTTCATGCCAGGTGGCTGCGCTGCGTGCCATGCAGCGAGGGGGCATCGTCGTGATGACGTCATGCGTGACCCCAGTGTCGTGTCCTATGTTGGTGGCGAGTCCTGCCTCGCTATGCCTAGGCGCGGAGACCGGCGACGCACAGTAGTGGGGCGCCGTCGTCGCGACGCCATGCGTAGCACTTGTGCCTGTGGAGAAATCAGAGGACATGCTTACCTCGCCGAGCCGGGTTGCTGTGTTGCTTGCTGTGCAGTGTGGGGCCACCGTCGTGGAGACGTCGGGCGTGACCCCCGTACCCCTTGTCAGGGCGTCGTGTTGGCGGAGCACTTCGTGGTCAGATGCTGTGAGGGGCGTCGTGCAGTGAGGGGGGGCCGACGTGGAGACGTCGCTCTCGACCCCAGTGCCTACTGCCTTGCCACTCCGGGTATGCATTGCCACTTGACACTCAACACAATAAAACTCAATTAAAACACACTGTCTGGTTACAACACAAGAGGAAGGGATAACCTCATCAGCATTGGCGTTGGCGTCTGTGCTCAAATGACTTCTGTTTCGGCAGAAGACTATTAGTTGCTGAAGGCTGGAACATTACTACTTGAAGGATCGATCACTACTTGCTCGCTGAGAAAAAGTGTTTTCTTATATAGACTTTTTTTGTGCTCAAATGACTTCTGCTTCGGCAGAAGACTATTTTTCGTGCTCAAATGACTTCTGTTTCGGCAGAAGACTAAAACATGAGCACAGCGCGCTAGACAAGTCATAACTTGTTCGCGACGCCGACGCCGATGACAATTATAACGAGACCTGGAACTGGCTTGTCTTTTGTAGATATCTGGTGAAGGGTTGGGGGGTAAATAGGGGTAAATATGGGGAAATACGTAAAGACAGCTGGTAAGTGTACAGAAACTTGAAATTTGATGTATGTACTACATCCAAGGCCTCCAAATTTTTGATAATATTTTTCATCGTCCCACCACCCCGCCATTCCATTATTAAAGGGGATGATACAATAAAATTGAGATATTCACTTGAAATTTGGTACACGCATATATTATAATGAAATCAGGAACTAGATTATATTTTGGGTTTATTCTGATGAAGGGTTGGGGGTTAAATGGAGGTAAATAGGGAAAAATAAGTAACGCAAGCTGGTAAGAGTGCAGAAACTTGAAATTCAGTGTATGTACTAGAAGCCAAGCCCTCAAATTTTTTATAATATTTTTCGATGTACTAGAAGCCAAAGCGTCAATTTTTGTATAATATTTTTCGACCCCCCATCACCCCTACTTCATTATTAAAGGGGTTGATAGAATAAAATTGAGATATTCACTTGAAATTTGGTACACGTATGTATCATAACGACATCTAGAACTAGATTATGTTTTGAGATAATTCCGTTGAAGGGTTGGGGGTTATTAAGGGGTTTATAGGGGAATATAAGTAAAGCAAGTTGGTAAGAGTACAGAAACTTGAAATTCGGTGTATATACTAAAAGCCAGAGCCTCAGATTTTATTATAATATTTATTAACCCCCCACTGCCCCTACTCGATTATTAAAGGAGTGGATAAAATAAAACTGAGATATTCATTTGAAATTTGGTACACGTATGTATCATAACGACATCTTGAACTAGATTATATTTTGAGATGACTCCATTGAAGGGTTGGGGGATATTTAGGGGTAAATAGGGGAATATAAGTAAAGCAAGTTGGTACAAGTACAGAAACTTGAAATTCACTGTATGTACTAGAAGCCAAGGTCTCAGATTATATATAATATATCTCGACCCCCCACCACCGCTACGTCACTGTTAAAGGGGTTGATAAAATAAAATTGAGATATTCACTTGAAATTTGGTACACGTATGTATTATAATGACATCTGGAACTAGATTATACTTAGAGATGATTCCGTTGATGGGTTGGGGGTTAAATAGAAGTAAATAGGGGAAAATTAGTAAAGCAAGCTGGTAAGAGTACGTAAATTTGGGTTTTGGTGTATACACTAGAAAGCAAAGCCTCAGGTTTCTTTCTAATATTTTTCAAACCCCGACACCTCCGCTCCATATCAATCCCATTAGATAACGTAAAACTGAGATCTTCACTTGAAGGTTAGTACACGTATGTATTGTAATGACATCTGACTGAGATGATTCCATTGAAGGGGTGGGAGGTGATAGTTTGTGAATAGGGAAAACAAGTAAGGTAAACTAGAAACTTCATTTTTAACGTATACGGTAGAAACCAACGCCTAAAACTTTTCTATGACATCTGCCCCAAATATTATTAAAATTCTATGACCAATAATTTCCACATACTAGAGTGCAAATCTAATCAAGGTGTTTCCTTTAAAGTGACTTGGATGAAAAATCTGGATGTGGAAGTAGTGATTCCTTAGGCAGCGGTTTTAATGTTTCTATTCGCATTTCTAGATTGGGTCCAGGTTATTAACTCTCGCATATAGAATAAATATAATTTTCTGGTCTTGTTGAATATTAAGAATTAATTATTAATAGATTGGATTTCCAACATGTTAATAACAGAGCACATTTCTTAACACCTACAATAATAACAAATTCTCTGTATAACAAGTGAGAGTTTATTAATGTTACAATGGAAGCAATTTAGATATGCGAATAAAAACATTAAAAATGAGGATAAACCTACAAAACCGTAAAATTTGAGGTTATGTTGGTCATATGCAGCTACTCTGTTATTACTTCGTACAATTTTAATATTTTAATATAATGTTCTCTCGCCAAGCGACAACATTATTTCAGCGGTCGGATACACTAACTACAAGAACTACAAAATCAACTACGCCACAGACTTACTTTTGGAGTACATGTTATAAATTGTATCACTCACATCCATCTCCTTGCCTCCACCTAGTCCTTAGTTTTATTTCAAATTAATTTTATTACAGGAAAATTAAAACACCTAGGTGGAAAGCATTACAAACTTATATAAATAACAAGAGGAAATAGAAATTCATTAAAATGACAAATGCGCCAAATGATCGCTGCTGAACTGACAGCATGCTGAACGTTGGCTGCGGCTACAACAAGCGGTTGTATTAATAATCTCTAAAACGCATCGTTACGCCTGGAATTTCTGTCGTAGCCACAGGAGACGTGACTTTCTGTTATTTACAGTGTAACGCGGTAGTATTTAAGCTCATAGAAAAATGCCATATCTTTGATAAGTACATAAATTGATGACGTGAACAACATTCGTGAGAGGAAGTTTACCTGATAAGTACTATAGGCCTTTACAAATAGATAGATGCTGGGTGAGTGGCTTTGAAGCCACAGCTATATATTACAAGTATAGATAGATAGAAATAGATCAATTGTAGACGACCCGACAATGTATTCGTCATCATCAACATCATCGTCAAGACTGTGAACTTGGAGGTTATGTTCCATTGCGCCTACGACACACATTTTCCTTTCGAGGGAATACATTGTATCTCGAACGCTACTATGATTAGAAACTCTTTTTCGCTTTAAAAATTTTTAAAATACACTAGTAGTAGACAAAGTTCAACAAATCAAATGACAGACGAAACACTAGAAAGAGGTTTGTCCTGTTCTTCTTTACATACGATACTTCACAATTGATTGATCATTGATAAACATATATAACATAAACAAACCCATCGAAAATCAATGTGCAAAACGTAATATCTTGCATGTAAACAATGCCTATCTAAGAAATAGTGGTATTGAGGAAAATGTGTCACAAGAGCTTAAATAAGTTAGTACGTCATATTAAGAATATGAATTTCTCATGAGCATCTACTACGAAAAGCTTGTTGCAGAACTAAATGGATTGCGTGGAAAGAAACACACAATAATTATGTAAAGTTAGCATTTAACAATAAAATATATTAGCTTCTGGCAACATTGGTTAGATCACAATAGTTTATACAGGGAGGTCCTAACATAACTCCTCCATCCCTAAATTGAGGCATATTTTATAAGAGATAAGAATGCCCGAGTTCTCGCTTGGGGTTGTTCACTCGCAGTTGGTTCACTTGTAGGTGGCCTGGAGTTCCAATTCTTCACTGAATGCATCTGTAGGTGAGGCAGAGTCTTATGGAAATTAGTGTAATATAGATTGGAATTATCCCATGATTTGTCCATGATTGTTCGGCATATACAAGTTTGGCTGGCCCAAGTTTCTGTTGTTGATTTTGAAGTTTGGATTTCGTCTAATTGGACATGTTCTATAGTAATTTTTAGTAAAGTGGCCACGGATGACCTGAGGGGATGTTGATCTCTAACAAACGAATTGGTCGACTATTGGTAATTAACTATTCGTTAATATAGTTGCAGTCGTTGGTTTGGAATTGGCATCCGGATTGTAAGGTGATTAGGGTAGTTTCCCTCTAGTGGCGTAAAATCGGTACGTCCACAGATTATTAGAATATTGGTTTGATTTGGGAATATGATAATATAATGTAATTCGTCTATTTGCTGTATCACATTTTGTGCAATTTGTATGGGTACTTGTTGACAATTTCCATACGTAGATCCTAGTTACGGCAACTCGAAAATACAATCCTGGTTTTTCGTTCCATACATCACGTTGTTATCAGGGCATTAGTAATTGGGGTGTAACTCGATACAAGATACCGATGCATACTGGTAAAAGTTCTCATTCATTATCAGATAGGTGTCTTTTTAGGAATGATTGTGGTAAAGTTTTGAGTAGGCATAGAGTATAACTGGTAATGGGAAATTGTTTCTGGGTAGACATGGCAAAATAAGTTACGAAAACAATTTCTGTCCCTGAACAGTAAGCTTCGATTTCTATTAAATCATAGTATCGATGAGTGTTATCGGAAATGTGAGAAAAAATTAATTGATCACTGCAATAATATCTTACAATGGTCTGTAATATAGATTCAAGTTCGTCACTTTTTACAACGATTTTGTGAAGTGTTCCCAATCTAGTAAAAGTTCTTGCATTTTTAATATCGTTTAATAATAATTGTAAAATCATATTTAGTGTTAGGCTAAGTTGATCTAATATGTTTCTAGTCCCTAGATAAACCGTTGAACTCAAAAATGAATTTATTTAATTCAGTTTGTATTTTATTCAGGCAAGAAGTTATTACTTCTTGATTTTTTTTAATTAACGATTGTTATATTGAAATTATCATTAATCTCGGTGGTGTGAGCGATTACTTTGTTTAATTTTTACGTAATTTACTCAGTTTGATATAAATAGTTTCCATCCCTGTGATCACCGAAATCTTGTCTAACGTAGTACCGCCATTTACAGCAACAACTTCTTCGGTTCGACCTTCTAATTTATTTAAAATGCCATTGTTTAAAATTGTATTTTGAAAATGATCAGGGTTTGTAAGGTCGTAGTGATGCATTAATATTGATTCATCAGAACCAATGATTATATTTAATTTATTGGGACTTAAGTGTCTGATTCTGGTAGTGTTGGTAGTGCCATATTTAAATTAATATTTGAATTACAATTACTAAGTTTCTTAGAATTTTTTGAATTGATTATTAACTTATTGAAAAAATTTACTAAATCTAACTATAAGCCCAAATTGTTTTCGCAAACGGAATCAACGGAAAAGGAGTCTGCCATGAACTAAAAAGTCTACTCACAACATCGGCACACTGTGCGTTTGCATCTAACTGCTAGTTTTCAAGTAATCCAGTTGAACACTTTTGGTTGCACTTGGTATAATTTTTTACGGTTCACTTTTTTCGTCAGAGTGACTGTCGGGACTCACGGGAATGTCCGAAAAATGGATTCTCCACGAAGTAGCCGTATAACTGCGTCAGTCAAATACCTCGCAACCGAAAATTAATTTTTAAGAAATAATAACTTTTCAGCAATGAAATTTATATTTATTAAAAGTTTGTTGCAACTGACTTGGTACAAAGTTAAATCAGAACTATATTATGTGGAAAGAAGCGCACAATAATTATGTAAAGTCAGCATTTGAAAATAGATACGCTTCTAGCAGCTAGATTACGATAGTTTACACAGGGAGGTCCTAACATAACTCGCTGTTCTGAAGTACTTTCCACAAACATCAATACTCTTGAACACAGCACTTGATCGACGCGCGTTCCGCCAACCACGTTGGCATCATCATGAGATCATTAAAAGTCAATTCTAATTATCACGTGATAATGCCAAAGTGGTTGGTGAAACATACATTGAGTGTTAGTATTCGTGGTCAAATGTTTTAGTGTTTGTGGATTGCCGACGATATAATCCATATATTTTTTAAATTTCTTATTTTAATATCTCAGTGTACGCTCCGTAATTTGAAGTACAAAATTATGTGTGTTATCAGCCTTGGCAAACAATGCATTATGAAATTATCTGACTTTAATTTCAAAATTGTGGTATCGTAAGTTGTTTTACCGAAAACTGATCAAATATTTAGTGATTCAAATATTTTCGTTCGATGCCAAATTCTTATGATAATTATTTAATGATTCGCGATAAGTCATATTCAAGTACTATGAATATAATATAATTTAGTAGAAAGTGTATGGCATTCCATTTACAAGGTACTGAAATGGATAATAATTTAAAGAAATCCCTAGAAAGATAGGTCGCAAGACTTTATCTTAAATTATTATGCAAGAAAGCATTTGCTAAAAAACTTTTATTTTAATAATTAAGACGTATACATTTTTAATTTCCGACGAAAACAAAAGAAGTGTTATGCGTTTGGCTTCTCTGTGTTTGTATGTCTTTCCCTTTATAACTCGAAAACGGAAGAACCAAATTTAATGCAGTTTTCTTTGGTGAATAGAATAGTTCGTCGAGCAGGTTCTTAATTATGTAGCATCACGCTAACTTTTAGACATTTAGGGAGATGAGAAATGATTATTATTAATGTTGCACAGTAGCAGACGGTAAGATTTCTTTTCCCCTATAGTTTTTAAATGTGTCAAAACATGTTCATGTGTTTTCTCTTTTACTATGAAAGAATACGTAGTAGTTGGATTTCAGTGTAAGCCAATTTTAGACATTTTTTGGGTAGTACATAATTGCAGTTTGTTTTCAGAAATAATATTAGCGGATCAGTGAATGTAGAAGGAGAGCATGACACGTGACTAAGTATAGTAAATAATATCTCATACCATAGATTATTGTCCACGTAAGTAAGCCTTTTCCGTGGCGTACGGCTGTGATTCGTTACGTGCAGTAATGGGTGGCCGGCAATTTTCTTGCTGCCGGGTAATGGAGGCTAGGTTTGAAGTGGTCAGAGCCAGGAGTTGCGCTAATTGTTCATAGCTGGGTAGTCCCAAGCTCGGTTGGGGTTGGTCCGTTATGGCGGCAGAGGGGACTGGGATCGTTCCAGTCGTTTGGTTTTGGAGCACTATTTGTCTTTGGGGCGTAGCACTAGGTCTTGCCGTCTGGTACGGCGGGGTGACGTGGTAGGCGCCGGCCGACGAGGTAGGCGTGACGAAGTACTGTGCGTTGGGCGGCGTGCTTGGACTTGGGCTGGTTGCTGTTGGTGGTACCATGCAGTGAGGGGTGGCCAGCTGGCGACGAGGTGTCAGCGAGGCGTCGCTGAAGAGTTGGGGCCAGTCGGGTGTGGCAGCAATGGTGTACTGACCGCTGGGCAGCCCTGAGCCAGAGTGGGAGGCTTCCCCATGTGTGGAAGCGAATCCAGCGAAGCGGCGATCTCCCAGCGTCGAGGAATCGTCGTTGGCCCGGGATGCTGTTGGGTCCACCATACAGCGAGGGGGCATCACCATATCCTCATCACCATCCAATCTCTGTTCCATCGCCGAGTTTCCGTGCCACGATGCTGCGTTGCGCTCCATGCAGTAATGGGGCATCGCCTGAGAATCGTTGCTACTCCATTCCATATTTGTTGCCTGGGCTTCATGCCAGGTGGCTGCGCTGCGTGCCATGCAGCGAGGGGGCATCGTCGTGATGACGTCATGCGTGACCCCAGTGTCGTGTCCTATGTTGGTGGCGAGTCCTGCCTCGCTATGCCTGGGTGCTGAGCCCGGCGACGCACAGTATTGGGGCGCCGTCGTCGCGACGCCATGCGTAGCACTTGTGCCTGTGGAGAAATCAGAGGACATGCTTACCTCGCCGAGCCGGGTTGCTGTGTTGCTTGCTGTGCAGTGTGGGGCCACCGTCGTGGAGACGTCGGGCGTGACCCCCGTACCCCTTGTCAGGGCGTCGTGTTGGCGGAGCACTTCGTGGTCAGATGCTGTGAGGGGCGTCGTGCAGTGAGGGGGGGCCGACGTGGAGACGTCGCTCTCGACCCCAGTGCCTACTGCCTTGCCACTCCGGGTATGCATTGCCACTTGACACTCAACACAATAAAACTCAATTAAAACACACTGTCTGGTTACAACACAAGAGGAAGGGATAACCTCATCAGCATTGGCGTTGGCGTCTGTGCTCAAATGACTTCTGTTTCGGCAGAAGACTATTAGTTGCTGAAGGCTGGAACATTACTACTTGAAGGATCGATCACTACTTGCTCGCTGAGAAAAAGTGTTTTCTTATATAGACTTTTTTTGTGCTCAAATGACTTCTGCTTCGGCAGAAGACTATTTTTTGTGCTCAAATGACTTCTGTTTCGGCAGAAGACTAAAACATGAGCACAGCGCGCTAGACAAGTCATAACTTGTTCGCGACGCCGACGCCGATGACACCACCCCCCTTTTTTGTGACTTTATTGAACATTAATAAAGGCATACAGGTTATGGTTCAGTTCAAAAATTTCAATTATATAATGTAAGAGTGAGTGGATACAATATTTTCAAAACTATAAACTAAGAGTAAGTGTTAAGATATTTCAACAACTAAGATATTTTAACATATATAGACTAAGATTAAGTGTGGTAAGATATTTTAAATAAGTAACTAATAATAGGTCCACTAAGATATTTTAGGTAAAACAAGATATTTAAAATTAAAGTATTTTATGTGACAAATCATAAATGTATTCTAGTTGAACAAAGTTTTCGCCCTGTGGCGTCGAATTATTTACATTGGTATATTATCGCAAGTTTCGCTCTTCTGGACGTCGTCTCCGCGACGCCCGGGGCTGCCTGATCCTGTTGCGAATTGGGGGCTGCTAAGTCCTGCTGTGTTGCTCGCTAAGGCAACGGGATTCTGGAGCGAACCTGTGAGGCTGCAACGTCCTGCTGTGTTGCTTGCTAAGGCAACGGGAGACTGGAGCGATTTATTGAGGCTGCAACGTCCTGCTGTACTGCGGGCTAAGGCAGTGAGATACTGGAGCACCTCGTGGGGGCTGCTAGGTCCTGCTGTGCTGCGTGCTAAGGCAGCGGGATCCTGGAGCGGTGCGCCAGAGCCGGCTGAGCTCGGGCTGGCGTTCGAGTTGACGAATACTCGTGTCCGGACTGGGACAGGCATCTGGCTGGCGGATGGCTGCTGTCGGTCGTGGCCAGGCGTGGTCACGGCCTTCGCCCAGAACGGCATCGGGAACAGTATCGGCGTCGTGTCGAGCGGCTGCTCTTGTCTTGACGTAGAAGGCCCAGGGTCTGCTGGCGGCGGCGGTGCGGCTGACAGCGCCGGGGACTTCTCATTCTTGTTTGTTTGTCTCCTCTTGGCTGAAGTGGATGGACCAGGCACGACTGGGGGCAGTCGGCGGGCTGGAAATTTTGGTTTAGCGGCGGCTGTGGTGCTATGTCCACGTAGATAGTCGCCATGTCCACGGAAGTAGGTACCAGGTCCACGGATGTAGACTTGTGCGTTGGCATCTGGCTTTGGGGCAGCGGGCACTACTGATCCTGTGATAGTAGGCGTGACTGGCTTCTGGGCAACGGGCGCTACTGGTCCTGTGACAGTAGGCGTGGTTGGCTGTTGGGCAGCGGGCACTACTGATCCTGTGATAGTAGGCGTGACTGGCTTCTGGGCAACGGGCGCTACTGGTCCTGTGACAGTAGGCGTGGTTGGCTGTTGGGCAGCGGGTGCTGCTGGCTCTGGGGCAGCGGGCTGGTGTCCTGTGACAGCAGGTGCTGCTGGTTCTGGCGGGGCTGGTCCGCCTAGATCCTCGTCGTTGCTGTCGTCATCTTCGGTATCGTCATCTTCGGTATCGTCATCTTCGGTATCGTCTTCATCGGTATCGTCATCTTCGGGATCGTCATCTTCGGTATCGTCATCATCGATGTCGGTGGTCTGTTGCAGAGATTGTTTGAGTAGGTCAGTCTGGCTGGACTGAATCCTGGGAGGCGGCTCGGGGCCTGGCAGGCCGAGTGGAGGTGACCTCGGGGGAGATGGCTTCGTGCTGACATCTCGGGTATGAGTTGGCGGGAATACCTTGTCCAAAAATACAGAGGCTATTAGTGGGGCAGTGGTTGGCAATACTGACCTTTTATCCTTCCAGGAAGGTCCAGCGTCCTGCTGCTCCGGGAAGGCGTCCATACTCGCCACTTCCTTGGGTTCCTGTTCACCTGGCTGAGGCTGAGGAATGAGCGTGGTTGACTGGTCTGAGCTGAGGGAGGTAGCATCTTGCGTCACGGTGTTGACTGGTGACCGCCTGTCCGGGCGGCCCGGGCAAAGGAAAGCAAAGGCGGCGGCTCTGTTGCTTTGTTGCCGTGGTGTCAACGGGCGTGGTTGATACTTGTCCTGCTCCTGCGTGGCTGTAGCTTCGTCAATCTCATTCTTCTTGGTCGGTGGTGGAGACACCAAGGTTGCGACTTGTTGCTGGGCTTGTAGTTGCAGCACTGCGTCCTCTGTCTGGATCGGTAATTCTAGGCTGTTAATTTCCAGCGGTGGGGCCGGGCGCCCTAGTTCTGCCCGACCCATTGGGAGTTTCCCGATGGCGGTGCGTTGCGGGGTTCTTGCCGTGTGGTTGCCTGACTCCTCTGCTGTGGTGGTGCCGTGGATGTCTGTCCTGGGCCTGAGTTATTGGTTGGACCTGCTTGTTGGCTAGGGTTGTTTAGGTTGGTGCCATGCCCTCGGAAGTTGTTACCCCCTGTCTGGACATTTTGTTGGCGGAAGTTAGGGTTTCCCTGTTGGTTGGAGTCGTGTCCACGGAAATTGGGGTTGGCTCGCTGGTTGGAGTCATGTCCGCGGAAATTGGAGTTGTCTTGCTGGGGCTCTGACTGAGTTTGGTTGGTGGGGCAGTCTCGGTGATAGTGAAATCCCGGGCACTTGCGGCACTTTGGTAGACTATTGGTGGTATTACTCGCAGGCGGGATGGTGGCTGGCCTCGGCAGCGGTCGGAGTTGCCTCTGAAATTCCCTGTAGTCACCCTCGGCGTTTTCAGCCACTCGGCTCAAGCTTTCCATCGTGGCCACTGGGACATTTCTAGTTGCGAATCTTAGTTCCGGTCGCAGGAGCTCGCGCACCTCCATAACCATCTCTTCTTCCGGCGTATACCGTTCTACCCTCAGCCAGAGTCCAATTTTGCGTTGTATAAAAACGGCGGCGGGTTCGTCGTCTTTCTGTCTCTCACCGTGTAACCTGGAGCGTAGCTTCCCCAGGGTGGCAGTGTCGTTGAACTGCCGCAGGAGCTTTTCCTTCAGGAATTCGTATGTGATGTTGTGGGACTTCCACATCTCCAGGGTGCGTCTGGCTTGACCCTCGAGCTGTTCTATAGCTACTCTCACTTTATCCCGGCCGTGGATGTCTTCATGGAGCATCGCCTCCTCGAGCTCATCCAGGAAGTTGACTGGATCCTCCCATTCCAGGCCTGAGTAAGTGGGCAGCGCTCTCGTTCTTCTTGTGGGCATCCTGTGATGACCTTGTATTGCGTGTATTGCGGCTTGAACGCTTCCCTCCATTAGTCTTGTCATGCTCTCTGCTAGGTTTTGTGTTGGGCGCCACTGGGGGTCCATTTCCCCAGAATCTGTGTAGTCGGGTCGTCGTGGATCCTCTTCCCTCCGGAAAGATCTGGCCTCACGTTGTTGGTCGCCATGTCCACGTAAGTAAGCCTTTTCCGTGGCGTACGGCTGTGATTCGTTACGTGCAGTAATGGGTGGCCGGCAATTTTCTTGCTGCCGGGTAATGGAGGCTAGGTTTGAAGTGGTCAGAGCCAGGAGTTGCGCTAATTGTTCATAGCTGGGTAGTCCCAAGCTCGGTTGGGGTTGGTCCGTTATGGCGGCAGAGGGGACTGGGATCGTTCCAGTCGTTTGGTTTTGGAGCACTATTTGTCTTTGGGGCGTAGCACTAGGTCTTGCCGTCTGGTACGGCGGGGTGACGTGGTAGGCGCCGGCCGACGAGGTAGGCGTGACGAAGTACTGTGCGTTGGGCGGCGTGCTTGGACTTGGGCTGGTTGCTGTTGGTGGTACCATGCAGTGAGGGGTGGCCAGCTGGCGACGAGGTGTCAGCGAGGCGTCGCTGAAGAGTTGGGGCCAGTCGGGTGTGGCAGCAATGGTGTACTGACCGCTGGGCAGCCCTGAGCCAGAGTGGGAGGCTTCCCCATGTGTGGAAGCGAATCCAGCGAAGCGGCGATCTCCCAGCGTCGAGGAATCGTCGTTGGCCCGGGATGCTGTTGGGTCCACCATACAGCGAGGGGGCATCACCATATCCTCATCACCATCCAATCTCTGTTCCATCGCCGAGTTTCCGTGCCACGATGCTGCGTTGCGCTCCATGCAGTAATGGGGCATCGCCTGAGAATCGTTGCTACTCCATTCCATATTTGTTGCCTGGGCTTCATGCCAGGTGGCTGCGCTGCGTGCCATGCAGCGAGGGGGCATCGTCGTGATGACGTCATGCGTGACCCCAGTGTCGTGTCCTATGTTGGTGGCGAGTCCTGCCTCGCTATGCCTGGGTGCTGAGCCCGGCGACGCACAGTATTGGGGCGCCGTCGTCGCGACGCCATGCGTAGCACTTGTGCCTGTGGAGAAATCAGAGGACATGCTTACCTCGCCGAGCCGGGTTGCTGTGTTGCTTGCTGTGCAGTGTGGGGCCACCGTCGTGGAGACGTCGGGCGTGACCCCCGTACCCCTTGTCAGGGCGTCGTGTTGGCGGAGCACTTCGTGGTCAGATGCTGTGAGGGGCGTCGTGCAGTGAGGGGGGGCCGACGTGGAGACGTCGCTCTCGACCCCAGTGCCTACTGCCTTGCCACTCCGGGTATGCATTGCCACTTGACACTCAACACAATAAAACTCAATTAAAACACACTGTCTGGTTACAACACAAGAGGAAGGGATAACCTCATCAGCATTGGCGTTGGCGTCTGTGCTCAAATGACTTCTGTTTCGGCAGAAGACTATTAGTTGCTGAAGGCTGGAACATTACTACTTGAAGGATCGATCACTACTTGCTCGCTGAGAAAAAGTGTTTTCTTATATAGACTTTTTTTGTGCTCAAATGACTTCTGCTTCGGCAGAAGACTATTTTTTGTGCTCAAATGACTTCTGTTTCGGCAGAAGACTAAAACATGAGCACAGCGCGCTAGACAAGTCATAACTTGTTCGCGACGCCGACGCCGATGACATTATATTTTCTTGTAGTAAATTTATTACTTAAATGTTTTGTATATTTTCTGTAGTATAATTAACTAGGTTATTTTTTTTAATTGAGTGGTAATAACATTTCTAGATAATATGTACTTCAGTCATCATATTAGAAATAAATAAGCCACTAGATATCTTCCTTCTTACTGATAAATAGTTTAAGTATATTAAATTCAGTTCTTATTAAGCAATACTCATTATGAATCGGATATTTTTGATATTTTTTGTAAGTAAGTATGACAAAAATTTGTTTTGTATGGTCTATAGGTTTCGAATGTCTTTCTTCAGTCCCAAGGTCCCAAAATTGTGATTCAAATTCTAATTTAGACCTAACAAAAGAAATAATTAACAATTTCGTAGTTTCTACGGGTTACTCATTTTATTAGTTATATTAAGAAGACGATGTAAATAGATTTAAAGGTATAGTTTAATAAAATTAACACAATTGTTGCCAATATTTTTAATCGAAGTTTGCTTTTGTATTCCTCTTTCGTATGAACTGATTACAGCTGTTGATCTACTTGAGTGGTTTGTATTTTTTGTATTATTTCTTGTAATTAATACAATTGCCAAAACAGCCAATGTAATGACACGATTTTATTTCAAAATTTGTTTTTAATATGATAATTAATGTAGTTTTGGATTACATCGTTTTCATTTGCGACGCTACGGTTTCCGGCAAAAATGTGCATCAATAGTACAGTGCAGTTCCACAAAATTCGGAAAAACTCTGCGATTACATTTCTTTCGTTTGCAATAGTAGTGAAACAAAAATCTTCACTTTAACCTGAGAAATCGCAGCAAATTTCGATATTCAAATTTTTGGAGTACTAATCTCAATTACATTTTTATATCTTAGAACAGGTGTTCCTCAAAAACTGTTGGGTCGCAAACGACAAAATGAATTACGCAAATCTCTGCGAACGATCGCAAACCCAACCGTTCTAAATTTTCAAGATTGGGGCGCTAACTTCACACTTGTGTGTTTCATCTAAAATAGTATAAATGGAAATTTGTCAGTTATCCACCTCTCTAGGTGGGTTTATCCACTATTATATTATACTTTTTGTGATTCAATGATTTTCATTTGAAATCGTACCACTTGTTTATGATTTTCCGCATTTAAAACTTTTGAATTTATTTTTCTTTCACCTGTTCTCCTTCTTATTCACAGCACTTAAACACCATTTTGATTTATTCACGCAATATTCTAATTAACCTCCGTTTGACCTCAAAAAGAAAGGATTAAAAAATATATATAAATATAAAATAGTAAATACGTGATGAAACATGTGTTGGAGGACTGGCAGGGTGTAGTACTTATAGAAGGAACTAAGGTTTCCAACTTGGGATTTGTTCATGATACCACCTTGGTTGCAGCGAGCGAGGAAGAGATTATGCACCTACTGAACAACTTCCAAACATAAGCTCTGAAGTTTGAGTTTGAGTGTAAATGACAGCAACACTTAGATTGTAGACTAAACAAATGAAAACCATCCAGGAACGTAGAAAATAGGCGATTGTGAGGTAGTAAATAAGCTGGGTTACCTTGGAGCCCTTGTGGATAACGGGGGGTACTGCGAGTATGAAATTCGACGAAGAATGCAAATGGCACGATCATTAACATTCCAGTTGACCAAAATTTGGCGTGACAGAAATATCACGAGGCGCACAGACATCAAACTTGCTGAAGATCTAGTTTATCATTCTTTACATTTCTGAGACGTGGACTGTTAGGAAGGCAGATACAAGGCGTCTTGGCGTATTCGTGAATCTAAAACTGTTTGTTATGAGTTTCCTGGACAGACCATCGCACCAACAGCTCAATTCTACAAGATATACGTCCCCCAAAGCGACTTTAAGTATAGTACTTCCTCTGATTCTCTCATTTTTTGGTCACATCATCCAAATAGAGGACTATATAGAATGGCTAATTATCCAGAGAGAACCTCAAGGCAAGAGGCAAACAAGAAGATCACCGTAACGTTGGTCTGATGCTACCAAAGAGTGACTTTGGTGAAGTCGTGTACTAGCAGGCAGCCAATAGAAGGTGTGAGGCTGTAGGACATGCTATACAGCAAAGGCAAGTCAATTAGACCATTACATGAATCACAAAACATCTGTGATAATATAAATAAGAAAAGGAAGATTTAGAAAAATGCAATGCTAGGGAGTTGCGTTGTGGGGTGTATTTCTTGGAGGAATGAGCTGTTGGTCTAATATGTTATTCAGGGAATTCGTGCATCTCTATTCGATTTAAACTTTATGTTGGTTCAAAATTACGTTGCACTTTTCAAAATACTTTATTAAAACTTGTTCATTGTTGTTTCATATAAAACGCAAATATGCATAGCATAGAAAAGTGCAAGGAAAGTTCTAAGATTCATCTTTGAGAAGTGTAATTGGTATTAAAATAAATTTTAAATACTCGAAAGAGGTAATATTTTTTGAGATACGACTTATATTAAGTAGTTTAAATTGTGTTAAATCTTTTCTTTCGAGTATTGTTAATAAGTTAGTTTAAGAAGGATTAAGAAATATGCATACATCGCGTGAAAAACTTTAAGTACACTATGTTATATTAATTGATATATCGCAGTTCAGCGATAAGCTAGAATTTTAGTACAGATATTAATGACGCCAGCAAGACGTTTTGCCATATTGATTAAAACAGGAGTGCATTGTACTTTTGTATCAGTTGACCCCATCATTTCCACAACTCGGTTAATGATTAAAATCTGGTTGGATGCACAAATATTCTGATTATATTAAAATTCACTTGTGTAATTTATTATGAGAAAATACCGAATTTGAAATGGTATGTCAATTCGTTTCAACAAATAGTTGTATATTAATACTCGCAATGCAAAACTTATAATATGGTCATGTATCACGAATGATTAATATAGATTCTATTAATTAAATTACCACACAAATATACGTACATTTATACATAGTTCGGCAGAAATAACTTCAGTGTTTATTATTCAACCCCATGTTAGTTCTCCTCATTTCTGTGAAACGATTAGTAAACACAAGTAAGCACCTTTCACATGCATCTGCTCAGCATAGATGGTGTTTGCTTATGTGTTTCACACGTTGAAAAAAATAAGTTACAAAAATATATTCACGCCGCACCGTAGTGCAAGAATTCCAAAAAAGGGGGTGCATTACACTGTAATGATGTAATGGCAGGATCTGTATAAGCCTTAGTGCCTTAGTGACAGTGTACTCTAAGGAAGTATCAAATATATTTTAGGCTATTTTAGAACATCTATAAAATAATTTCTTAGTTACTGGAAGTTTTCTAAATCTGTGGCCATATTTCAGCTACTTTCGCAGATCAAACATTTCTCTTGTCTCGATTTCTGTTATCCCTATGGGAAGAATTCCAAATGTAACTGCGTTTTTCTATTGCTGCTACATGATAAACTGCTTCAACATGATAAATTATTATCAGTACAACTAGTCGAAACCACCTTTCACGGTCCCACTTCGATTGTAGACATGATCCAATGGCCCCAACCGTATTGAGCATTAGCGGTCATCGCGAACTTAGCTGACGGTTTGACGTAAGAATCATAGGCATCGATGGACGTAGATGGTCAGTGCAGCATTGACCATAAGACCGTTTCCGATACAACTGATGATTCGGCACATCCTCTCGCTCCCAGCAGAGTTTTTTGTGGCTGATATTACATTTGATCTCAATAGTAAAACATTCAAAATGGTAAGTCTAATAAGAGCTGCCATAATTATATAACTTTTGCAGATTTACCTGAAAGGTCACTTGAAATGGTGGGATATATTTGAGCCGCCTTTAAAGAGACGGTAACTAAAAATTATGTGGCAATTTCACCGTTCGATTCCCAGCTCTGACACTGGCAGTGTGGGAGGATAGTGGATATTTTCTAGGTTTCTTCAAATGTACGACCCCATTTCGGGCGGAGTTGCCTTTTAATTTGAGGGTTACTTGATAAAAGTGTAATTTTATTATTCTGAGTTTGGGGCTAGATTCGAAGGTCTTTGCACTTGCTCAACGTACTAGTTTCCTGAAGCATCACGTTGATATCATTCGGGATGGGCATATCAATCAGTAAACAGGATTTCTCCTTATGAATTATTGGTCGATTCGAGCAGATATCCAGTTATAATCGGCAGATCCCATATAAGTCTAACGTCATTGATATTGATAACTTTCTCAATAGTATATTCCTGCGATTGACATGTCCCTCTGCGAAACCGCACATTCTGTACTTATTGTTAATAATCTGTTTCACGATCACTCTCTGGTTTTGTCTGGTATTTAACGCTTAGTTTTACGATGCTGTTATTAAACTTTCCGTTCCTCCTTTCAAGCCTGAGTCACTCAACTAGTTCTTACACACGACCTTGTCTACAGCTGGCCTGCCGAGATCACGAGGAAATTGTCCATGACTACGAGCAGAGTTCCTCTATTTACCTCTTCTCGATGCTGTCTCCACTTTTTTTCTTGGCGTCCTCGTCAGTGGTTTCGGTTTCAGATATTTCTCCTGGATGTTAAGCGCTTTCTTCTAGATAGAGTACAAGTATTTCTCTTTATTATGTTATTGATTATCATTACCATTATATTATTAAGTAGCTGCCCCCTAGTCTTCGCCAAATGAACGAAAATATGACATATTACAACTCCAGTAAACTTGTTATTAAAATGTTCACAGGGCCATCTACATTATGAATTAATGAATACATTTCTTAATGACTTAAAATATCAATAAAGCTATTCATGACTTCCTAGGCGATTCGAGAATAAATTGATACTTATTATAGATTTCTATGAGGAAGGCATTTTAATGATATTATGAGTTCATAAATTGCTCAGGAAGTATAAATAACATACAAGGTGGCTGACTAAATATAAATGCTTTTTCAGAGTTGTAAATAAATTACAAATGTAAATCAGTTCGACGATACAAGATTTGTTTCCTACTTACTATTTACTTTCGAGCGACACTAGCAGTGCAGAAACTATTGCAATCGTAGGCAAAAGGTATGTAAACATTATTTGTGCGCACTCGCGTGTATGTGTGTGTGTGCGGGTGTGTGCGTTTGTGTCTAAACACTACAAACCTAATAATTTGATATTATTGGTTTTCCTCGGAAAATCTGGATAATGGAACTTCTACGACACACACACACGCCCACCCACACACGCCCACGCACACACGCTCACGCGCACGCGTACGCACACGCACACTTTTAATGCGACATTACTGAAATAGTTGTAGTGGTGTGTTTTTAGTGTTTTGATAGGGATCCGGTAGAGATTTGAATCAAGGACAACTAACGATAGAAAGGTCAACACATTTAAACATTCATTGGATAATAACCTACTAATGCGCGATCATTCTTGCCTTCATCTTCTTTGAGCATTACATATACCTACGGGATATCAAAATTGCCACAATAGACTAACTAGCTATCAAATAAGCATACTTAAACTTATAGAATTTATTTGGGACAAGATCGTACGGAATGTAAGAGCTTTGCAACCCTCTCAGAAAGCCTTAGTGAGGTTTCTCAAAGGCTGGTAAAAATGTGGAAAAACATCGAACAGAATAAAAAGTTGAACAGTAGGAGATGGCAAGTGATAAACCAATCAGTGAGAAAGAAGAAATAGACATTGAATTATTCTGCTATAAGTATTCTTTTAAATAGAATGAATACAGTTAGTATAGAAACTTAAATATAAAGTATCAAAATATTTGCAACTTAATTATTTTTATATAATTTATTAGTACCTACTACGAATTAATTTTGCAGCGCATTTTATTGGATAAAAGTCATTGTCTGAGAGAAGTGAAGAATCTACTTTAATATGCGGCGTACCCTGTAAGTTACCGGCTAGGGATGGCAAGATAGAGGCAACGACAAAATAATTGGACATCAGATGTCTTCCATAAGATTTCACAATCGGACTGTAATACATGTATCTGTTGACCTCTAAAACGTATCCTTATCCAACTTTAATCCTACATCTGTTTAATATAATTTTTAATATAAACAGATACGTTTAAAATATTGAATTTCAACACTCATTGTCTCAAAAACAGCTTGTATTAGGACATATGTGTATTACTTTACTTCCACATAGTGGAGTGGAAGTATAGTTATAGTAATCGTAAACAATTTTTTTTTAAATTTTCTTGTTGAAATTGGTTTAGAATATCTACAATTGTTTATTTGTGGCATGTTCAGATTACTTTTTGACGGGTATTTTGCCACTGAAAAATATTTTTTTAAATAGTGGAAAAATACCCAACAAAAATTAAAATAAGGTTTAGAATGTCATGAAAGGTCGAGATTTTAAATTTGAGCAAAAATAAATTCTGTTTGTCTGTCCGTCTGTAACTTTGTGCGCACGTTTTCTCTGGAATAGAACGGTTTAAAACATTGGCTTGAAATTTTATACACGTTTGTACTATAACAAGATTTGGAACTGGATTGTATTTTGAAACTTATTCGGTGAAGGGTTGGGGGGTGAATAGGGGCAAATAGGGGAAAATAAGTAAAGCAAGCTGGTAAGAGCACAAACATTTGGGATTTGGTGTTTTGGCTAGAAGTCGTCTTCAGATTTTTTTCATAATATTTTTTAATTCCTTCACCCACCCCCACTCCATTATTAAAAGGGTTGATTAAATTAAATTGAGATTTTCACTTGAAATTTTATACACATATTATGTACTATAACGAGTTCTAGAACTGTATTCTCTTTTGAACTTATCCGCTGAAGGGTACGGGGGTAAATAGGGAAAAATAAAGAAAAACAGTTGATAAAAGTACAAATATTTGAGATTTGATGTATAGAATCCAAGGCTTCAGATTTTTTTATGTTAGTTTCCATTCCCCCTGCCATCACCATTCCATTATTAAAGGTGATGATAAAATAAAACTGGGATATTTACTTGAAATTTGATACACGTATGTATTTTAACGACATCTGGAACTAAATTATATTTTGAGATGATTCCGTTGAAAAGGTGGGGGGCAAAAAGAGGTAAAGAGGGGGAAATGAGTAAAGCAAGCTGATAGAACTACAGAAACTTGAGATTTGGAGTATATACTAGAAGCCAAGGCCTCAGATTTCTTTATAATATTTTTCAACTCCCCCAATTTCACCTAATTATTAAAAGGGTGGATAAAATAAAATTGAGACATTCACTTGAAATTTGGTACACGTATGTATTGTAATGACATCTGATTGAGATGATTCCGTTGAAGAGGTTGGGGTGTAAATTGAAGAAAATAAGTAGAGCAAGCTAATAGGAGTCCACAAACTCCATTTTTGGCGTATATGCTATAAACCAACGCCTCAATTTTTTTTATGAAGTCTGCGTCAAATAGTATTAAAATTCTATGATCAATTATTTCCACATACTAATAATGTGCAAATATAGTTAATGAATGTTTTCCTTTAAAGAGACTTGGATGGAAGATCTGGATGTGTTAGTAGTGATTCCTTAGGCAGCGATTTTTTAGCACATTACCTGCCCTAGAAATATTGGTACGTTTTTTTGAAGCGCAGGTATAATAGAAAAGAGTAGTTTGTATAAAATTTTTCACTTTGATGCACCCTGCATATTATTCTTGGTAATTTTAGAAAATTAATTAAATAAAAATAGTTTATACTACGATTGCGATGAGTCCGCTATAAACTGCTAATTGAAATATCAAGTCCGATTGAGTAGGTATATATTTTTCCAAATCGATTAAATTTTATTTCCCAATAAAGGCTCGTATACGCCTAAGCTCCCAGTGATGCATGCACAGAACATTTCAGCCAAGCTTTATCGCTTTCATACATGATTGATTGGTATGTACGGTGGTTTAACTTCAATAAACCAATTTTAAGTTTAAAAATATGTCGATATTTTGTAAAACATTTAATGGAATACATTTATTTTTCATATCTATGAAAGTATAAATCGTTTCATTATGTATTCAGTTTAAACATTATGGCATTAACAAAACACATACTTTGAACTTGTGAATTATTGATGAGTCGGGAACGTAAACAAATATGAAAATACATTTTTAATGCGCTTCTATTAGCTTCGCCTGTAACATTGTAACGAAATTTCACAGCTTACTTTTCATCCACTTCCAGATGTCACATTGACTTGAAATTTATCACGTGTATGTGGCTTACATGACACAACAATTTGACATTTTTTGTAGAAAAATTCAGGATGGTGGACAGTCTATTTTCATTTAATTCCAATTCTACTAAATTCTACTAAACATTGGATTCTTGATGTCGCAGATTACAAACATGTGATCAAAACTCAGACAATCAAAATGGCGGGGCGCCAATGAGGTGGATAGTTCTTTTCACTTATCGTCTGATTCGACTAAAAATGGGTATCCGAGGATTATCGAGGTTGCAGATAACAATTATCTGGTCCAAATTTAACAATTTAAAATGACGACCTCAAAGTGGCGGAGAAGATTTGTAATTGCACTAAATGCACTAAAAAAAAAGAAAATAACGTTAATAATAACAATTGTGTTAATAAACATAAAATGTGAGGCGCTCAAAATATCTGGAGGAACAGATAACTCATCGAAGCCCCACGCTTCTACGTTTATTAACATAATTATTGTTATTATTACCATTTTTT
The DNA here is from genome assembly GCA_963583905.1 of Stenurella melanura. Taxonomy (NCBI): domain Eukaryota; kingdom Metazoa; phylum Arthropoda; class Insecta; order Coleoptera; family Cerambycidae; genus Stenurella; species Stenurella melanura. Next base: position 108,677,379 of record OY757309.1, read on the forward strand.
CTTTTGTGTGCATTTTTTAATAGTTTCAGTTTGTTTTTAGAAGTATGTCTTTTATATTTTTTTAAAAATTGTTTATATACATTTAAATTTAAATTGCCTTTTCCACTCCCGCTATAGTAAATACAGGGTGTAATTAATTTCATGTCATTAAAAAAACCGGTGATAGGGAACGACAAGACAAACAAAAAAACCTTATATAACATGGGGTCTCAAGCTTATAGTTTTGGAGAAAAAAAATAAACAAAAATTTCGCAAATGTTCAACAAAATCTTTTGAGAAGTGCTGGAATATTGAGGTAGGTTTAGATCGTGGCGCGTGTCTTTTCCTTATACTCTGACTCTCCCTTGTGTAATATTTTAGTTACTATGGGTGTTTCGTTATGTATACACGTCCAACCCGCCCCGCCGTTCGTTGTTTTTGTTATTTTTGAGTTTCGGGTCACTGTGTATTTATAGTTAAAATTTATTTTATTGACTTTACTGTTCAAGTGGTAAAATTCTTGATTACGTACAGACACAACTTACTTGTTCGTCCTTTTTGTATTTCGTTTTGGATTTTGGACCAAGTTTTTCTTTTATTTTTCTTTATTGACAACGCTCTGTTTAAACTTCTATGGTCATTATTTGCTTGCAGTTGTGCAGGAAAAGATAACGAATTACTTACCTCTTTATAATTGCCTTCGGTTGAGGCGGTCCATCAAAGGCGGTCGATGATCCAAACAAAGCCTTTGCTTTGACACCGCGTGTGACGCCGAGGACTGCACTTTTTTATGACAATTTAAAAGTTGTATAATTGGGAACAAGTCCTTTGACCCAGAAAAGCAGTGGTTCTCAATTATTTTCTACATTAATATTAAAAAAAATATTTAATATGTTAACCCAGGTCAGTTTTTTCAAAGTGCCCCTAGAGGGAAAAGTCATAAAGGTTTTTTGTTTGTCTAGTCGGTCCCCATTACCAGTTTTTTTTAATGACATGAAACTGATTACACCCTGTATATTGTTATGACGCTGTTATTTGGGACGTATGTTGATTTTGCCTCCATAGAAAAGAAAGTGATTTAGTTACTTCCCTAAATAGGTAAGTGAAAAGTTAAAAAAAATTGACTTTTTCAATAGATTATTTATTTATTGATTTATGGGACAATCCCTCTTTACAAAAACATACAATATTTATTATTTAGACTAAGGTACTTTGAAAGCAAAACATGTATTAGACATTGTAAAAATAATATCAAGTGGTTACACTTGTTTGATTGATTTCTTAAGAGATAAAATTAAAGATGCCAAAAGTTCTACATTATTATACTCTTCGCAAATACAAAACGAAGAGAGTATATTGCATTCGATCGGCACATTCCTAAAACCGGTAATGTTGTTCGTAGAGAAAAAATTTTCGTATCACTGTGTTGGTGATCGAATTCTTAACACCTTCCAAAATGTCTGTCCGTCAGTCCGTCCGTCTGTCTGTCACGTTTATTGTTTATTGTACTCACGCTAACTTAAGAACGAAAAGTCCTATCGTATTGACATTTGGATAGTAAGTTAGTGCTAGCTAGAGGACGAAGCTTATTCTTTTTTTAACAAAATCCAATAAATAAAAAAGTTATAAATTTTTTAAATAAAAACAAAATTTACATATTTTTTTTATGTTTTGTAATTAAACTAAAAATGTCTAAAACTAATACTATTTACAAAAAAGCTGCGAAGAGTATCCTATAGAATATGCAACAATTATATAAAAAGTGCAGTAGTATATCGGCGAAGAGTATAACGGTTAGCCTGTTTTGAAATGTATTAACAGTCCTTAAAATTCTAGTCATCGTCTCATTTTGTCCATAATTGGTATGATAAAAAGGTATATGAAATATATCCGAATTACGATTTCTTTTATCACTTACTTTAAATTTCATCAGATTAGTAAGGTCAGACCAATGAATATGACCATTAAGTATTTTGTGCAGAAAGCACATATCTGCCTCCAATCTTCTATGTTCTAATGTGTTAATATTAAGCCAAGCAAGAAGGTCATCATAATCATATTCATCTCTCAAATACCCCAACTTAAATGCACAAAATCTTAAGAATTTCTTTTGAAAACTTTCTATATTGTCAAAAGGAATATCATAATTAGGACATATGATTATAGAGCAATATTCCAGTACTGAACATACCAATGAAGAGTATAACACTTTAATACTGTGGACAGAAAAATCTGTCCCAGATTTTTTAATAAGACCCAGCATTTTCAATGACTGATATTATTTTGTATACAGGGTGTAAACTTTCTGAGGGCGTAATCCTCGGATAAAAATAAGACAAAAAGTTCCTATCAACATGGGTCCGGAAATGCTTTCTAAAGAAGCTACGTCCCTTGGAATGGGGCACCCCGAAGGCGGTTTTTCCGTAATATTTCCGAAACCGTCTACAATCAAATATCGAAAATACATATATTGTATAAACTTCTGACGCTATACTCGATTCTGAATTCAGAATTTAAACATTTTAGTCAGGGGCGTCACATAATGGGAAGGTTAAGGGCTAAAATAACCCCATTTTTTTACGTTTCAGTTTATTACGGTTTTCGGTCAAAATTATAACATTTCAAAGTTTTCTACGTAAAAGAGATACTCTTAGTTCATCTCGATAGAATGAACTGTTTTCGAGAAAATTGAAACTTATAATTCTCGAATTTATTTATTAGTTAGTATGTATTACAATAATTTTGGGTTCAAAGTTCGAAGTCAGAGATATAATGCAGCATACCTACAATAAAAATAAGATGAAAATTTCGTATTAATGTGGGTCCGGGAGTGCGTCACTACCGAGATACGGCCCTTTAAATAGCGAATAAAAAATGTTTTTATTTTATAGAATATTTTAATTTTAATTAATTAACTGGGTCTTGTACAATTTACAAACAGTCTTCAAAATTACTGCCATTAGCATCACGACAAGCTCGTAACCTTTTTATTAGATTGCCACGCACGCCTTGTATAATTCTTGGGATATTTCTAATTGTCTCAAATCCTTCCTGTATCCATTGCCCTAGAACGTCAACATTAGGCATTGGCCGGGAATAAACTAGTTGTTTTAAGTGACCCCATAAATAAAAATGAAGTGGATTTAAGTCTGGAGATCGTGGTGGCCATGGCACTGGACCATTGCGACTTATCCAATCGTTTCCGTAGACATTTTGTATATGCTGCCTAGCGATAATACTAAAATCACATTTGTGCTCGTAAGTCAAGTGGCAGGTTTTCAAGTAATTGTGGTAATTCATTTTGTAGAAAATCGGTGTAAGTTTGTCCATTTAAGCGTTGTGGCAAAAATACAGGCTCATCGATAATTACACCCCACACATTTAAGCTAAACCGCTGCTGATGTCCTCTTTGAACTATAGCAGGGAGATTTTCAGCTGCCCATTCGTAATTGAAAATTCCATTTCCAGTAAAGCCGGCCTCGTTGGTAAATAAAATTTTCTTTTCAAAACAGTGAACGGCAACACGTTGTTCTTCAAACCAATCACAAGATTGTGTACGAAGAGGAAACTCTCCCTCCTCCAATGCCTGAAATCGTTGAATATGATGTGGGTACAATAACATTTCGTGCAAAATTCTCCATACTGTTGAATGAGTTAAGCCCTCTTGCTTTGCAATGATGCGGGTACTTAAAGACGGATCTTCTTCAATTAGAAATAACACCTGTTCTTCTGTGGCTAGCGTTCTAGCATTTCTCGATCGTCCAACAACTTTTTGTCGGTGAAAAGTACCTAAAGATAAATGTAAGTAGTAAGCGACGCTTTTCTACTTAAATTTTAGGACTAACCTGTTTCTCTTATATTACGATCCACTTTAGCGAAAACAAAACGGTGTAGTACTCGATTAGGAAATGCCTCTTCATACAACCGTTTTGCTTATTCACAATTTCCAAAATCTCTCGCAAACATAATGTGAATATCAGCATATTCTTCATAGGTATAAATCATTTTTGTTTCCCAATTAACTCAAACTAAGTAATGGGCCCTTTCACACATATTTTTTTTATTGCGGAATCATAAATTTTATGAAAAATTAAAATACCCGTAATTTTTCAATTTCTATTTTGATGCAGATTAGAGCCAGAAAAAAATAATTAAAATCACCTATTTACAAGTCCAATTTAAACGATTATCCGTAACGCGCCATTAGCACGTCAGCAATCCCAAGCCAATAGTGTAAAAGGCGACTCGGCAACGTCGTACAAAATCAGCTTTCAATTGACGTTTGTAGTGATGGGCGATATCGCGATTTTCCAATCACTCCTTAACGGCGACTTATATTTTTCACTTCCGGTGGTTTTAAACTGACGCCATCACAATCTGCAAGCTGATATGTTTACCGTTCGCCGTAATTTGTTTGTGTGAATGTATGGCTGCATTAAGCAGCAATGGACAAGCATGAATTGAAAGTAAAACGATGTAAATTACACTTTATATTAATATTTTATATAATCACGGTGATTTAGTCATGGTGATTTAATCACCGGCAGTGACATATCGCTCATGACTAGACGTTTGACAGCTTGTTGATGTTAACATTTTGGTTTTGAGGTTAGCGTAAATTGAAAGCCTTCGATTTCGATTAAAATGTCTAGCAAGCAGTGTTTTGTTCCATTCTGTGAAAATACGACCGAAAATGCCCCAGAAAAGACGACAACTCAAATGAAAGTTTAAGGTTATCCGCTATCCGCACGCTCGGTGATCGCAGTGTTGTCGGTTTGCAAGTTCTTCTGTTGTGTCCTCGATGATGATTGGTGGGATTACGTGTGCAACCAAGGCGCGTGAAACTCGAGCGTTTGAAATACCCCGTGAAAGTTGTTGTATTTCGCTAATTTATTTCTCAGAGATTGCTGTTCTAAGACGCCTCGTTTTTAGATAAAAAATTATTTTATTTTCCCCAAATGACACCCACCATATTTAAATGTCAAAATTCGAATGCACTGTAAAGGCCCATTCTTTACTCTTTGGTACTTATGGGTATTAGTACTAATTCAATAAAAGTTAGATAGGCCCTTCTTATGTTTGATAAATAAAACGAAAAACTTTAACAAACAGTTCTACTTACACTGGACCAAAAGTAAATCATATGTCACTTTGATAATCAGAAAACAAATGGCAAACGTTTGTAAGATCGAGTGTTGTATCTATTTTCAAAATCAATTTTATCGAAAATGGTTCATTCTATCGAGATGAACTAAGAGTACCTTTTTGCGTTTTTGAAATTTTATGATTTTCAGCGAAAACCGTAATAAACTGAAACGTAAAAAAATGGTGTTATTATTAACCTTCCCGGTATGTGACGCCCCTGACTTAAATTTTTAAATTCTGAATTCAGAAACGAGTTCAGCATCAAAAGTTTATACAAGTATATACTTTCGATATTTCATTTTAACGGTTTCGGAAATATTGCGGAAAAACCGTCTTCAGGGTGCCCAATTCGAAGGGGCGTAGCTTCTTTAGAAAGCATTTCCGGATCCATGTTGACAGGAACTTTTTGTCTTATTTTTATCCGAGGATTACGCCCCCAGAAGGTTTACGCTTACTTTTGAAACATCCTGTATATGGATGTTATAAGACATTTCATTATCAAGATTAATTTCCCAGACCTTTTACGCGATTGGTTTCGTGCAACAATTTATCATTAGTTTTGTAAGTACAAGTATAAGGCGAAATTATTCTTGTAAATGCAATATTATAGCACTTATTCACATTCAAACGTAGGACATTTTCATCACACCAATGGGACAAGCCATCCAAATCACTTTGCAACAATTCAGCATCAGAAATATTTTCAATTACTCTAAACACTTTTAAATCATCCGCAAACATTAGGAAATCTCTATTTTCTACTAGTGAAGCTAAATCGTTCACAAAGAGACTAGACAATAGAGGACCCATGTGAGATCCTTGAGGACCTCCTGGTGTTACTTTAATCGATGATAGAAAACTATCATATTTTACACATTGTAACCGACCATTAAGATAACTGCTAATCCATTTCAATATTGCCACTGACACCTAACTTTTCTAATTTTGCAATAAGTAGATCAATGTTGACTAAGTCAAATGCTTTAGAAAAGTCAGTATAGATAGAGTCAACTTTATATTGCAAGGAGTTAAGAATAAAATAGTTATAAATAGTTAAGTTGGTACATGTAGATTTACCCTGAGAAAAACCATGTTGCTGATTTACAATATGTTTTTACAGTCCCACGATAAATTTTTGGTTACTAAATAATCTAACGATTTTAGAATATCCTACTGTATGCAAACTGTTCTATAGTTTTCGATGTTTCTTTTTATCCAAATTTATGTATTGTATTGTATAACTTATGTATGTATGTATTAATTTACATTTATAGTGAAATTAAAATTGTTTCTTGTCTCGTCTACGTTATTTGATTTAATAGTCCGTTTTTTGCCACATTTATGTGCTGCGGACAACTGCAGAGTTACTTAGGGTACACAAAATTTTGTTCGCTACTTCAATTTTGTTTTGTAATGTTGTCCGCCACGTAACTCTCTGCAACAGGGGGAGGACTTTCACAAGTCCCTTGAGCTCCAAAACATCGGCGCCTGTGTTAACCAATAAAGTGATCGACGTTCTTCTAAACGAGTAGCCTGAATAACTTTCAGGATTAGCTAAATTAAAACATTTTACGATTTTACTGAGTATAGCACAAACATTATTTTTACCGACAGGCTGATAGTAACATTTTCCTGCTTGATATCGTAGAAAACAAGTCATAACTAATTGTTGACCTCATATTGACACATTCCTTAACTACTTTAAGATAGTACTATGTTCAGAAATCGTAATTACTAATTTCCGCGTCACACCATATTTTGAATCTGGAATTCTGGCAATAATGAAATCACTATTTCCTTTGATGTGATCTAATTTCATTTTACATAGTTCAACGGAATACCCCATCACTGTTACTATCTTCATTAGTAAGTAAATATCTTCAGCCTCACTATCTGCTCATTCTTGGTAAAGATGTTCGATTTTTTGGGTTTGAACTTATCATTTCTCCGTTTCAAAAAGCGCATAAGTTTGGAAAACTTCGATATATCAATATTCTCCTCAATAACAATTGCTGATTTGGATATGGAGAGCTCACAGTATGGAGTTGAAGGGGACTTTAATACTGTAAATCTTTCCAAAAATCAAGTCAAAAGCGAATAGTCAGAAACGACGCCATTATCGTTAGTTTGCACCAGTCTTTGTAATATTTTTACGTCAATTCGTAACGTTTATTTTTTCAGCTTTGTCAGTCCCGTAACACTCATTTCAACAATAAATTAAAGGTTTCGCGAAAGAACTTCACACTGAGTGATAGAAAAATGGTCCTCGGATAAGTTCGCTGGAGTCGATATACGTTATTCCTCTCGAACTCCTGATTGTAACGGTCACGTTTTGTAAGAGCACTCAGTACCTTAAATTAGATAAAGCACGCGACTATTCTATTCATTATTTTAAAATTATAAGATACTGATCTGAGCATTATACGCGTTTAAATTTTATCGGCGAGTCATGACAAGTGCTTGACCAATAGCGTAATAGCTTGTACCAGCAAGTTTAGAGAATAGTAGACGAGATGCGCGCCGACTCTGAAGAGGAGACGCTGGAAAGATGCCGTAGAGTCGGGTGACCGTGTAGGGCCGTAAGAATTAAAAGCCGCCATAAATATGTAAATATCTGTATATAGGATTAATAACTGCGAATAGAATCAGTAAAGTAGTTATTATAGTTTATAAGTTCTGTGTTATTGTGTTCCATTGCCCATAGCTACAGCAAGGCAACGTTTTCGACGAATTAGCTGTAAGTATAGTCCTTTATATTACGTATGCCTCTCGCGATGCAAACAATGCTGATTGAAGCAACTTGAGACAATGCCGAATTATTGATGGCTTCAGTACCTCATTCCACATTTGGCCAGTAATATTCTTTGTTGTATCCAGTGTTACCGTCCGGTAAAGACTTCTCGTACCCATGAGAAGACTATAATAGTGCGTGAATAATTTCATGTGAACGTTATGTTTGCGTAACTATATAGCCCTATTTTTAGGCATCTCCCGTGTGTTTTGGGCATAAAAACCTAGTGTACGACTACCGAACCAGTCTATATCGAAAATATTAATTGTCGGGCCATTTTTTGTTATTAACTTTACGTACAGTTAGTAATATTTTCCTTTTGTGTGTCTCAATTATGTTATTGTAAAAATTCTTTGTTTTACCGCTCTGGTCAGATCATGTTTAGTTTAGTTTAATTATTTACCGTATACGGATTTTTATTGTGTACAGTTTGCTTTGTATTTTGTTATATGCCAGATGGACTAATGATTTGTTTATATGATTATTCTGACGAAAGTTTTTGTAAAGTTTACTCACAACCCTGATGTCAAAGGCTCTGCTCTGTTTGTGCATTTTTGTAAATCATTAAAGTAAGTTAAATTCAATGATTCGCTTTATTTTCCCTTAAGAAATTGTCACGTTTCACGATCAAAAGTTCTTATGGACACAAGGTCGGAAAATGAACAGTTTTCCAGATATCGGGGGTGCAAAATCGACCTTACAATCCCCGATATCAGGAAAGCTGTCCATTTTCCGACGTTGTGACCATGAGAACTTTTGATCAGGAGGTCGAGAGAAATAACATATCGATTCCAGCGAGTTTCACCGGGAGCCACTTCCCACAAGAAATGAGCACCCCCTTTACACCCCCGATATCTGGAAAACTGTCCATTTTCCGACAATGTGCCAATGAGAACTTTTGATCAGGAGGTCGAGAGGAATAACATATATCGATTCCAGCGAATTTAACTGAGGGCCATTTTCCATATGGTTAGCGCTAGGTACTTTCTCATGTTGACAGTTAGCATCACTTAGAGACAATTCGAACATGTTAACTACAAACCAAATGTATTGAGCAAATCCATACGTCTTTGCTATTCGTATTCATAGATGACTACTGTGTCAGAAATAAATAACTCCAGCAACAAATTTGAAAACAAAATATTTTTAATTTTATTGTTGTAGTCCTGGAGTTACCGCATGAGAAAACCGCGCGAGTCCCAGCACTCTTCTTTTCGCAGAAAACAGTGACACTTTTAATTTCAGACCCAATTTATGCTAGGCCATTTTTGCGAGGGACGAGGCATAGACTATTGTAGATGAACCTAGTATCAAGTTACCCTTTAGACTCCCAAGACGAAAATAGACAAAATTATACTTACTGTGTTTGCTACAGTCTGCTCTCTCCGTCGAAATCATATGTCGGGTGGTGCACTTTTAATGAATATATCTTATAATTAGCACTTTCTCAGAAACACTTCTTAATAATTAAGACCGTCGATGGACTCTATGAGTATTCGGACAGGATATGGCGGGATCAAAGGTGACCCTCGGAAAGTAATTGTCCGACTCACGCCACAGAATCGCACGTCGGTCACAAATCTTATAAATAGTGGATCAACAAGAAATCGAATTCAAAATATATTTTCATTTATTGAAATAATTCATAAAATGTAAAAAATATAAATATTCAATACTTAGCTAAGGTATATAAGGCAAACATCAAAGAGCACCACCACTCGGCAAGCCATTACCTCCCGTAGGAGTGTAACTCATCCAGCGTCGAGAGAACTATGACAACCGACTGTACAAAAGATTCATACTCCCAATTAGTAATGATTGTAAAATGTATGCGGAACTTTTTGAAAATTATTCACTTTGAATTTTGCACTAGAATTATCGAAATTATTGTCAGGATGCTTAAAGAAGCTATCTATATGAGTTCGATGGTTTTCCTACTTTTATTAACGTACTAACGGTATCGAACCCAAATATACTTTTTTTCGTTGACTCGCCTTCGAGCGACTACTATGCGATGTCCGCCTGAGCCGGGGTAAAAAGTATTTTGGGTTTGTCGGAATCGACCCTCCGACTTTGAATTCTTTGACTATTTTTCTGTACGTTTTAGGTGCTTTGTGTAAGGATTATGCTCCAATCCTTTGAGGAATATTAAATGAGGATTTTAGTTTTTATTGGAAAAACCGTCTCATTGATTTTTTTCCTAAATTTTGACGTTTAAAATAGCTACTCGCTACATCCTGACTGAGGATTTCGACCTGTGAACCACCAAATTCGTGGTACTTTCGAAAAATTCATCTCGAGGAGCGGTTTTCTGCTTTGTTTACGTCTCGGTATTGTATTTTTATAGAAATAAATTTCTGAGATTTTCATAAAATTAAATTCGTTGTACTTTCGATAAACCAAATTCGTGCTACTTTCAAAAGTCAAATTCGTTGTACTTTCGAAAAATCTGTTGGACTTTCGAAAAACCAAATTCGTGGTCCTTTCGAAAAGTTCGTCAGGCGGAGCGGTTTTCCGCTCCGTGCAACTTGAAATTCAAATTCAATTTTTGGAGTATCTTTGAAAATTCGAACGACGGAGCCCAAAGGCGATTGACCGTCGTCCTCGACATGAAAAAAAAGTCAATATTTTGGTCATTTTTGTGAAATAATTTTTTACGTAGATTTCGATTTAATATGATGCCAAAGGTGTTTACAAGTCTTTTTACTGATTTAAATATTATTTTTTCATGGGATTTTTGTCTGAATTTATTTTTATAGTAAATTTTTTCAAATGGATCGTTTTACTTGGTTCAATAACACTATCAGTGGGCGTTGGAAAAGTCGAAAATATATTCGGTGTATATACTTTTTTTTAATTAAATTTTTTTGGCGCACGAGGGAGGGCTGCAAAAAGATATAACGGTTCTTTTCGAAAAAAAATTGGAAATTTTTACTGTATACCAAGTACCCCTCAAAGATCTTAAAACCAAATTGGCGCACGTTTGAGCCCTTTGTTGCCCCTTTGGTAGCCATTTGAAAATGACCCCTTTTCACAACCTAAGAAATGTTTTTCAAATTCTCTCCTAGAAAAACCGTTCTATTTTTTGCAGTCCTCCTTCGAGCGCCAAAAAAATTTTCATTATAAAAAGTACATAGAACGAACATAATATTTTCACAACTTTTAAGTTATTAAGCCTCTTGCTTTTTTCGACTTTTTTGACGCCCACTGTACTGACAGCCTAAGACTCATCCCTCGCAAAGATAACCTAGTATAAAATGGGTCTAAAATCAAAAGTCCCACTGTCTGTGAAAAGGAGTTTGTTAGGACTCGCGAGTTTTTCTCATACGGTAGCTTCCCGACTATTGTGGGAGTGCCAGAAATGCAATATGCAACTCGGGAAGAAGATAGCTTTGACTAATCGCGGGCTATACTGGTAAATCGACTCGATTGGTAAATACTAGTTACTTCCCTTCTAACATAAATAATTATTTACACTAACAAGAAATTAAAACATTGCAGGTTCATTAGTCTCACGAGGAAATGAAGAAATGGATACAAGTAAAATGAGCCCATTTCAAAAAATACATTAATTTGTTATTTTACACCTATTTAATTACATGATAATTATTAGCATCTTTTTGGTGACTAATTGTACCTATAATTCACTGTAGTGAATTATCGATTCACAATTCTCCGCATCCAGCCAATCACAAATACAAATTCAAAAAATCGGTAAAGGTATTTACACAGAACTTCCCTCGTTATTTGTGCATGGCGGTCACTCTAAAAAATTAATATATACGAAATGACATTGAGAATAATAATCGGAATATAGTTATTGCTATTATTACAAAGAAAACTTGATAAGTTTTGGTAAAAAAATATACAGATTGCTCATCCAACAGCAAAAGTTCAATACTAAATAGCAGGTGCCACATATGGCAGGTTTGCGCAAATACCTTTACAAATGTCCACCAGATATTATTGCCATCTGTCACATTTTCAAACCAACATTCACGTAATGGAGTGGAAGTATAGTGGTGGTTAAAAAATTCGTTTTTTTGAAATTTTTCAAAAATGTTGGTAAAAAATTTTCAAAATTCTTTCTTCTGAAATAAGTTTAAAATGTCACGTAGAAATTTTAAATTCGAGCAAAAAGGAAAGTTTCCTTCTATTCGTGAAAATTTTAAATTTGAGCAAATAAAAAGAAAATTCGGTCTATTTTAGTGGTAAAAACTTTTTGAAAAATGATGGTGAAAAAAATTTTCAAATTTTTTTTTTTCTGAAATAGGTTTAGAATGTCATGAAACTTGAAACTTTTAAATTTGAATAAAAAAAATGTTTCCATCTATTCTAGTGTTAATTTTTTTTCCAAATTGGTAACAAAATATTGCAAATTTGTTTTTTCCGAAATTCGTTTGGAATGTCATGAAACGTGGAAATTTTAAATTTTAGCAAAAAAAAATTTTTCGTCTATTCTATAGTAGTGATAAATAGATTAAAAATGTTTTTAATTTTTTCAAAAACATTTTTAAATTTGTTTGAATAGTTTTAGAATGCCATGGAAACGTGGATAGTTTAAATCTGAACAAAGAAAAAAAATTCTATCTTAGTGGTAAAATTCTTTAAAAATAGTAAAAAAAAAAATCTATTTTTTTTTTAAATAGATTTAGAACGCTATCAAACGTGGAAATTTTAAATTTGAAGAAATGAAAAAAATGTCCATCTATTTTAGTGGTAAAACAATTTTCAAAAATGTTGGTAAAAAATTTTCAAAAATATTTTTTTTTTAGTCAGGCTTAGTATGCCATGAAACGTGGAAATTTTAAATTTGAAGAAAGAAAAAATGTTTTTCATCTATTTTAGCAGTAAAAAATTTTTCAAAAATGTTGGTAAATTTTTTTTTTTTAATTAGGTTTAGAATGCCATGAAACGTGGAAATTTTAAATTTGAAGAAAGAAAAAAAAATTTTTCATCTATTTGTAAAACATTTTTCAAAATGTTGGTGAAAAAAATTTTCAAATTTTTTTTTTCTGAAATAGGATTAGCGTGTCATGAAACGTGGAAATTTTAAATTTGAGGGAAAAAAATTTTTTTTCATTATTTATTCCGTTTACACAGTCCACCCTGTATACCTTCCAGTGAAAATTTCACCATTTCTTCGCTGTCAGTAGGGTCAACTACCTACCAAATTTGACTGCTCTCCGTCAAGTAGTTTTTTTAGTTAATGCACCAACAGACAGACAGACAGACAGACCGACAGACCGACAGAGAGACAGACTGACGGAACTGAAAAACCGATATTTTCGTAATCTACGTGATCTGAAACGTCAGAATCCGAAAAAATCTCGGAGGGTGATTTTTTTTCGAATACAATACTTCCCTTCGGTACGCGAGGGAAGTAAAATCACTATTTCACTGATTCAGTGATATTTTAAATCGATCGCGATCAACTCTTGCTGCTGCGGTTGACAATCAACTCGTGTGTCAGCCAAGTGTACCGCTGTATTGTTTGTTTACGTTTTCCAGTTCCTATGAGTAGATACCGATTAATGTTATCAAATTTCATTCTAATTTATTTGCTTAATAGGTGTAGAAAAAGCATAGTATTACATTCGTGATTGTGACCATTATTCACTCAGAGGATTTGCGCCACTCGCCTAACGGCTCGTGGGCTCAAACATCATCGTGAACAATGACTATCATAATCGCACTTATAATAATATACTATTTAATCACTTTCACACCCACTTAGTGGAGTGGAAGTATAGTAATCGTAAAAATAAATATTTTCTTTTCTTGAAATAGGTTTAGAATGCTATGAAACGTCAAGATTTGAAATTTGAGCGAAAACATTTTGTCTGTCTGTTGGTTTGCGCACGTTTCCTCTTAAACGGTTTAAGATATTGATGTGAAATTTGGTACACGATTGTATTATAACGAGACCTGGAACTAAATTATATCCTAAGTTTATTCCGTTGAAGGGTTGGAGGTGAAACAGGGGTAAATAAGTAAGGCAAACTAATAAAAATCCAGAAAATTGGAATTTGGTGTCTATCATACCAGAAGGTATAGTCCCAAATTTTTTTATGAATTTTTCCGCCCCCACACCGTTCCCACTGCGCACTGGATTATTAGAGGGGTTAACAAAATAAAATTAAGATATTGACTTGAAATTTGGTACACCTTTATGCATTATAATGGCATCTGGAACTGGATTATATTTTGAGCTTATTTTGTTGAAGGGTTGGGGATAAATATGGGTAAATAAGTGAAGCAAGCTAATAAGAGTCCAGACACTTGAGATTTGATGTACATGCTAAAAATCAAGGTTCTACATTTTTTATGACATCTGCCACCCTCCACCATCACTCCTTCTACATTACATGGGGTTAACCAAATAAAATTGTGACAATCTGTACGAGAGCAAAACTTCTCAAAAATTTTTTGGCATCAACCACCCACACCCTCACTGAATGTCGGTCAGTCGAAAAGGTATTGTAGTGTCATAAAATTTGATGGGTTCAGGGGTAAAACCATTTCAAATAGCAGCGGCTTTTGTATATTCGTTCAGATTCATCTGTAAATTCTAGCGACCTCGTCTCCACTACTCAGACAAAATATAGTTTGTATAGTCATATTTTGGTGAAAATAATCAAAATAATAATAATAATACAGAAGCATGGGCAAAAATATGAAGCTTTGAATGATCTACTAAAGATTGCTGTAATTTACATCTAATTATAGTTGGTGGTCAAGGCCGTGCCGTGCTATGATGCTGAGAGGCAATCGCATCAGGTGGCACCATCAGGGTACGGCATTTCAAGCAGTAAATTACAGTTTTTACAATACTGAAAAATCTCTATGCGATATTTTTTTTAATTTGCCTACTAGACCAGCCTAACTGGGCGCACAAATAGAATGCATTTCGGATGCAGTTTTCTTGCTGGAATCAGTTCAGGACACACTACCCGATTATGAAAACCTATGTTACCAGACGGCAACCTAAAACAATTGTGTTTATAAAAAAGGAAATATTACAGTTTTTCAATTTTTTCTTTATATTTTCTGACCGATTTCCGACAAGAAATGTTCGATATATTTTCTTCATAAAGTTGATATTTCAATGTTATTGTATTTTATTTGAAATAAATGCAGTCTCGAAGCTATTGCAATTTGTAACTATTTTGTCAGAAACTATACAAAAACTGAAGACTTATAGGCAATCTGGATATTAACAGATGAAAATTGCTGCTAATGAGATTGCAGATAGTCTTGAATGCAGCACAGAATTTTCGACCGAAACTGAAATGAGCTAGAAGGAAAAAACGTCAATTTGATTAGGAAGCTGTTAATGAACCCTTAACAGATGAGAATGAATTAAAAAAAAAACTTTTTTAATTATGTTCTTGGCATTACTCTTAATTCTCTGAATGGACGATTTTCGCTCGTGGAAACTCATAACAAATTTTAGTTTTTATATAACATTTCAAAACAAAAAATATAGATGGCAAAATGTTTGAAAATTATTGTACGAATCGTCAACACTTTTTGTCAATAATAGTTCAGATTTAAATGCAACTGATCTGCAAGGAAAATTAAGTGATTTATCCCGAATAGGTACCATCACCTATGACATCTCTTCATGAATTATTATTTGTGCAAAAATGATTTAACTACTTTGTATCCGAATACAATTATACAGCGCTGAGGATTTTATTAACATTCCCTGTCTCTGTAGTTAGCGGTAAAAGAGGCTTTTCTAAATTAAATAAAAAAATATTATCTAAGAAATTCATTGAGGCAAACAAAACTTAAAGATTTATCATTGATATCAATTGAATCCAAATTAGCTGCCACTGTAGATTACACATCCTTAATTGACAAATTTGCTAAAATTAAAGTTAGAAAGTAAAACTAGTAAATGTGAATTGTAGGTTGCTGATGTTAATTATTGTTGCGTGTTTTCCATCTCTTAGGAAACACCCTGTATGAATCCGTGGGTTCTAAAATAATTTCAACAAGAAATAAACACTACTAACACTTTATTTAACAATTTACTGACTATACAATACTTCAAAATAACCTTAACACTTTGTTTACTTAATATTTAACCTCACTTTTCACTTTTCAACTTGTTCATTTTTATAAACTGCCTTCTTAATAAACTTCCTCCTCTGCGCCGGTAATCGCGCCTTATATACTCTGAAATTACCTCTAGATTAAACCAGAATCTTCTCCAACCACGTACTAGAAAAGTCCATGGTTCCTTCTAGAAGCTTCCAGACACTATTAGTAGGCATAGGCGTATCATCTCCAGTTCCAAGGGGATGTAATTCATAACACTACCCCCTCCTTAAGCCTGATCGTCCCGATCAGGCAATTTAGAATCATCGATGTATTTCGCCAGTCTGTCCAAATGCACGATTTTCATCTTGGACTTTTTGCTTCGTTGAATCCGATAGACGACGTCATTAATTCGGGTAATAACAGTATACGGTCCATACCAAGGCGCTTGAAGTTTCGGTGACCTTCCTTTCTTCCGCTGTGGGTTGTACAGCCAAACCAAGTCTCCTGCCTTAGACCCTTTTGAACTACCCTTACGGTCATATCGAGCCTTCATTCTGTCACTGGCTATGGTGATTTGGTCTCTAACTAACTCATGGACATTCCTTGGCCGTTCATTCACTTCATCTACATAGCTGTTCACAGGAAGCCGTTCTCCACCTGGTGTTTCAAACATCAAATCACACGGCAGTCTGATCTCATGTCCAAATACTACACGAGCCGGAGTCTGTTTTGTAGTCTCGTGGATAGCAGCTCTATATGCCATGAGGAAAAACGGTATGTGGAGATCCCAGTCACGTTGATTTTTATCAACGACTTTAGAGAGATGTTCTTTCATAGTCTTGTTATGTCGCTCCACCATTCCATCTGATTGCGGGTGAAGGGCTGTCGTCCGTGTTTTATGTATTCCCAATAACTTGCGGATTTGCTGAAATATCCCTGACTCAAAATTTCTCCCTTGATCTGAATGCAGCTCCAGGGGTACACCAAACCGACATATCAAGTTATCTACCAAGACTTTGGCGACAGTGACTGCTTCCTGGTTCGGGATCGCATAGGCCTCTGGCCACTTACTAAAATAGTCCTTGGCAACCAGTATGGACTTGTTACCGTCCTTGGTTACTGGGAATGGTCCGAATATATCGATCGCAATCCTCTCAAAAGGAGCACCGACGTTATATTGCTTCATTGCACCCCTACCTCTAGTCTGTGGTCTCTTACTGGCTGCACAAATTTTACAATTACGACACCAAGCTTCAACATCTTGACGACTAATTACCCAGTAAAATCGTTCACGTACTTTACTCAGGGTCTTGTTAACTTCTTCTCCGTTTTGGATTTGGGACAGCACACAACCAACCGAAGAATTGCTGGCATCCGTATCTAAGATAAAAAGTCCATTCCGTTGTGGGTATGCTAGCACAGGACCAGTGCATAGAGCTGCCTTCAATTTTCTCCATGCCGTTTCACACTCCGGTGTCCACTGGTACTGAACTTTCTCCTCTGTTAGCCGGTGTAATGGCTTCGCATGTCTGCAAACCCTTCCTCGAAGCGTCTATAATAAGGCCAAGGAAGCTTCGTACTTCATGAATGTTAGATGACCTTGGCCAATCTCGTACGGCAAAAATTTTGTCGGGATCCGTTTGTATTCCCTCCGAAGACACTACGTGACTAAGGAATTTAACTTCTTTCTGAAATAAAAGGCAATTCTTCGGGTTCAACTTCAGGTGTGCATTCCTGACTCGATCAAATACTTCTTGAAGATTTTTCAAATGTTCTGTAAAGTCTCGTCCCATAACCAGCACGTCATCAAGGTAAACCAAGCACGTCTTCCAGGTTAGCCCTCGTAGTACGAATTCCATCAACCTTTCAAAAGTGGCTGGGGCATTGCAAAGTCCAAAAGGCATCACAGTAAATTGGCAAAGACCACTGCCTGCTGAAAACGCTGTCTTTTCCTTAGTTCGTCTCTTTCTTCTTGTTGTTTAATGTCCAAGTCTTGCATGATTTTTCTCAATTCTTCCTGACGTCGTTTCTCTTCGTCTTGATGTCGGTTCTCTTAATCCGCAAAAATGTTTCTTAATTCTTCTTGACGTTTTTGTTCTTGTTCTTCTTTTTCCTGCTGACGTTTTTGTTCTTTTTCTTGTCGTTTTTTTTCCCGTTCGTCTTTCTCATCCTGGCGCTTCCTTTCCTGATCCATCATCATCTTTTGCATTTGGACCATAAAGTCCTGCATTTGTTTTTCGGATGCCATGCTTCTGGTTGTTATCGGCATATAATTATCAACAAAATTTAATAATCACGTCAATATCGGTAATGGAATTGTCCAGAGAAATCGCAAAGCAGCACTAGAAAGTCTTTTATTTAAACTACTATTCAAATAGAAAAGTTCTAGAAAGTTCGCGAAAATGCACTTAACACTATTTTCCTGTTCGAAAATAATCCTCGAACAATGTCCAGTAAATTAGTCCTCCCTGTGTTAGCACAAACTCCGAGAATACTGTCCCGGTCTTCTCAACACTTCCGAAAAATCCTCTTGTTAAAATTCCGCGTCTGACACCAGTGTTGCGTATTTTCACCCTTTTTGGAAACACCCTTTATGAATCCGTGGGTTCTAAAATAATTTCAACAAGAGACTACTACTACTTTATTTAACAATTTACTGACTATACAATAATTCAAAATAACCTTTACACTTTGTTTACTTAATATTTAACCTCACTTTTCACTTTGCGGCGGTAATCGCGCCTTATATACTCCGAAATTACCTCTAGATTAAACCAGAATTTTCTCCAACCACACTCTAGAAAAGTCCATGGCTCCTTCTAGAAGCTTCCAGTCACTACTAGTAGGCATAGGCGTATCATCTCCAGTTCCAAGGGGGTGTAATTCATAACAATATGTTTAAATTGTTATTACTTTCGAAAATAAAAGCACCTGGAAATGTTGTAATGTAGTTTTTTAAAACGAAATTTAAGGTTACTTTTTTTTACTTTTCACACAAGGGGCGCCATTTTGAAGACTTGTATCATACTGAAAAAACCTACCGCACGGCCCTGTTGGTGGTGGTAGTTCTCTAACGCATGTTTTATCAAGCTAATACGATAATTAATTAGATCCAGTTTTTAAGATCTCAAATATACTGAAAGGTATTTTCTGCTTAGAGTTTAGTACATTAGACATTAAAAATTAAAATTTGAATTTTGAAAATTTCCCGTATTCTGTTCAGGTAAAAACTATTGAAAATTGTGACGGAAGCATTTGCCAGAATATTTTTCAGTTTATTCCAAATGTGGAAATACGTGTCTGTGGTTGTTGTAAAATTTGTTATAATTGCTATTCTGGTAAGTGCGTTTATTTTAATGTCTTTGATTTCACTGAACAGGATCATTTAAATTAAGAATTTTACTGTACATAATGGGCATATTTTATTTCTTGTAGTTTAATAAGAATCATGTATGTAGTAAAACTTATCTGTGATAAGTTTGTGTAAAGGTTAATACAACTGCTAATGTTATTTCTTGGTAATATATTTAGGTGATTCTATTTCATAAAAGTTTTACAGTTTCGGGAAGTTTCATTTGCAACATATTATATTCATAATTGTCCTCTTACGGGGAATTTCCAAAAATTCAACTTAATTTTTTGATATCCTGTTTAGGCAAACCATTAATAACACAGGCGCACAGAAAGAAAAACAGCTGTAGATTCCACGGATCAAACTAATCATTTCCGGTGTATTTTGGCTTGCTGAATCCGAATCCAGTATCAGTATTCCCCCACAAGGTCACAATTTTTTTCTGTCCTCAAAAAACAGCTAGAAAAATGAAATTTTTGTATTTTCCCACAAGGTCACAATTTTTTTCTATCCTCAAAAAACAGTTAGAAAAATGAAATTTTTGTATTTTACTAACTGTTTCTCGACGACAGCAAAAAACTGTGACGTGGTGGGGCAGAATTAACACCGAATTCGGATTCAGCAAATCAAAATACACCGGAAATTATTGGCCTGGTCCGTCGAATCGACAACATTTTTCTTTTTGTGTGCCTGTGTAATTGCGATGGGAGTATTTGCCAAAATAATTTCTAAGAATGATATGTGCGTTAAACATATCATTCAATGAAACATATTCTTTATGGGATAAAAAAAACATATGTAAAAATATTAATGAAATCTTTGCATTCTTTCGATAACCTGACTTGTGGTTATGCTAGCAAGTTAAATCGGAAAATTTTGTCCAATTTCTTATTTGACATTCTCATTATAACACTAGCATCCAACATAGTCCCCTACGGCTAAGCAGATTAAACTAGTATCTACATGACCCCCTATGGTATGGAGTTTCAGTTAAAAATGACTACAAAGGCCTGAAATAAATTTATTTACCTACCTTGTCTTAAATGTGTTTTCATTCTAATGGATTACATTTTCATAGAATCTCTCATTCAGTTTCTTGGGAATGCTTAACCTATGAAACGTTTTTCGCCCTTATTCTGAGCTCATCAGAAAGGCACAAAGCCACTCATAATGATGTTTCATGCAAAACCAAAGCAATATCCATGAATAAGTATGAAATATTTATATTTGACATTGACTGATAAAAAACAACAGATCTTCACCTATCAAATGAGAATGTCAAATAAGAAATTGGACTAATTTATTTTAGGATATAACTTGCTAGCATAACCAGAAGTTAGGTTATCGAAAGAATGAAAAGATTTCATTAATATTTTTACATATAGTTTTTCCTTTAGTTCTCACAGATAGTCTTTTTCCACTGTTTGCAAAATCCTATAAAGAATATGTTTCATTACTGTAAGCAAACAAATAATAAATAATTCACTTTTGAACATATCATTCAATATCTCGAACGTTTAAAAAAACAAAACATCTATCAGCAGTACATCATTGGGCATATTTTTAATAATACAGGTATGTATACAGGTGTTAACAAGTTTGTACGAGTGTCGGTACAGCTTTTAATTGCTGATGTACAGTTATCTGAAGGTTAACCGAGATGAGACCTTGCTAACAAAGTTCTCCATATAATAATCTTTCAAATAGAAACAAATCGTGTCAAAATCGGACATACAAACCTCCTTTTGTATCGGACATTAAAAAGTATGTAACTGTTAGTATTACACGGTATACATTACTTTTGCCCTCAACGAGACATATTTAAGTGTAACATTGCACTAAAACCTGCGGCTAAAAGATAAATCGAATGGGATCTGGGTCTCCAGTCTCCACCTATGTATGTATTCTATACGACTTGCTTTTCAATCATCGCTGTGAACCTACTCACCTTTAACCTTTAAAATAATTTTTATTTTGTTTAAATGTGTACATTTCAAGCCTCAACTATGATGTGAAAAATATTATATATTAGAACATTTAAATATAAAACATATATCACAAATTTAAAGAACGCCGATTATATGGCAAGAGACCACCGCTAACTTGTTATAAACAATTGCGCAGCAATAAAGCATTTGTCGCGAACTATGCTTATTATATTTATTGTATTTTTGAAGAAAAATTAAATTTTAGCGTTTGGAAAATGCAAGCAAAGTGGTTTAATATGGTTACGGAAATAACGCTTACACTTACACCGAAAAAAATCTGTTTAAAAATAATTGTCAATAGATAAAAACAGAGAATAATAATTACACGAGATTTAAGTTGTGTGAAGTAATTTTAAATATTGTAAAAATGTTGATGGGTTAGGGGGCATGGAAAGGTGAGGAGAAGGAAATTTGGTAGGTTTGGTATTGTTGTGTCATGTGTGGGCGTAGGTTATTGTCACCGTCTTTCAAGAAAGACGGAAAGTTGCTGGTGTGTAAGTCTGTGTGTGTGCGTTGGGTTATCGTGCGCTCTAGCAATTGTCATGTCAGTCGTCAGGGCTGATTGCTGAATTAATTATTGATGTCAAAAATTTTTGGGAGTCACAAATCATCGGGAGATTCGTGGCCCAATGTAATTCAGCAATCGGAGTGTATCTTTCTAGGTTTGTAAGGAGAAGTATAAGTTTGTTTTGTGTAGTCTGTATCCTATTGCACTGGGTGGCGGAGATATTATTCCAAGCAGGACATGCATATGTTAAAAGTGGCCTGAAGACCACTTTATATAATGCAAATTTGTTATCTATGGATAACTTACTCCACCTGTTGGCAAGAGGATAAAGTCTGTTAAGTGTCGCGTGGGTGCGGTTTAATGTCTGGGTTATGTGAGGGGCAAAACTCAATCTCTTATCCAGGGTTACCCCTAGATATTTGACCGAGTGCGCTCCAACACTGTTTGTCCGTCTATCGTAAGTTTGTTGAATATTTTTATGTTGGTAAATTTTCGGTTGAAATTTATAGTCTGGGTCTTGTTATGGTTAATAGTCAATTTTCCATTCTAGGAAGAAATCTTGGAGTTTAGGCAGACGATACCGGACTTTTTGCGTAGCGGTTTGTGCGTAAAATGATTGTCCGGATAGTACGGTATCATCTGCATAAAGTAATATGTTGGATGGGACGTCAGAAGTGTAAGTGTTATAAAGAATGGATGACAGGATTGCCCCCTGTGGAACACTCTCCGATAATAGTTTTTTGTTAGACAGTGTGTCACTGACACATCCCACTATGTATCTGTTCCTTCTGAAAGATTAAAAAAAAATAATATGGAGAAATCTAAGGACTTCTTCAAGTTTGTATAAGAGACCGTTGTGCCACACGGTGTCGTACGTCTTGTCAATGTCTAGAAGCAATTGCACGGTGCACGATGTACGCCTAATAAATATCTTGCACCACTCTGCACAAAGCATGAGTGATGGTATGGACCGTTCTGAACCCGAATTTATGTTAGGGTAGTAATTGTTTTTTGTCCACGAATTTGTTAAATACATTGAGAATCATCGTCTCCGTTAGTTTTGAGAGGGTGCTTAACAAACACACAGGCCTGTAATTAGCGGGAAAATGTGGTGACTTATTTGATTTGAGAATAGGTACAATTATACCTATTTTCCACTCTTTTGGAAAATATTGCTGTTAGGCGCGGCGGTGTTAGTGTTTTGGAGGTGGCTAGCAATTATCTTAGCTTTTTCCTTATCTGTGTTATATGTTGCGTAATTGTATCATCATAGTGGGTACCTGAGAGTACGGCTTCTTGAGTAGGCGGGACATCTTCCTCGGGGAGTTGTTTTTCGCGACAGAGCCTTAATTCTGTCGACCATTCGCGCCCGGTTTACGTCTCACCTATTCATTTGCCATCTTTTCCGAATTTTATTCTTAAACTTAATTGGTTAAGGATATCTTGCGGAATTATTTTATTCTTGGGTTTTCAAATCACTAATTTAGTGGACCTACTCATCGCTAACTAAATAAAAAGGCTGATGTGGCTCGATTCTCTAGACCTGCCCGAAAGGAGTTAAGTTAAATACATGTTATCAAAAAAGTATTATTTTAGGAAACTTACCAATAAATCAATTTCCACTGCAACTCATTAATTTTGAGTACTGTCTTACCTATTCTCATCCAAAACAGATTTTAATTATTGAAAACTAAAATTGCTAAACAAATAGAACCAAATAAGTTACATCTCAACCCAGTTGTATTTCTTTTGAATTTCTGTTATAATGCCTTTACAAAGCGTCTTACTAATAAACTGCCCGGAATTTTCAGCTGTATGATGCGCTACTCTTATACTAGCTCAGTCCACCTAAGCCATATATTTGAAAATCATCGTGTTTGTTAATATTTACCAACCGGTGAGTAACGGGATATCCTGAACTAAGGGATCTGTTGCAAATACGCCTTTAATTCAGATTGAGGTCAACATATCAATACAGATAACAAAAGAATTTAGGAGATATCCTTTACTTCTGTTATATTTCGAATAAATCCATACACTGGCATTTTTTAACATAAGAGAATGACTGACATTGATGATTGTTTCTAATCATGGCTAAGTTGATGGCAATTTTTACTATAAATTCTTGAACATTTAAGAAAATCGCGAATATTTCAAAAAGTTGTAACTTTAACCCCACGATGGCTATACTAGAAAAAAGAGAATTTAATTTTACATGACTTGATATAAAAAATACAGCGTGTTCCATTTAAACTAAAAAAGTTCTTGAGGTTTGAATTTGACAAAATGTAACGTGAGAAATGAAAGTCTTGTTACACTATTATTCGATGTATCTTTATTGTAGAGCGTAACTCATCTTGTGTTTTTCCTATGTTCTATAGAATAAACGAGGTGTTCCTGCAGGAAGAAAGTTATAACGGTTCTTGCAAACCGGTACACCGTTCAAATTTTTTATAAAACGTCAAGTATCTCCGTTTAGGTATAGGGTATACATGTTTTCGACTCAAAATTTTACAGACATTTCGAAATGTCGAAAATATATAGGTTGCTCCATTTTTAATAAGCAAGTTGGTATCGAGTTCTGGTATAGACGTACCACATGCTTTTAATTAGTTTGGCTGGATTCGCCACACTGACTTTAGTACCTCCCAAAATTTTCAACATTTTTTGTTACATACTTTTCGCTATATCGATCGATTCAGTTCCCCGTGAGACACCCTGTATATGCTAGCCTCTAGCGATAGGGTTCATGAATCTTGTTATTCCTTGGCTGCAAATGCATTTCCAACCCCTTTGTGTGTATTCTTCTTATAGAAATAATGCTTATAGCCGGATTGATATTCACTTAGATTCCATTCTGTTTGAAGTAATTTTTCCTGCTTCATCAATTGTTTAAGTAGTATTATGTGCTGTGTTTGCATTGATAAATTCCAAAGATTACTTCACAAACTACAAATAATAATAAAACATACGCGAAACAATTTCCAAACAATATGAAAACGATGACATGATATTCTTATGTACTATGCAATAAATCATTTTCTTTAAAAAAATTAGAACAAAATTTAATGATTTTCATTAGGTAATTAGACGGCCTGCAGCTGTACGAAACAGTTATTTCCGATCGGCATATGTAGGTAGTTATTTACTTATTGGTTTACACAATTTTCCAAGCGAATAAACGTTCAACTTAGTACACACCTGTGAAAAATGATTGCCTGTCGCATTGTGTCATTCTCGAGTATCCAATAGTAATGCAGGTAGACGTAGACTGTGACTACCTCGTGTACGTCCAATACTTATACAAAATAAGTAGATTTTAGATAATATATAGTATCTATGAAACATCTATATGAATAATATTAAGTGTCTCGTTCAATTTGGTACCTACTCGTATATATTATAACGACATCTGGAACTAGATTATATTTTGAGATGATTTCGTTGAAGGGTTGGAGGTTAAATATGGGCAAATAGGGCAAAATAAGTAGAGCAAGCTGGCAAGAGCACAGAAACTTGAAATTCGGTGTATGTACTAGAAGCCAAGATATCAAAATATTTATAAAATTTTTCAACCACCCCACCACCCCTGCTCCATTATTAAAGGGGTTGATAAAATAAAATTGAGACATTCACTTGAAATTTGATACACGTGTGTACCATAACGACATATGGAACTACAACTGAGGTTAACTTTTTTTTAAGTGTCTCGTTCAATTTCTTCAGAAGCTAAAGTGAACTTGTGACGTTGAAGTCACAGTTGTAGAGGGGTTATTTCTCAGTAATATACGGGTGTTAATTGCATTGGTTTTTTAGAATGCAGGAAGTCCGGAAAAGAGAAATAGAATAATTAAGAGATGCCACATTTAGAGAATAAATTAATATCTAGTGTAAAGGAGTATTTTTCTGAAACATCAGGTCGTGTAATTATTTCATGAATTTTTTTTCAAATATACCACTACCTCCAGAGCCTATTTTAAAAGGACGGGGAACTTGACCACAAGCAGTGTTATAATATTATTTTTATTTGTTGGTGTAAAATCAGCAGTACTACAACAGATTCAGTTGACATAGTTCCATTTCACAGACTCAACAAGCACTTATATATCCATACAACTGTCTAATTGACTTTATGAAATGAATATCGTATTCGATCGTTAAAAACATATTTTTGAAATATCGGGAAATGTGGCTGAGAAAGTAAGACAAAAATTGGAAACATTTTGAAAAACAATCCCGAATTTCATATGGTCAGGTATACAGCATCCTTTCAGCAGCGAGGAAGTAAACTTTTCTACAGGGGACATAAATGTGGCCAATGTGGAGTCTCTGAAAGAGGTCAGATATTTTAAGCATACACCAGTTACGTCTGCTCACGTTGAACGGCCTTTCTCACAATACAAATGGATTTTTTTTAATGACAAACTGCAGAGATTAGTCTAATCCCTTTGCAGAAAAGAGCATTATGGAGTTTTCAAGTACATCAAAAAGGGCATTGGAAAATTCCGACCAAAATTGAGAACATTCTGAACTCTTTTGAGATTTTGCAATTTTTGTCTAAATTTCTTCTTTTTCGAGCAAAAAATTCGAAAATTTCTAAAATTTTTATTTTTCCTCACCGGATGACTGATAAATGACAATTTCAGAAAAAATGTTTCGAACAAAAGTAATCTATTTTTAGTCAGACAAATCGAATTTGCAATAAAAAATAGGGGTTCCCTTTTAAGAAGGCGAATCTGACCTTGAATGACCTTCACCTTAATCCTTCCATGAAAACCAAACATTTAAAAAAAGCCGTAGTGGCTCCCTACCCAGACTCCTTTCTCGGTATTAAAAAAAAATCAAGTCAATATCTCAAAAACTGAGCATTCTGCCAAACTGTGCGCCGTAGTATTTGAAGGGCTCGATCGATCAAGGTTGGAAATATTTAACAACAGATGAATATTAATAAAATAAGAGGCTGAAGGACTTCGGTCGATGGCCTTTTGGTTATTTATTTATTTTTTAACCAACAAAAAACTTTTATTATTATTAATAATAAAATAAAACCTTATTGATTATGAATGAATGAAAAATTGTTTTAATTCAAAATATTTGAAAGAGAGTTACATAATTTATTGATCAGTAGGAGAGAGTATGCTTGCCTTTGGACCATGAGGTCACATAAAATTATTGCATAATTTTAATAAACTTAGGTGTATTTCGCGAATTTAATTTTACATTGCTTTAGTCTAGACTCATCTTTATTGGCTGTAAGACGTTGAAAAGTAACTTTAAAATGAAAATGAAAACAAGTTCCAAGGGTCTATTTTCGTCAATAAATCACATCAAAAACTTTTTTATTTTACAGAAGGGAAAGGCAATAAAAATGATGTTGGTCCAAGAAATCCTCCAGGGCCATGGAAATGTGACGCAAAGTTAGATTAAAGATACATTAAAATGGAGAGAAATTTCCTTAAAACCGTCTAAGGAAATTAAAAATAAATCAAGTGAAATTCTCGGTGATGCACCACGCCGTAAAAGTCGAAACAGAGTTAATAAATACTTCTACTTTCAAAACATTTGTAATTTTTTTGTATTCGCGAGAATGGCCAAATATAAACTATTTAAAAACTCTTTAACTACAAAATGAATTATGGTAGAATACCATTCGGCATTCGTTAATTGCACTTGTACTCGATTGTTTTATTGAATATATTTGAAAGTAATACGGAAGGTTACGCACCTTATATAAATAAGACTTTTTTAGAAAGTGTTGTATCGCTTTAATTTCAACAAAACAAAATTTTAAGTAATAATAGAGAACAATTAGGACCACTTTTAGAAAGTAGTCACTCGATAGAAACGCTACGAAAATAAAATTAGAATAATTTTGGGCTTATTACGATTACAATTTATGTAGGGATATATATATATATATATATATATATATATATATATATATATATATATATATATATATATATATATATATATATATATATATATATATAGTTTTTGTTTCATTTTGCTAATGTGACTAGTTAATAAGAAATAAATTCTTGAAAAAGTCTCCGTTTTTGAAGTTTTATTGAAATGTTTCCAGAAAAATTCAAATATGGCCAATTAAACAAAATATGTCGTTTACCCCTAGACTTACCTACCTGAAATATTATTAATAGGGCTTCATAACGGAAGCAATTGGCCCATGCTTAATCGTATATAGCTTTAAAGTAAAAATATTATAATGAAAAACCTCATTATATTTGCTGCAGGCCTAGAAAATTAAAAGTGGTAAAGGACACGCTAAATCCAATATACAGTGTATTTCAGGATTGATGTAGCAAGAGGTGTGGGTAAAAATAATTCTAATTTTGGCATGGCAAAAACACATGAAAAATGGGTTGAATTGGTGTTTATAAGCAAATGTGTAAAAATCACAATTATCAAATTACTTTTAATTTTTTTAAATATGAAAAATTGCAACTTCAAATTCAAGAAAAATTGTTTAGAATACAATTATAAACCGTCTTATGAAATTTTAGGAATAAAAATTTACTTTGTTGGAATTGCTCCTTTTTTATGACTCTTTTATTAACTCTCTCTGAACGGGTTTGTCTGTTCAGGACAAATCTTGCAATCAAAATTCCGACTAGTTCCAATTAAGCTGGAACTTTGAAATGTTGCACACGTATATAAGTCCGGTGACAATGCAATATAGTATATCTAATATCGTTCTAAACATAATTTGGTGGATGCCTCAAGATGGCGGATTACCATTTTCTTCACAACTCCCATTTTGTGGTTATCAAATGAAAGAGTTTGACAAGTAAAATACGATAAATTGTGTGACACTACTCTAAATTTAATATTTCAGACGCTCCAGGATGGTGGATCAGATGCACGGGCTTAAATAAATAAAAACAAAAAAGATTTTAACAAAAACATATTTACAAAAATGTTTTTTTTTATCTTATTAATTTTAAATCAAATATGTATAGATTATGGAAACAAAAATCGTTTAGCACGAAAAGTTGTAAATTGTGATAAATATGTTTAATAGTTGTATACGTACAACATATAATAACAATGTTCATATTCTTCAAAGACTATTGAAACATCTTCTAGAGTATGTTTCGCGCTCAACGGTATCAGTTTAATTAATGTATAGTATATATTTTTTAAATTTATGACATCAGAAAAAAACATAACCTTTTCTTTTTTATACATTTATAAAAACTTTGTTATAAAAAGTTTTTTTGTACACATTTCTTTAACAATTTTTCTTCATGATATTTTGAAAAGTGATTATATTATTTTAGCCAGCTCTGAAGATCTATCTTTTTTGCAAAATCTGCAAGTTCGTAATTGTCAGATAAATACTTTGCCGTTTATTTCGGTTTTCTCGAGAAGCTGTGGTGAAGAACAATATTCAATTATCTATTATTATTGATATATTTCAAACGTTCTCAAGATTTCCTATAATTTCTGTTTCTAATTAATAAATTGGATGTAGGTGCTAACTTTGAAAGAAAAGAAAATTGTACAGTCTACAGTTCTACGGAATCGATGATAGCGGCAATTTGATTTATTTCCAAATATGTTACGTACTGTGGCTATAAGAATAATTAAACATTTTCTTGCCACTGATAGTATTCTTAGCATAAAAGAAACAAGGTAACCATTACACTCTTCGCCGATATACGGCACTTTTTATATAATTGTTGCACGTTCTATAGGATACTCTTCGCAGTTTTTTAAAAATAATATTAGTTTCAGACATTTTTTGGTAAATTACAAAACAGTACAAAAATTAATAATATTTTTATTTATTGATCAATTTACAATAGAGTTCTTTCTCTAGCTAACGTTAACTTACTGTCCAAATTTCAATACAATCGGATGTTTGGTTCTTAAGTTATCGTGCTTACAAGAAACGTGACGGGCGGACGGACAGACGGACGTATGGACGGACATTATGAAAGTTGTTCAGAATTCGATCACCAACACAGTGATATGAATTTTTTTTCTCAACGAGCAATATTACCGGTTTTAGAAATGTACCGATCGAATGCAATATACTCTTCGTTTTGGATTTGCAAAGCGTATAATAATAGTTCTTATATTTTAATTAGTTTGTTTAACTTTATACCTTGGTACGTCTGACTGTCAAATTCTAATTTCGGTTTTCTCATAGCATACCTTTTAGAACACCGAAGCAAGCGGCAAATATTCATGTGACATATTCACGTGTGTAAGAAGGCAAATCACGAGAACATAAAAAAGTGTAAGATAAGTTTAAATCGTAAAAATTTATACATGGATTCAGAACTACTTATATTGAACTGACACAATTAAATAGATTTCTTGCTCAAATTAAGAATAATATTTCATATAGAACTTAAGGAAATAAATATATTACTAGCAAAAAGATGCTAGTCATTATTCCAACTCTTGCTAAAGACTTATCATAGATAAGTACAAAAACATATATCTTTCCATACAAAATACTTGCTGACTATATACCATGATCAACATTTGATTATAAGAAAGAAATATGCACATTACGTACGGAATAACTATCACAATAATGTTATTTTTAATTTTAAATTATTTCATATCGTTTTACACTTTAAAAATTTGTTTATGTGATTTATCTTTTAGTCAATATTTTTGTATCGGGGTTTTTAAAATTTGTAATTTAATTTATTGATATACCTTAGTTCTACATTATGCAGAACTGAAGTTCCAAGTGCCATTCCAAAATTAGATTTTTTTGTGCATTACGCTTCTTGTTCCATTCATCTAAGGGCACAGTGTATATAGATAGAATATATAAAGATATTTTGCCAATATACAAATACAATCTTTTCAACTACATAATCAATTCTGGAGGAATCCCATTCATTAATTGAGCTTGTAATAAAATATTTCACTGAATGTGAAATTCCGCTCTTTACTAACTTGAAATACTTTCAAAGATATTGATGAGATGACTGAATACTTCATTCAGAATAGAAATCTGACAATAAAAAAACACGATTATCATATTTCATTTTACTTGTTATAGGCATAGAATATAAAAATTCTAAAGGGAACGCAGTATTAAACAGTATTTAAAAGTAACAATAAATAATGTATACAGCGTGTCCTATTTTACTTGGAACCACATTCATTAAAAGTTTATATTCGTCCGATTTAGATCGAGTTTCTTTAAGAAGTGGATTGTTCTGGCCTTGTTGTTCACAACGTGTTGATAGACGTTTTGTGATTCGTGTAATGTCATTCATTGCAGCTGCCTGTTAGGCTCGCTACCTCACCAAAGCTCTTTCCCATCAACTTTTTGGTGGCATTAGTCCAACGTTTTGATGGTCTTCCTCATCGTCTCTTGCGATCTGGTTTCAACTGCACAGTGAAACGTTTTATATTGTCCTCAATCCAGTTAATGTGGTCAAAAATGAGAGGATTCGAGAAAATATGATACTACTAGAGAGTCGCTCTGGGGGCGTATATCTTTATAACTGAATTCTTCATCGAATTTTACAAAACATAGAAGCTTGATCTACTGTGTTTCTTTTCTTTTTTCGGGATCTAAAATAATGAAATCTTATTATCTCCTTTATTACTTCCAATCTAAGTACACCACTGGATTAGGCAACCTCCTTTCCAAAGAACGTAAAATAGTATTTCTGAATACTTGCTTTAAACCGTGTTGCTTCCTACAATTCCTAAGGAACCAGCCACTGGGACTTTACACTGCAATGGATTCCTCATCTCATTGTGAATATTGCGATGAGGCCCCTTCAATATTTTAAATATGTTTTTTACTATAGCAAGCAGTAAATTGGAATACAATCAAAACAGTTTCGGTTATAGCTATTCCCACGAGGAGCTTCTTATGAGGCTAACGGTTTGAAACGTGTGTGGAATCCGGAAGAGCACAGTTTGAATAACTATTATGATGAAACATATTCTTTATAGGATTTTGCAAACAGCGGATAGAAAAACTATTTATGAGAACTAAAAGAAAAACTATATGTAAAGATATTAATGAAATCTTTGCATTCTTTCGATAACCTGACTTCTGGTTATGCTAATAAGTAAAAATTCCTATTTGCCATTCTCAGGGCCGGCCCAAAGGGCAGGCGAGCCAGGCGCTGGATCCTGGGGGGGGGGGCGCCAAAACGCAAGTGACTTGCCGCAAGTCGGTTGTAGTTTCCGAGTAATTAAATTTAAAATTTTGAACGAAAGCACGTGCTTCAAATAAGTCCGCCTCTGCCCACCTACCGGTAAGCGTGCTGTCCGATTGTGATTGATTACAAAAAATCAAAATATTACCGCCCAGCCGGCGGTTGGCGTAGTACAAAGTTCGCGACGTGTCCAAGATATTTGCATTTTATCGTTTTTACATAGAGCACCGACGCCACCGACTGTCGGTCTTCTTTGACTGAGTTCTGAGTTTTCTGCAAATAAGCAAATAAATACATTATTTATAGGAAACACATACTTTTGCAGTAAGAAAGAAAAAGTATGACATAATATAACATAACTAAAAAGGCAAATTGTTCAAATTAGTCTATTATAGAAATAGTGTTGGTAGGACCAGGTCTAACCAGTGCTGAATTACCCTATACGCTAATTTCGCATGTGCGTAAAGCGACAGATTTTTAGGAGCAGCAGGAAAAATCAGAATAATAAAAATTCGCTGGACTGAACACGATGGGAGAGTCTAATTGACAGTTTAAAAACAGTCCGTTATCAGTTTCCCGACATTTGTATACACTTGCCGCTTTGCAGGAAACATCGTATGATCCTAAGGAATCATCAGAGGCAATGTCTTTGGAAACACACATGTGTGATTATGAATTCTTAATAACCTTAATGGTGTGGTATGACGTACTTTTCCAAGTTAATTTGGTAAGTAATAGTATGCAAAAAGTAGATATGGACTTACCAACAGCCGTTATGTATTTTGAAAAATGTAAGGAGTTCCTTATTCGCTACCGAGAATCGGGATACACAGAAGCTGTTTTAAAAGCTCGCGAAGTTTGTGAGGAATTGGAAATAGAAACCCAGTTTAAAAAGTTATGGCCTAGACGAAAGAAAAGACTTGTCCAGTACGAAGACGAAAATGAAACTCTTCTAGATCCCGACAATCGATATAAAACAACAGTGTTTTATCCTTTGTTAGATACATCTATATAAGTTGTATTACTGAACGATATACACAGCTTCAGACTCACAGCGATAAATGGTCTTTTCTGTATAATATTCAAACAATTTCGGATAGTCGTGCTGTTTTACAAGAATAGTGTACCCTTGGTGAAATTTTAAAAGCTGGAGATGACCATGATATTGACGGAGAACAGCTGTGCGATGAATTATTTCATTTAACATCTTTATTAAAAGACACTAATTGTAAATCGCCTATTGAAGTTTTAAACCATTTACATAAAAATAACTTACACGAAACTATGCCAAATGTGTGGATTAGTTTGCGCATCCTCCTAACAATTCCGGTGACTCTGGCAAGTGGCGATCGCAGTTTCAGTAACCTAAAGTTAATTAAAACTTATCTGAGATCTTCAATGACTCATTCGACATTCTACATTCGATGGATTTTAGTGAACTCATTAAGCAGTTTGCTTTACAGAAAGCTAGACGAGAGCAGTTTTTATGAACAGGTACATTTTTCTTAGTTATTCATTTTCATTTCTATGATAATATTAATTTTAGACGCATTATTAAAATTTATATAACTTACCTAAGAAAGTATTGAAAATTTGAAGGGGGGCGCACAAAACTCAGAACTCGCCTGGGGAGAAAAATTTCATTGGGCCGGCCCTGCCATTCTCATTATAACACTAGCATCCAACATAGTCCCCTACGACTAGGCAGGTTAATCTAGTATCTACATGATCCCCTACGATATGTAAATTCAGTTAAAAATGAAAACAAAGGCCTGAAATTAATTTATTTACCTACCTTGTCTTTAAACATTTTTTCATTTTAATGAATTACATTTTCATAAAATCTCATTCAGTTTCTTGGAAATGCTTAGTCTTTGAAACGTTTTTCGTCCTTATTCTGGACTCATCAGAAAAGCCCAAAGCCACTCATAACGATGTTCCATGCAAAACCATGGCAATATCCATGAATAAGTATGAAATATTTATATTTGACATTGACTGATAAAAAACAACAGATCTTCATCTATCTATTAGCTAACTAGTATTGGAGCCTATATACTCTATGCATGTTTAAAAGTGAATTATTTATTATTTGTTTGCTTATAGTAATGAAACATATTCTTTATAGGATTTTGCAAACAGCGGAAAGCAAAACTATCTATGAAAACTAAAAGAAAAACTATATGTAAAAATATTAATGAAATCTTTGCATTATTTCGATAACCTGACTTCTGGTTATGCTAACAAGTAAAAATTCTTATTTGCCATTCTCATTATAACACTAGCATCCAACATAGTCCCCTATGGCTAGGCAGATTAAACTAGTATCTACATGATCCCTTACGATATGTAAATTCAGTTAAAAATGAGATCAAAGGCCCGAAATTAATTTATTTACCTACCTTGTCTTTAAAAATTTTTTCATTCTAATGAATTACATTTTCATAAAATCTCATTCAGTTTCTTGGAAATGCTTAGCCTTGGAAACGTTTCTCGTCCTTATTCTGGACTCATCAGAAAAGCCCAAAGCCACTCACAACGATGTTCCATGCAAAACCAAGGCAATATCCATATTTACATTTGATATTGACTGATAAAAAACAACAATCTTCACCTATCTATTAGCTAACTAGTATTGGAGCCTATATACTCTATACATGTTTAAAAGTGAATTATTTATTATTTGTTTGCTTATAGTAATGAAACATATAGCATCCAATACTAGGTAGCTAATAGATAGGTGAAGATCTGTTGTTTTTTTATCAGTCAATGTCAAATATAAATAAATAAATAAATAAATAAATAAATAAATAAATAAATAAATAAATAAATAATAGTTTATTGTGTAAAATATACATATTTGACACAAAAGGTTAGCAGTACAGTATGTAATGATGTAAAAACTACTAACCTAAAAAAAAAACATGATATTGTATAAAAACCTAGTGTAAACACATACTTTAAAACATATTAAAATTAATATTCAAATCATCGCTTAAAACCAGAGTCTTAAGTTGTTTTTTTAATGTATTTTCAGACATAAAGTGGTACTGCTGGGGCAGATTACTGTAAACGTACATTGATATATATGTAAAAGATGAACGAAATATTTCATATTTAGGTCGTAGTGTATGTAAGTGGTCGTTAGTATATCTCAAATTCCGATTGTGAACAGCATTTCTCATGAGAAGTTTATCAGATATATAATCGGGTTTTTTCAATGTGATCACTTTGTATAGCATAGAGGTGAAGTGCACGAAACGCCGTTCATTTAATTTTGGTAAATTTAACTCTCTAATATAAGGTGAAGAGGTGTTTCAAGATCTCATGAGCTGTGGCCTTCATATGCGCAGAGACATAATCCCTCTTGTGAACTCAGTTACACTTCTTAAAAATATTAGATTTATTGTTTAAAATTTATCCCGAGCTCTTCTTTATGTATACAGCAAGGCAGCCGTCAGTAATTTCAAAATATACTTATAACCCAGAACAAACTTTGCCTTTTGCGCATTTCGCGGTTCATAAGATTCTGAAACACCTCTAACATGTTCATAAAACGAACTATTGGTAACAAATCTGACGCTGATGTTTTGTATTTTTTGTAGTTTATATGCTTCTGATACGTTTAATAAAGTTCCATAAACATAATCACAATAATTGATGTGCGATAAAACTAACGATTCACATAGCAGTAGTTTAGTATCTCTACCTAGGATGTTCCTCAGACCTGAAATCTGTTTAAAAGAAGATATAAATATTTCATACTTATTCATGGATATTGCCTTGGTTTTACATGGAACATCGTTATGAGTGGCTTTGGGCTTTTCTGATGAATCCAGAATAAGGACGAAAAACGTTTCAAAGGCTAAGCATTTCCAAGATACTGAATGAGATTTTATGAAAATGTAATTGATTAGAATGAAAAAGTTTTTAAAGACAAGGTAGTAAATAAATTAATTTCAGGCCTTTGTTCTCATTTTTAACTGAATTTACATATCGTAGGGGATCATGTAGATACTAGTTTAACCTGCCTAGCCGTAGGGGACTATGTCCGATGCTAGTGTTATAATGAGAATGGCAAATAAGAATTTTTGCTTGTTAGCATAACCAGAAGTCAGGTTATCGAAAGAATGCAAAGATTTCATTAATATTTTTACATACAGTTTTTCTTTTAGTTCTCAGAGATAGTTTTTCTTTCCGCTGTTTGCAAAATCCTGTAACGAATATGTTTCATTACTATAAGCAAACAAATAATAAATAATTCACTTTTAAACTATTATGATACTGTAATACAGAGAGATCGAGAAAGAGTGAATGTGCCGCTCCCTAAAGATTGTTTGTTTGCCACTCACATTATTGTGTGATACTCTCAACATTTGCACGTTGGCGACAGTGATTTGTGATTTATATAGGTTGTGTGCGCGCGACGTCAGAATTTGTCCGTTTAGGGACATTAAATCCCAATTCCCAAGGTGTTAAATGGAAACCCATCGAACTTTTTTATTATATTAGTACTTTTGTGGACATTATATCATATAAAATTTTAGTTTTAGCTGTGTTATTAATTGTGGATGTGTGGCACTACGAAATGATGCCAGTTTTTATTAAATTACCTCGATTCTTCAACTAGGAAAAGTTGAGGTTGGAACACGACAACTTTGTAAGCTTCGACTTTTGAATACCTTGGACTTATCCTTTTAATTATACACTCCTTTCAAAAATCATGTAATTACAATATATGTGTGTGTGTGTAATATTCGGAAATACATCGTCGGCATCTGCACTAAAGTCTTTATAGGCTAGACAGCAGGGAGGAAAGAATGCTAAAAAATAAATTTTTGGTCCATAGGTGAGATTATTGTTGCAATCGCTTCGTTTTAGGGTGTTTGCTTACAAATTAGTGAACGGCTTGATTTTATAATTAACAATTAGTGAGTAATATTGGCCCTCTTTCTATATTTCTTTAAATATATCCGTTCCTGCTAACTTTCAGAATAACATATGCATTAGGAAAATTATTTGCTAGGAAATTCTCTAAAAAATGAGCACCGATAGAGGTCGCTAGGTGCAATTATTAACATGCAAATGGCTTCCAAAGCTTTCAGAACGCGTTATTTTCACTATTTCTTTACTAGAAAACAACTGCACATACAATTTAAAGATAGTACATGAAAAGGATCGTTAAAAAAAGCAGATCTATGAATAGGAGGAGTAATTAAAGATTTTCTTCTTACATTAATATTATGAATATCTGTACGAAAACGACTTTTATTATATAGATAAGGCGGTGATTTGGTAGTTACAATCTTCCAAAAGCAGGCACAAGCATGTAATAATCTTCTATTTGCCATATTGACCCAATTTAATTCTTTAATTTTATGACAGATGTGCTCTTTTCTGTTAATATTGCAAATTAGACGAACACAAGAGCTTTGAATTCTACTTGATGTGGCAATATCCAAACAAGTGCCATATACAACATCACAAAAATTAAAATGTGATAACATTAAGCTATTGCAAAGCAGTTTTAGGGTATTTTTATTCAACAGAACTTTACTAGCATAGATGTTCCTTAAATTATTAAAAGCTTTCCTAATACATATGAAAATGTTTTCTTTACGAGAGACATTTATAGTTTTACAAATACAATATACTTACTATTCCCTTTTTTAGTTGTAAAGAGTGTAACAATTAACATATATTAAGCAATTAAATTAAAAGTACAATTTAAAAAAACGGCAGGTTTAACCAGTTGTCAAGTTTAAATGTTTTTAGTACGAAATATACGATATTTCCCAGTTCTTTATTAAGTTGTCATTGCCAACTAGATACAAATATATTGATTATAGTCCATAAAGTCTTCTTGGTAGAATCCGTCAACACAGTGGTTATGAAGTGATTTAAAAGTATCTATTGGATCATATTGCTAACCTCTTTATTCACATGTTTAAATGCAGGTGATATAAACTTTCCTTCACTGCTTGATTGCATGGTGTCTATGTTGTCGAGATAATGTACAAGAAATTTCAGCAAGATTGGAGTACTGCTTTTTGAATTGATCTATTTTTTTTAAATCCTCAGTTAACATGTGTGCCATTTTTTTGGAAAATTCATTTATAATTGTGGAAAAATCAGTTAGAAAATTTAAAAAACAATTAAAAAATGATATCCCGTTGGTATTTTTGAAAAATCTCAATTTTGGCCGATTTTATGAGGTTTTCTACGCGTAAACCTTTTTATGCGTGACGTAAACAAGTATCTTGTTATATTTTAACTTTAGAGAATCCGCTCTTGCATATCTAAAAAGTCGCTATTTTTTTTACAAATTAAAAAAAAAATAGGCGCAGGAGCCGAGATTTTTTTTTCGTGAGGCCGTATTATAAGTCATACAGTGATCAAATCTATAGAGGTTGAACTTTAATACTAGAAATTTCAATAAAAAAATATTTCAGTCCTTGATTGTGTTTAACAGTATTTAAAAACAGTCGTCAATTTTAATTATTAAAGTTGTTTATTTATGTCGCACATAAAAAGGTTCAAGTGTAGGACAACCTCATAAAATCGGCCAAAATTACAATTCTTCAAGAATTCCAACGGAATATCATTATTCAATAGTTTTTTTGAATTTTCTAAATGAGTTTCCCAATTATAAATGGATTTTACAAAAAATGGCACAATTGTTAATTAAGGATAAAAAAAATTATAGTTATTAACTCAAAAAGTAATAAACCGATCTTGCTGAAATTCTTTGTACATTATCTGAACAACATAGATACTATCTTCAAGAATTTTTAGCCCTCTATGTTTTTGAGTAAAGAAATAGTGAAAATAACGCGTTTGGAAAGCTTTGGAAGCCATTTGCAAGTTAACAATTGCACCTAGCAACCTACCTCTATATTTGCTCATTTTTTAAAGAACTTCATAACGAACAATTTCCTAATGCATATGTTATACTAAAAGTTAGCAGAAATGCAGATATTTAAAGAAATATAGAAGGGCCTATTTTACTCACTAAATGTTAATTATAAAATCAAGCCCAGCATTGCCAGTGCCGGTGCTGGGGTCGAACCCAGTACATGTTAGGCAGTCTGACCAAGCGCGCTCGCCAGCCGACTGAGCTACCGTGTCAGTAGCACCAACTTTTATCTATACACCTATCCTGTACACCAAAAAACAATTTGGTAAAACATAATCTCGTCTCCATCTTAATAAACAAAATTTGCCGCATGAGTTGATTAAGGATAATTGTGGATGTTAAATAATCCAAAATTAGGTTTTAAAACGTCAGAAAATTCCCAAAATACACAGTTAAAACAACACGTTCAATCAGCTGATCACAAAGTGGCGGCCATTAGCATTTCAGTATTCCCTAGTTTAGTAACATAGGAAATTAGTTTTAATAATGTACGTACAATAGAAATCAATTTTGATAATTCTAGTGACTCTTCTGTGTCACGTGACCTTCATTATTTCTCAATCGCAGTGTATCAAAAACTATTTCGGTTACAGATGGTCATAGAGTTTAAAACTGCTGCCTTAGCGTGGGCGTTTTCTGTGTTTAAACACTGAGCCCATCAGGTGACACCAGTTCCACCAATGTGGCTTTTTATTGTCTGGTGGATCAATCAGATGCATCAAAATATGTTCTTTTATTTATGGTAGATTTCGGCATCATTATGCAACTTTAAACTTGCGATGGTGGACTGATGAATGTTGTATGGTGTATGTAACCTCAAAAGTTAGTTAGGTGTAAGTAATAACATACCTAGTATGAAATTATGGAATTCTCAGATCTGACAACTGTTCAACTAACACATAACTACATTGAATATAACAGCAGCAGAAGTTGAAGACATTTCATCTGGTTAGTAAGCTATTTACATATAAACTATTATTTTTTTGTTTGAATAAATATACTAAGTACCTATTTATCCTTGCTATATGAACACCCCAAGAAATACGAATATCTGTGCATGAAGCTGCGGCAGACAGCTGAAAAAAAAGAAAATGAAAGTCCACTTGAAGGTTATTTCCCACAAACCTCACTTCAACCATC
Organism: Stenurella melanura; assembly: GCA_963583905.1. NCBI lineage: Eukaryota > Metazoa > Arthropoda > Insecta > Coleoptera > Cerambycidae > Stenurella > Stenurella melanura. The sequence goes on from OY757309.1 coordinate 108,717,419, forward strand.
AACTTTAAAAACATGGATGTGGTCACATGAAACCACAAAAGTACTACGAGATCTACGATTGGGGATGGAGCAAAGCAATAATAACCCAAAATTTAAGAAAGCAAGTACTGGAAGGAAATAGCCTCCACTATGAAATAAATTGGTGGGTATGCAGTAAAATGGGAGGAATGTCACTCAAAATTTAGAAATTTGTTACACACCAAAAGAAACAACAAAAAGAAACAACTAACGAAAACTGGAGAGAGCCAAATCAATTGGGAATTTTTTGAAACTTTTCATCAGATGTTGGGTGCAAAGGCCTCTTCTTGTGAGCAGATAACTGTTACCAAACCTGCATTAATAAATAATATTAACAAAACTGACACTTTTGTCGAGTTAGACGAAAATGGGAAAACACTAGAGGATCTGTTAAAAAAGACTTAGCCGAGAAGATTGTGAAAAGCGCAAAGAAAAAATAAAAATTACCTTTATCTGGCTATCTATATTTAAATTAAATATGAAAGAGAAAACGAAAAGTGGAAGGAGCGGAAGGTCTAAAGAAAAGGGAATTACTCCAAATTATTTTAAAACATAATTCATATAAAATATGATAGTTTCACGCCTGTATGTCGGATATTTTTCAATTTTAATCAGGAATATTCTATTTGAAATAAACTGGAGTAAATATCGTACTCTTCTCAGCATTCGCTGATTTATTTGTCATTTTATAGAATTGTTCGACACTCCATGGGATACGCTTTGCAGTTATTTGTAAATAATACTAGTTTTAGACATTTTCTATTTAATTACAATATCATACATAAAGAGAATTATTTAATATTTAAATAATTAATAACTTTTTATTTATTGAACGATCTTCTTAAAAAAGAATAGGGTTCCGCCTCTAGATAACACTAACTTACCGACCAAATTTCAATAGAATCGGACCTATCATTCTTAAGTTATCGTGCTTAGAACAAACGTAAGACAGACAGACAGACAGGCGGACAGACAGGAGGATGGACATTTTGAGAGCTGTTTAGAATTCGACAACTAACACGATATGAATTTTTTTTCTCTGAGAGCGATATTTATGTTTATATAAATGTTCCGATCAAAAGCAATTAACTTTTTGTTTTCCTATTTGTAACGAGTACAAGAGGTATAAGTACCTACGTATAATAAATACATGTCATTTGCTAACTGAAATATCAAACATTTATAGTTTAAGTTCATTTAAAATTAGTAAAACAATTAATTTGCTACGCAACACAAAATGTATATGTTAACTTTGCCGAAATATGGATGTCCCTAAAATAATTAAACTAACATCCCTTTGAGCCACCACATTTTACTTATTTAATGAAATATGTTTACTGGAGCATCAATATTTGACAATCGTTGCATCTCTTCATTTCTATCATATCTCTAGTCAAATATGAACAAATTCAGTATTCCGGAAAATCCTCTTCAATGCAACTCGGGTGTAATTAATAATCATGTATGTTCGCATCTCTGCAGCCATCACAAAAGAGCGCTTCTAAGTTGCCCAACCAACACGTTTGATCATTCACCTGGCTAACACATGATCTGTGTATAAATAGCTCGTGAATATTTAGCATCCTTTAGATGCGAAAATTCATTTTAGTCGACCGGTGTTTTACAAAATTTAATGAATTTGTACTGAACTACTTACGGAATACATTATGTATTGGAGCGGAAAAATGCAAACTTTTCTGCAAAAAATAAATAATTTGTTTACTTTAGCTGAGTGTAAATAATTCATTTGTAAATTTAGCATTTCAAGGTTTATAGCCGAGGAGATGGCGAATGATTTATTCAAAATCTTTTATACCCGTAGAAATAGTAATAATAACAATTTATTGGCCACGGTAGGTACATATTGTATACAATAGGTTAAATAAAAGAAACAAATTTAAATTAAGATGATTTCGTTAAACCTAAGAAAAGTGAAGCAAAATTAATGACAATGACTAATAATGAATACATATATCGCTACGTTTCTGTTGTACATACTACTGTACTGCACTACCCCTGTGTTTATTTTCACACGTAACGTAACAAATATAAAATGATTTTAAACAAAATTGATATACTATAAGAGTCCTTATTTAATAGATATTCTTTCAACTTGATTTTAAATTTCATAAAATTGGAAATATCACTGGAGAGAGAGTTAGAAAGCATTATATAAAATAACATAATTATAAACAGATGATCTCTCAAACGCAGTTGTTAGGTACAGTCTAGAGATCACAATGTCTTGTTAAATAGTTGTGAAAACTAGACCTCCTTTTAGAGTGTAAGAGAGTTTTAAATAATTAAATTAATTTTTGCGAAAGTTAAGCATTTCAGAACGTACATACATGATAAGAATGAGTTTTTCTATTAACAATTCTCTACAACTTCGACTTGCTCTCAAATAAATAATTAGCCTCATAATTCGTTTTGGGCAGATACATACTCTTTCACACTCGGAGACTTTACTCTAGGACAGAATTTTACTTGATATGTGATAGCATAATATATGTTGATTGAATTTAAATCTGCCTCTTCTAGAATGGATTTTAACTGCAATATTACAAAATAAGCTTTTATATTGTTGACTAAACACAAGGTCCATGTGTCTATATCAATACAGCTTGGAATCAAGAATGGTACTAAGTAATTTAGCAGAATCAGATAACATGATATAATCACTAGTAACAAATTTTAAAGGCAAAGATTTTTGGAGGTAAAAGATTACACATACTGTTTTTCCTAATTTAGAATCAGTTTGATTCTTTGACACCAAGTATTCAATGATTCCACATTATTTATACTACTGTGAAGCTCCTCAGATGTATCAGCTAACACGGTAATTGATGTGTCATCTGAAAATATTGTTACAGTGTCATGCTCTATGTAGCTGGGTAAATCATTTACATAGAGCATGAATAATAATAATTAACCTAACACGGAACCTTGAGGTACTCCGAGAGTAACGTCAAAGGTAACAGACTGTTGGTCATTTAACTTAACATTTAACGATCTATTGACAGTATCAGATGCCTTCGAAATATCGAATAACAGTGAAACATCGTACCTACCCTCCTTCAAACATTGATAAATAAGTCTCAGAAGAAGCCGCCTTAATCGATTTGTTCCACCTAAATTCTCATTGTGAGACTGTTAATATCTTATTCTTTTAGACATGTTAGAGATTTTGTTATATACCACACGTTTAGGTATTTTAGAAAAACTACTTGAAACGAAGATTTGTGTGTAGCTATCTAAATCAATTGGATCGGGTCACATTTTTTATGTAATTTAAACGCTGTTGCCAATTTTAGGCAGTGTGGAAAAATACTAAATAAACTATATTTTTCTTATGTTGGTCTAATCTAAATTGAAAGGAATACGACAGGGAGACGGACTAGTACCAATAATACTTTTCAACGTGGTACTAAATAAGGTAATCGGGGCCGTAAAAATAGATACAAACGGGACAATTCCAAACAAGGAGCAACAATGGCAAAATATAAACAGTTGGAAGAAAAAGCGCAGGGAAAAGGGTTGGAAATTAATGTCGATAAAACAGAGGCAATGATAACCAGAATAGAAAGGACATTAGGAGAGAACTGGAATATTGCCGAAAATAACACAGAGATAGTAACAAAAGTTCACACTCCTAGTTAGCAAGGAGGATGAGACCAACGACTTAACAGCGGAAATAAGAAACAGGATTACGCACTGCACGAAATCATGAAATACAAAATAATTCAGAGATACGCCAAGGTGGCCATATACACATCTCTAATTATACCAGTTGTGACCTACGGCTGTGAAACGTGGAACCTTACCAAGAAAACTGAAGATCTGCTAGCCATATCTGAACGGAAAGTTCTCAGATGGGTGTATGACCCGGTGAAAGAAGATGAAGGCTGACGGATTAAATGCAACTATGAATTGATACAGCTGTAGTGATATGAACATAATTGATTACATGAAGGTACAATGGTTTAGATGGGCGGGACGCGTTGAGACGAAATGAGCGAGTACCGGGTGCCAAAAAGGATCATGTCAGGGTCTAATGAGGAATTGTAGTACCAAGGGAAGAAGAAGAAGAAGAAGTAGGTTTGTTTACGTAATTCCATATTATTACTGTATTTATTTCTACATCAATTTGTTTATGCTCTAGACAGTTTAAATTTACTTCAATCCAGAATATATTTTCTTAACTCAATACCTTGTTGCTTATACTCCTGAGTAAATTATCCGCTTACTATGAAGCTATCCTGTCTTTATTGGACAGCTGACTCCCAAACACCATGCAATAGTGTCAATAAAGAACTAAAATGCCTCGATAATGTCTAAGTGATATACATTTGACCAGTCAGAGTGACTTAAATAATAAGTGAAAGCATGATTCGTGCTTTTAATAATTTGCTGTTTAAGACAGGTGGCACTGTTAGTCTTAGGTGACCTTTGCCTTAATTTCAGTCAGTATGTGTGCAAAATGACTCGCTATATTTGGTTTAATTACATTGTATTTTGTAGAAAGTTAGGGTTTTTATCCATGTAAAAGATATCGATTAACTAGTCCGAAGTGCACCCCTATTTAAAAAAAGTAAGGTGCACGTATCGTTTTCAGATATAAAAAAACGCCTTTCAACAAAATGTCAACTGGTATAAGCATTTTGAATAAATCGTTTACCAACTCTTAGATACTGAAGGGCAACCCTTTTTTTAACAATTTTACAGATATTTTAATTAAAGTCACATAATTTTAAATTCATATTTGGATTATATTTAGATTCTTTGGAGAATGGGTATATATTGTTGTCATTCGTATACGCACAATCATTGCTAGTGATATTCAGATGTTTTGGATTTGTATTACAGACGTGGGAAACAACACTCATTGCACGATACTGTATTCGACATGAGTGAGTGCATGTACAAGGCTCTTTCAGTATAGGGAATTAACTTTTAATAAATATCATTGTTGTGTTAATGTTAAAATGAACTATAGGGTTTAACTGAGATTCTGAATGGTCTGTAGTTAGGTATATCTAGTATTTAGTAAAAAGTTTATATTTAATCATATTTCGAAAACGAATAACAAATTTAAAAAAAAATCTAGTAAGGATATATTTTTGGACAGAAAATGAAATTTTTGAGGGATGTCAAGAAAGAAAAAAGAGAAAAATTGAATAAATGTCAACAAAAAGGACTGTCGTGAATTAAAATAAAGGAAGTTATTTAAAGAAAGAAAAGTATTTTTATGTAGTGGAAATAAGTGTTCCGCCTTGAGAGATGTTATTTTGTGAATACAAGATTGACAGAGTTTTAAATTGGACAACAGAAGTGATCACGAGATGATTGTTTCAACTGTCGATTGTTAACAGGTATTTACCTTAAACACCGTAATTGGTTCAGCGACGATAGATGCAAGTAGGAAATCAACTTTTGGTTTTGTCAGGATCTTCTGCCAAAGGAAACGATAGCAATAATCATCATTAGGGATTTAGGGAAGTATCAACGAGTTTGAAACATTTAGTGTTTGATTACCAGAACATATGCGTTTTGACAATTCTGTGCGCGACGCTGAGCTCAGACGTAAGTAAGGATTTTGTAGTTGAATAATTAAAGGTACCTTTATTGATAAACGTTATTTTGAGTATTGGTTTCAACCTTATATACAGAGCAAAAGACCATATTTAGATTTATTATTATTTGTTCACCATTCAGAACATTAAACCGTATTATTAACGTTTGAACTGTATTTTTCGTGTTCGTTATTTGCTAAATTTTATTGAATATAGAATCGACTACTGAGAGAAGATTGCTCATGCTCTGGATTTTAAACAGTATCGAGTGCTCTAGTCTGTCATATTGATGATTTAATTCATCTGGCGCTCAACAAGGTTAGTGTTATGTTTTAGTGTTTTAATAAACAAACAAAAGCTTTCGTATATAAAACGTAAAGAAAAGAAAAACATAACAATATATTACAAGTCTCGTAAATATGCCTCGATTGACAACAAGTAGCTGAAATACGGCGTTCCATAAAAGATTTTTCTACAACCGTTTTAAAATAAGATAAGTAAATGCTAAAATGATGCTGGGACATGCTAGCAAAGATAAACTTCACTGCATCCCCCTCAACCCCCATCTTGTTCATTTGATTACTGACACTAAAGTCAAGTATGGAAAGCCAATAAAGAAAGATGCATTCTAAAGAAGTAACTAAAACTGACGAAAAGGAAGAACGAACAATTAACATAACCCGACACAGAGTTGAATCAGAGAAGCATAACTAGTCATACTAGCATGATTGAAAACGATACTGAAGGGATGACCAGAGCCTTCAAACTAACATCTAAAAAGAGATGACCAACGGATGCAGGAGACAATACATTTTAACATCCTACGACAAAGACACAAATAACAAAGGTGAAAACACCGACGATAATAATAATTACAAATAAATTTGAAAAGTCCCGTGAAATCATTACGCAACCAGATGTGCATACTACACCCAAATCAAGAAGCGAATTTTAAAATGACACTGAGGTGAAAACAAAGACCAAAATATTACTACCTCCAATAGTTATCCATGGACCAATTTTCGATGACATAATATTAGACATATACTTGACTGCAAAATTTAATCAAGAACTGTATTCGAAACACACGGCAAATACCCTACTTCAGATCCCGACATGCGAAGACTGGGTTCTGGCCATTAGAAATTTTTACTCTAGGAAGATTGAGTATCATTCAAATACTTCCAGTAAAGAGAAGAGCCATGATTTCGTCATACGGGGGCTCTATCGTGAGTTGGACATCGTAGACACCGAATAAATAAAAATAAGTTGAAAATTCATTGTTATTGTCAAAGTTCACATCAAAAAGGGCACTAAATGTCGGTCATATATGATAATAACTACGAATGCCACAACTTTAAAAAAACTTCAGCAATATATGAGGTACATAGATTATACGATAATCCGCTGAGAGAGGCACAACAATAACAAGGCATGCCACATCAAACTGTCACGGCTCTCCAAGATTCTTAAAATATGCCATATCGTACTTGACAAATCAGTGCTTCAAAAGTAGACACGAGCCCGCCAAGTGTGTCCACTGTGAAGAGGCGTATCCAGCCAACAATATAGCGTGCTCAATATATCAGGACAAAATGTGTCAGTTAGAAGAAAGAAACATAAAAGTCTCCTCCGCCAGAAACCAGATATGTGGTTGGTCCACTTTCTTCCAGACAGAAACGCCTGGAACAATAAGCAAAAACACAAGACGCAGTAATATAAGGTAGGGGCTACTTACCATCATAGATGACAAATCCATTAACCAAACCTCAGACAACGTCAATGAATACTGATGCTCAGTTGCACATAGAAGACATCTTTAAGTTGACGCCAATATCCAAAGAAAGAAAAATGGTTCACGATGACGTCAACCCTCAATTTTCGCATCCAGTAGCCACATAACCAACCAAAATCATTGATCAAAGTTTAGAAAAAAATCAAATCCAAAACAAGTTCGTTACGGCGAACCAAATTCCAATACCACAAGACGTGACTCAGACACCGCAGACAAGCAACGATGATGCAGAGGAAAAGACTGCCAAGAAAATCAAGCCTTCGCCGCTGATTATCCACGTAATTTTCGATAACCATCAGAAAATGAATAATATCCTGACCTCAGATCTGGACACTTCATATTTCTGAAAGTACACTAAGGAAGCTACCATACTCCAGACAAGCTCCATCCAGGACTGGAAGCGAGTTTGAACACATTGTGACAATCAGAATATACAATACCCATACACACACGGAAAAGTCACAAATCACATGTTTTGATCATAAGAGGGCTACACCATAAGATCAATATAACAGACATAGAGACAGTTAGTAAATGAAACCAAATTTCCTGTAACAAAAATATACATAATGAATGGCACAAACAAACCTTCATACATAGTAATCACTAACAACACAATCACTCTCAACACCCGACAAGAAATTCAGTACATAGACCATACACACGTTAGCTGGGAGAGACACATTAATAATAAATTGATCATTCAGTGCCACAGGTGTCAGAGGTGGGGACATGCCACCTCTAATTGTCGGGCGCCTCCACGCTCTTTAAAATGTGCGCAAGAGCATCTTACCAAAGTAAAGGCACCCAACTTCCAACTAGGAAAGAAATTGTGAAGTACCTAGGTGTACACTTGGACAAACGACTAACGTTTATGAAACACATTAACGAAAGAATACGGACAGTCTATTCTATGTCCAGGAGTTTGTATCCGCTCCTGTCCAGGAATAGCAAAGTTAACAAACATAATATGAAACTCATATTCACCGTTGTAGTGAGGCCAGCTATAACGTACGCGAACACAAGTTCATGCCCCTCATTACTAATACAACGCGATACATCCCCTTCGGGATCTATATGCTTTATGACACGACACTACTCTAATAGCGGACTACGGCCGAGAAGCATTTTCATATCTATCTTTTGATTTTGCTGGTAGCAAAGATTGAACAGCCAATACTCTTCTATATCAGAAGATTCACTTACAACAGACATTTTCCACAATTTTTTCTCAAATCTTTCGGAGCAAAAAACAACATAAACGATACTGGATTTCTTGATCCAACTTTTTAATTTATGGTTTGTTAAGTGTCAAATATAAAATTAAAACTCAAAAAATATCTCGGTTTAATTATTTAGTTTAATTATACTTCCAGCCGAAGAAATCACGTGTTCAGCACGAAGAAAATAGTAGTTTACGTTACAAGACCGGAAGAAGTGTTTTGCAGGTTAACCCTAGCTTGGGAGACCTGCAACATACTGTTTTTTGGCCATGTAACGTAAACTCATAAAATATCTCGGTTTAATCATACTTCCAAACGTCGTCAGTAGAAAAAATCATGTGTGCAGCACGAAGAAAAAGTTATTTATGTTACAAGGCCAGAAAGAAGTGTTTTTCAGGTCAATCCTAGCTTGGGGACACCTGAAAACCGTTTTTCGGTCATGTAACGTACAATATTTTTTTTCGACCGATACTGTGATACAAAATCAATTTATTATTATTTTATAAATAAGTTTTCTAACAAATACAACGACACACAAGCTAACCATTATACTCTTCGCCGATTATATTAGTTTTAGACATTTTTAGTTTAACCACAAATCATTTAAAACATCTTTTTTATTTAAAAAATTAATAACTTATTATTATTGATAGATTTTCTTAAAAAACAATAGGGTTCTTCTTCTAGCTAACAGTAACTTACTGTCCACATTTCAATACCATCAGACTTTTCGTTCTTAAGTTATCGTGCTTAGGAAACGTGGCTCACGAACGAACAGACAGACGGGCAAACGGACGGACACTTTGAAAGTTGTTCAGAATTCGATCACCGACACAGTAATATGAAATTTTTTTTCTCTACGAGCAATATTACCGGTTTTAGAAATGTGCCGATCGAATGCAATATACTCTTCGTTTTGTATTTGCGAAGAGTATAATAATATAAGTTAAGTGTATTTATCTGCACTTGACACTTATCCTAACAACTAACACAATACGTTCGTTTCCATAACAACAAGTAAGCAAAGCCACCTATACCAAGAATTGACAGCATTTTTTACCCTCATGGATCGGAAAAGAAAATAAGACGGATTGGAAAAGCCTTTGCCGATCTCTGATGTCCACCTTCCGGTCTAGCACCGGAAACGTTACTTTCTGTCCGATTTCTCCAGAAAGGGTGTATTTTCTAGTCGATCGAAAAGAGAGTTTTTTCGCATGCGGGGTAAGACCTTGTGCCTAATAAGAAAAAAAACGATTCTTCTTACAGTCAGGGAGCCCGGTATAAAAGTGCTGACTGTCTGGCTAACTTTGACAATGTGTGAAATTGGTTGTTCGGACATCTGTGAACAATGAATGAGCCACCACCTGGCTCGGTAGCGGTGGGGGTGGATGTGAAAGGGTTGAAAACATGTAAAAAAAATTGAACAAAAAATATCCGGCGAATACTGAAACTTATATGAGGGGAAGATTATGTTATATAATGAAAGTAAAACATAATTAGCTGGACAAGGGGTGGTGGATTGTGCGTCAGTTAATCGATCGAAAGCATCCAGAAACATGAAAAATTAAAAATATTCGGCGAACTTTGAAATTTGGGTATAGATAATATTTATACTAAGATTGACGACAAACACAGTCTGCTGCATGTACGTGGGGGAAAAATCGTCAGCTGGTACAGTAAACTTACAGAATATTATGATGTTATAATTAATGATAGATTTTTCATACTAAATAAAATGAAAGAAGTCCCAAATACCTTTGGTAATACAGGAAAAAATTGCTAGATATTAATGGCAAATACAACTATCACTGTTGTGGTTGCCTTTGATACGTACCGAAACCCATCAATAAATGATCTTAAACATGGGCATCGACGAACAAGTAGATACCAGAATTATTACCTATAAAAAACGTCAATGGTGCGCAGGTAGCTACATTAATGACAGTATATAAATTTACTGAAAATTACAACGAATTCCGATTACCGGACAAAAATTTTAATGCATCTCTCTTGCCACCACCAAATTCGGAGCTTGAACAGCACATTTTAAGAACTGTATTTGGAACAACGCATACAAACAGGTTCCATCGACTTTAGATCCCCTGGTTATGGGTGGCATAGAAACAACGACAAACTGAATTGAAAGTGGTTTAATGGAGTTCAATTACCTCCTTCAGTGGAAATAATTATCCGAGATGAAGACAAGACTGAAAGTATTATATCACTTGTGTGTTCCATCTTATCTTACCTCAATCAATTTTTTATAAGTAATAATTAATTTTTTTAGACGCGAGTGATAAAAAGGAAAAATTACTTTCGCCCACTGACCGTCATGAATCAAATAGAGACGAGAATGAAGATCTGGTATCAGAAGCCGAATAAATTCTTTATTTTCTTCTTATTCACGAAGTAAATTATTTTGTATTTTTTTTTTAAATGTATTAAATTTGAATTTTCATTAAAAAATATATTTTTACAATAAATTGAATATTTAATCCAATTTAAAAAGAAAGTTGGGAATGCCGAACGCATGCTTTGTAGCAGTAAGTTATCAATATCGACATTTTTAATTACAACTATTCGGCCAACTTTGAAATTCTGGTATATGATAATATTTATACCCAGATTAACGATAAACACAGTCAGCTGCAAGTATGTGGGTGGAAAGTCTTCAGCTGACGCTATAAAGATGGTACGCGCTGCCTCTCAGGCAAGTCAACACTCAGTACCTTTACTGTACCAGCTGACGACTTTTCCACCTACATACATGAGCAGATTGCATCAATCGTCAATATTAGTATAAACATTATCATATACCCTAATTTCAAAGTTCGCCAAATAGTTTTAATCTTTCATGTATTTGGATCTCTTCGATCAATCAGCTGACTCACAATCCAGCACCTTTCGTCCCATTATTATGACGGTTTTCAGATCTAAAGGTATACTTTACTCCTGCAAATTTCTTTTATTTCACTAAATACACTAATACCTGAAATCACAAAATAATCTAGTTATTTAATTAAATCATGATTTGAGGAATTCGATTCTTTGGAAAGTGGACTTAAACTAGTGAGTTAAGTAAATAAAGGGAAGGGCTTAAGACAAGTGTATTTTTACATATTTTTAAAAGTTGCGGGTCTTAGTATCTAAGAAAAGAAGAGAGCATTCGTACCTTAAACTGCTTCAATATAATACATTTATAAAAGGAGAGTAGGTACAATACAAATAAAAGTAATAGATGCAAAATTAATGGTTATATATAACTGGAAAATAAACGATTACAAACTATCAATAAAAAGGAGTTCGGTTAAAACGACGAAGCGGTGTAGACGTTATTCTATACGTGTCCCGCAAATCAAAAGTTTCTATCGAAATATAATAGTGAAAAACAAACCAAAGTGCGAATTGTAGTTTGGATGAAAACTGTGCTGCAACACTCTGTAGGTGGGAGAATATTTTTATATAATTATCCTAATTACATCCTAAACCATTCCACTAATTGATTCCCCCGATTAACATACATTTTATCTTACTTAGTTTTTCAACACTTTTTCTGATAATCTACAAAAACTTATCTTGTGCGGTCTAAAAACCGCACAGTAAGATAATGTTTAAGATTTTGTTCCCTTTTTTACGTGATACCTAAATATCAATGAATCAGGATGGCTTCTGAGTACAGGGGCGTATCAGAATTAACTCAACAAGGCACCAATAATGTTCGACAATACTCACAAGTGACAAAAACACCTTCTTTTCCAAAAAAAGAACAAGCTATTGTTCTCAATGTTAATGAGACTCTAAAATTAAGCGATTACGTTATAGCCGTAGGTAACATAATACAAGCCAAAAACATATTATTCGCCTCTAGAATATCAAACAATAGAGTATGCATATATCTATCAACTGTTGAACTTGTAGACACGATCACAGAACATAACTCGATTAAAATAAATGGACTCGATATCGGCCTACGACGCCTCATATCACCTGCAAAACGACTCATTCTATCAAACGTGTGCCCCTCGATCCCACATGACATATTAGAAAATGAGATTTTGAAATTAGGATATACAGCAGTTTCTCCCATGTCATTCCTCCGAGCTGGAATCTCCGGAGATGAATATGCCCACATTCTGAGCTTCCGACGACAAATTTACATATTGCCAAATAACGACATAGAACTACCAGCTTCCATAGTTATCCCATATGAGGAAGTATCGTATAGAATTTTCATCTCTTTTGACTCCATTACATGTTTTCTCTGTAAAGCAACCGGCCATATAGCCAAACAATGTCCGACGCAACCTATAGACTCCACCGACATAAATTCAGTTTCACCAGAAGATACAAATTCAGCAGATACCGCAGTAGCAATAAACAACTCTCAAGGAATCACAACTCACGAGACCACAGCAAAGAGACCTCCCTCCTCTCCCACGATAAGTTCCGTAGATTTAAATCGTCAACACATGCTTTAACTTTTGTTTCTCCCAATGACGCTTGCCCTAACAAACACAAAAAGTTAAAAAAAAGCAACTCTATAGAAAATATATCCATGTTCGATCAAATGAAACCAGTAGAAAACTACATAAACGAAGCCCCAAACCCATTTATTTTAAACTTCCAACAACTTACTAGCTTTTTAGAAGATTCCTTCGGGTCTCCAGACCCTCTTAGTATAGCTCAGACATATACCAAAGATGTACCAGCACTTCTTAAAATGATACACAGTATTTATCCACACCTACAACACAGAAGTATAAAATCACGATGTACCCGTCTTCAGAAAAAAATTCGAAAGCAATTAAATCTAGTGGATATACCATTTAGCAACGACTCAGATTCGGATAGTTCAATATCGTCGCAAATAAATTTTGCTTAAAATTCATATTACAGTGGAATATTAACGGGCTAACATCCCGTATAGAAAAACTCAAATACCTCATATCTAAGTACTCCCCACAAGTAATATGCATTCAGGAAACCAACTTCAAAGATGATTATCACTTACCAATTAGAGGATATCAATGTTTTTATAAAAATAGAATAAATAGTAGAATAGCCAGTGGTGGCGTGTCAATATATGTCAGGAATGAAATTTCTGCCAAAGAAATTCCCCTCACTTCCAACTTCGAAACAATTGGAGTAAGTATTCAATACTACCAATATAAAATATCAGTGGTTAACATCTACCTACCCCCGCACGAAGACGTTACTACAGAAAACCTTAATAGACTAGTTTTACAGATCCCTGGCCCCCGAATAATCTTAGGAGATTTCAACGCCAATAATATAATGTGGGGTTCCAAAATAACTGACAAACGAGGAAAATGCATCGAAGAATTTATAGACAACAACAACCTCGTCCTGTTAAATACTGGAGAAGGCACCCGATTTAACATGAATACAGGAGAATTTTCTGCCATCGACCTAACCCTATGCGATGCGCTAATTGCCCCCGACCTAGCATGGAACCCACACTCCTATCTATACAGTAGCGACCACCTTCCCTTAAATATCGAACACAATAGAATGCAAGGATTAAATACTTACAGAACCCCAGAAAAATGGAACTTGAATTCAGCTAATTGGATTGGTTTTTCTAATTACATTGATGAAAGTCTCTTAGAAATCGATTTAGATAACGACGTAAATCTCATAACTGAAAGGTTTTCAATGTTGATAAAAAATGCAGCAGACCAGTATATTCAAAAGTTCACGCCACCTACAAAACATCATTCTGTCCCATGGTGGAATCCGGAGTGTAGCAATGCCATCAAAGCAAGCAAACGGGCTTTTAATAAACTTAAAAGACAGTATTCACTGGAAAACAATATTGAGTTTAAAAAATTAAGGGCTAGAGCAAGATATGTCCTAAAAAAGAGCAAAAAAGAATCCTGGACAAAATACATCTCCTCGATAAATAGTAACACCCCATCCTCAGAAATTTGGAATAAAATTAGGAAAATAAGAGGCTCTAATTCCACATATACAGTCACTAGCCTAGTACAGGATGACAAAGTAATAACTACCGATATAGACATTGTCGAAACATTTGCAAATGAATATGCAAATTCATCAAGTGACGATAATTACAGCAAAACTTTCCTGCAATATAAACGTACAACAGAAACTCGAAATACTCTATTCCATATGACCAATGAAAATCATCCCCTTAATTCTCCAATCACCATTGAGGAGCTAAACGATGCCCTAAATACAGCCAAAGAGTCCAGTCCTGGCCCTGATAATATTCCATACGCTTTCCTAAAACATCTATCAGATAATGCAAGACAACTTCTACTGAAATTGTATAATAAAATATATTCCTCCAATAAGTTCCCTGAAATATGGTCAGAGGCTATAATTCTTCCAATATTAAAACCTAATAAAGAAAAAGATAAGGTTTCCTCCTATAGACCTATATCACTAACATGTACATTATGCAAAGTCCTAGAAAAAATCATAAATCGACGATTAATGTGGTACCTAGAGAAACATAACCTACTAACAGAATGTCAAAGCGGTTTCCGTAAACATAGATCTACAAACGACAATATTATCCACTTAGAATCTGAAATACATGAAGCCTTTGCCAACAAACAAAAGTTACTAGCAGTTTTCTTTGACATCGAAAAGGCCTATGATGTAACATGGAGACACAGAATAATACAGACAATCCAGAACTGGAACATCACAGGCAATATATCAGCATTCATTCAAAACTTCTTATCAAATCGGTCTTTCAAAGTGAGAACGAATGGTACACTGTCGAATAAGAAACTGCTACAAAATGGTATTCCTCAAGGATCGGTTTTAAGCACAACTCTATTTTTGATTGCAATAAACGATATCATGATCAATGCTTTACCCCCAGTTCAAGCCAATTTATATGCAGATGATCTCGTTATTTACAGTAAAGGAAAAAATATCGAAACCCTGAAATTATCAGTTCAACAAGCCATAAATAACATCGACACCTGGACTAACTCGTCAGGTTTTAAACTGTCATCCGAAAAAACTAAGTGCGTACTATTCTCTAGAACTAATCAAATAACACAACCAGCGCTGACTCTAAAAGGTGAGCCGCTAAACTTTTCAAACAACGTAAAATTCTTAGGAGTTGTTTTTGATCAAAAATTAAATTGGAAAAACCATCTTAACCTCTTAGTTCAAAACTGCACAAAAGGTATCAATCTACTGAAAGTACTATCACACCACAGCTGGGGAGCAGATATGACAAATCTATTAACTATATACCGATCCATAATAAGATCAAGAATCGATTATGGCTTGATAGTACATGGAACATCCAGGAAAAGTTACTTCAGAGCAGTAAAATCTATCGAGAACAAAGCACTTCGAATAATTATAGGAGCTTTTCCAACAACACCTATAGAATCTATCTACTGTTTAATGGGCGAAATGCCTATATCAGAACGTATAATGTCAGCATCTCTGTCATATGCCTCCAAAATATCAGCTTCTAACAACAATTTTAACCACGCCAATACTTTCTCAAATCGTTTTAAACTTATCTACGACCGAAATCCCAACATTATTCCTCCATTCTATGAGAGATTGAACAGGTTCCTTGCTCAATTAAATTTTTCCTTCCCCACCATAACTTTGCCTTCCACAAACTCCAATACAGCACCATGGATTCTCCCACCGGTTAAACTTAATGCCGATCTATCGAAATACAATAAAAAAGACACTCATTCGCAAATAATCCTAAACGCTTTTCGTCAAATCTCTACAACACTCATAAACTCACAGTTCATCTATACCGACGCATCCATGAACCCTGAAGATAATAGTGTAGGTTCAGCAGTCATTACACCCACCACCACATTGAAGTTTCGTCTCCCAAAAGGCAGTAGCGTATATACAGGAGAACTGTTCGCAATCTACCAGGCTGTTATAAACCTCATGAATAACTACAGTGAAGACAGCTATATTATCTGCTCAGACTCGCTAAGTTCTCTTCAATCATTGAGTCACCTATATGCTGATAACCCACTAGTCCAACTGATCCAGCAGATGATGTACCAATTACACCTACTGAACGTGAGCATAACATTTTTGTACGTTCCGTCCCATATTGGCATCCCGGGTAATGAAGCAGCCGATGCAGCAGCCCGTGACGCAACAGTCTCCCCAACTATAGAAACGTGCGACATCTATACGCAATCTGATCTAATTTGCGTGTTCAAAAAGGAGATCAATGAACGATGGCAGCAAAAATGGAACAGTACCAACACCAAACTTAAAAAAGTTAAATCAAAAGTAAACAGTTTCTTGACCCTACCACCAAATCGTAGAGCACAAGTTAAAATCTCCAGACTACGACTAGGACACACACGGTTCACGCATGAACATCTACTATCCAGAGAAAACCCACCACTTTGCGAATTCTGTCACGAGTATCTCAGCGTTAAACACATTCTAATAGACTGCCCAGAGTACTTAGAAGAGAGAAGAAACTGTCAAATCGGTCAAATTGATGAAGCCCTAGGGAACAATCTCCAAAATTTAATGAACACAATAAAATTTTTAAAAAATATTAATATTTATAACAAAATATAAATGTGTATCAAATTGTTCCTTTTGCTAGTAAGCTGTATTTTCAGTAATGAAATTCTTAGTGCCTTGTATATTACTTATCCATAATAGTACAATGTAAATTATATGTATATATGCTAATAACCCTTAGCGGTTGATGCATTTTAAACAATAAAAAAAAAAAAAAAAACTATCAATAAAAAATAAATACCCTGGAGAGTATATAAATAACACTAATCTCTCCCTAAAAGTCCTGAATAATTAATTATAAAATAAAATACACTGAAAACTGCCAATGAATAACTGATTTACATAGATGTCAGTTGATCACTCGATCAAAGCAATTCTCCTAAAGGCAATACCAGGAAATCGATATCTGCTTCCAACAACACAACCAGCTATTTCCATTACACTCAATAAAAATTCTAATATCTTCTTTTACTTTTGTAGAGTCGATTTACTTACGACTCCAATTGTTTGACGACTTTTTTTTACAATGCTTGCATTACATTTGACAAGTATTGTACCACGAAAATTCATTAATTTCTGCTAAGTATCAAAATACATAACATATCCATGACAACTTAATTTAACGTAACATTCAAAAAATTAAACAATCGAAATTAAAAGAATAATTTAATTACATAACTCGTGCGCACTGCAGTAATAATTAGACTATTATGTTATTTTCATTTTAACGGCTGCTATGATTTTATGCTGAAACATAAATGGCTTTAAACGTGAAAATGTCAATCATTTGTTCTTGTTACTTTCTTAGACATTTGGGCCCAAGGTAGAACGCAATCGTTGGTCAATCGATTAAAAGTCCTCGAGAGATAAGTAGCAATTTCCATCAGTAAATAAACTTCAACCTTTTAGCTCAGGCAAACATTCAATTAGATGTCCTAGATTTGGTGAGGCGTCTTAGAATTAGAAAGTAATTTTCTGGTATTAGTACTTCTTAACGTTTCTGTAGCTGTCTAAATACCCATTTTATATACTAGGAAATTTGGAAGTAAAGTTTTATGGGTTGTAAAATGTAATAGAATTACGCAAAAGTTATTGTCTTTGTATTAAGTTTATGCACGAAAGTAGAAAAAAACCGCTGCCTAAGGGATCACTACTTCCACATCCAGATTTTCCATCCAAGTAATTTTAAAAGAAACATCTTCACTATATTTGCACTCTGGTATATGGAAATTATTGTACGATTATCAGCTTCCTTTACTCATTTTCCCCTATTTACCTCTTCTTACCCGCTGCTCAAAATGGAATCTAATTATAGATGTCGTTACAATACACACATGTACTAAATTTCAAATAAAAAATCTCAATTTTACTTTACCAACCGTTTTAATAATGAAATGGAGAGGTTGAAAAATGTTATAAAAAAATCTGAGGCATTGGCTTCTAGTATACACCAAATCCCAAGTTTCTGTACTCTTACCAGCTTACTTTACTTATTCCTAATGACATTAGCAGGGAGGACGATCGTAAAGTAAAGTGATAAAACTAGTAGTAAAAGTGTAAAAAAAAGTGAAATTCCTGTAGCAAGCAAAGCATAGTGCAGTCTTTAAAATGTCGAGGTACTGTCTAATATAATCATTTAATTTTTATTTAATCTTCTTATTTATATTAACGTCCTGGCGGAATTTAGCTAATGCTATTCCACCACTCAACCAGAATATGTACACAGAGACATCAACACAACGACCATTCCCTGCGATATTGCCATCTACCGCAGCTGAGACTCGAACTCAGGATAGATAACAGCAACTGGACATATTGTGCCACCCAACAGCGATCTAGTCCACTGCTACCATCTCGGTAACACATTAAAAACGCCACTAAACATCCATACCCTGGCCAGGATTCGAACTCGGGACTCCGTGGTCGAAAGCCAAACGCCTTAGTATTGCGCCACCGCCGGTCTAATTATCGAAATAATTAAATAAACATTGTTAACTGTCCCAGTGATCATTTTTAAAAAGAGCTGATAAGAAATCTTTGTCGTTTGAAAAAGTACTTCTATCACAAAGGCAAGCGATATAAAATATTTAAAATACATGACTTGCTAGATATACAGATTCGGAAAATGCAGTTTAGTGTATAGGAATAACGATGTAATTGACCACGCCCCGCTAGTTCCATAAATCCTAAAAGCAGAGACACAATGAATTGAATTTAGTACGGCATGAACTAAGGATGGATGCGGATGTAGGTAATAATTTCTATACGAAACAAGAAAATATTTCTTCGTCAAAAGCGAAGAAGTTATTTGTCACATTTTTGACAAATAATTTCTTCTATTGAAAGCATTTCTGCAGTTTTTTTTAGCCGTAAATGCTATGGGAATAAAATAATAATTTTTATTAAAACCGAAATGAAATAGAACATTAAAATAAAATTAAATAACTCGGAAACTAAAATCAACTAATAATTATCAAAAAATAAGTTATTCTTATTAAATCACAAAAATAGAACATTAAAATAAAATTAAATAACCCTCAGAAACTAAAATCAACTAATAATTATCAAACAATAAATTAATGAAGTAAGGATTCAAACAAACCACCTTCTTGTGCCAAACAATAGCCAAACCGATTATACAATGAACCTCTCATATCATTGAATTGATTTGGAGTAATGCTTGCACAAAGTTGTATAAGTTTTTCCCGTAATTCAACTAAATTATTGGCTCGTTCAAACGCATGTTTGTACGCGGTTTCCTTTAAAAAGCCTCACTGAAAGAAATCATGGGGTACTAGATCAGGTGACCTGAGGGGCCATTTTACCATTCCTCGTAGCTATTAAATGATTGGGAACTGTTCTTTCCAGAAAATTAATAACAGTTAAGGTATTGTGACTTGGGCAGCCGTCTTGTTGAAACCAAATGTCGTCAAAATTGACAGGAAGATTTTGAACTGCAGGAATTATTTGGTTTTGTAAAAGCTCTAAATATTTATTGCCATTTAAGTTGCCATCGATTAGCAGTGGCCCTATAATATGATTGTCTAAAATTCCCGTCCAAACGTTTAACTTTTGAGGATACTGAGTTCGCACAGCAACACTCAAATGTTTGTTTTTTCGAGACCAATATCGTACTACGGATGGATTGTATTTCCCATGTAATGAAAAGGATGATTTAATATATTCTTTAAGAAGTTTTCATTCTCATTCACTTTATTTATCATGATTTCACAAAATTCCATCCGTTTGAAATTCTCCTCTGGAAATATTTCTTGCCTTGTTTGAACTTTAAAACAACTGTACCCATTTCTTTTCAAAATATTTCTTACAGTTCTTTCCTTCATGTCAACTTCATCAGCAATTTGTCTGCTAGAACAAGGTTCACAAGTTTCAACAAGTGCACAGACATTAGTTTCTCGAATTTCACGTTCTTCGCTCATTTGTTGATGACGGGGTTCGGGTTGACAGCATTTTTTACAATAATTCACGACATACCCGAAATTCTCAAATTTTTTAATAGTGTATGAAATTATGCTAGCTGAGGGGATTGGTCTGTCTTGATATGCCACAGTAAATAAATTTATTGTCATCAGTGGAATGGCACCCGAAATACCACTTCACAATTTGCACTTTTTCTGCAGTTGTATAAACACACGGCATTTTAATAACGAAATTGAGATTAATTTATTTTATTCCCACACGTCTGAACAGCTACGCTATTAAAAGCAGAACGGGTGCGCTCGCGCTGTTCTCAACTCGCCGCGGCCAAGCGATGGGCCAATGCCCTGCATTGTTCTACGGCAAGGCGTGGTTTATCAGCGCAGAAACAAGTTTACGTACCTAAAACTAAATTTGCTGAATCTGTATATAAATATACACTGTGGTAAACCTAAAACTTGTTCCATTATTCCTATGAAAAGTGATTATAAAAACAACTTGCATTTAACTATTCTGTAACAGACGATGATAAGTAAGCAATAAAGCCATCTATGATTTGCTCCAGAGTGTACTTAATAAAACCGATAATATTGAAAATCAATCAACAAAAAATACTGAAGAACTGAAAAATGAAATACGAAATCTAAATATAGAATTAAAGCAAGAATTGGATGTTCTTAAACGTGAAAATATTGAAATTAAAAAGGAAAACGAACACCTAAAAACTTGTTTACTAACTGTTGAGAAAAAGCTAAAAAAATATAATTTGATAATATATGGGCTCAAAGAAATTGAAGATAGAATCGATGAAGTTTACTTTATACTAAATCTGATTAACGAAAAACTCAACGCGGATTGTCGTTTTGCTGATATCAGGGATTGCCATAGGATAGGTAAAAAACACAAGACACAAATCGACCCGTAGTCATTGAATTTGTCAATTACCAGTTAAGACTAGAGATATTAAATAATGCCAAACATTTACAGGCACAGGCATTTTCATTTCAATAGACTATACCCCAGATGAATACATCCAGCAAAAACTGTTACGGAAAAACCTTAGAATTTCCAGAGAAAACAACTTTACAGCTCAAATAAAAAACAATGTACTAATTGTAAACGGAGATATATATATACATATGAGGACCTTAAAAACAACCCAATAAATGGATCTACTGAAGACATTGAGCCTGAGACTGTAAATACTTTACCACCTTGTACACAAGATAGGAATGCTCAGTCGACGCCAAATAAAATTCATAGTCCTTTAATAAAAGCCAGTGATAACATTTTTGATAAAGCTGAAGAAAACGGAAGTTTCAAAGACTTCATTAATCCAGAATCCAGGATCAACAAAAAGAAGGAACAACCTACAAACTCTGAAAATCAGTTAAAGAGATCTGCTGGATTAACGAAAACAAGTGACGAGAAAGGTTATTGAAATTCCTAATAAGACACCTAGAGACATGTATGAGGTAACAACATGTTCAGAAGGAGGTCAGAAAAGATAAAACATAATCAGATTAAAGATTTATTCAGTAAATTTCTAGAAAATTCAATATAAAAAATTTAAATTTTAAATATGTCAAAACTAGATTGCTTTGGATTTAGCAAAGTCATATCTAAGCCAATAGAATTTAAGTATTAAGAAAAAAAGGAGAGTTTTTGGAGCGTGGGTATGAAAGAGACGCCATAGTAGAGCTCCACAAAATTTTGCAATAAAGAAAATAAATTTAACAAAATTCTAGTAAATCAAATATAACCTGTGTGTTTAAAGTTATCTACAAAGTACGTGGAACACGTCAAGTGCAAAAATTGGAGGAAAAAGGCACCCAAAAGTAAATCAAATAACCATTCGTAAAGTTTGAAACCATAACCCTACTTTTTCAAAATAATTAATGTAAAATTTTCACAAGTGAGCAATTTCTCACATAAATAATGGTAAATTGTTACCTACCTTAATAATTTAAGTAAAATGCGAAAGTGTATCCGATAAATCACAGTACTATTTCGTCGTATAAACATTTTCACATCGCCATAAACAAACAAGCAGCCATTTACGAATTCCGAATCATAGACAGGGCAGCAAGTTTTCACATCAGGCCGGATAGTTGGCATCAATATCAACTCCATATCCAGGACGGAGTGAGAATAAAAAGATATACCCAATTTAAGCTTAAATTTGCAAATTAAAGGGAAAATAATTTTAAAGGTTGCAACCAAATAATTTTCACATCAAACAAGGCCAATTAAATTTAAATCCATAGTAATAGTAAATTGTCATTTATAATGTTTATAACTTTTTCCATATATTTATCAAGTAAATTTGTTAGTTTTGAACGGGCCTTTCTTTTTAAGTTTGGCGACTAACCTTTTTTACAGAATCTCCGTAGAACTTACTCCTGAGGTGTAGAGGCAGAAGTAGCAGTAAATTCTCATGTTCTGAATTGAGCTAGGGAATTATTACCTTGTCGCGGGGTTAATCGTGACTAGCGCCCGTAAGATTTTAAGCAATAATATTTTATATTTTTTATAACTGATACCCAAACGATTTTTAAGGACACCCATATCATAGTAACATATAACTAAAATGAACAAAGAAAACTAGTCAGAGCCTTGGCATTTTCTGTGACGACTGCAGCGTGACCTGTCACCACTTCTTAAGATGTTCTCGACATTGCCTACTACTAGGACTCCGTGCTGCTCCAAAATTTCTGCATAAATCTCCTGGAGACTGCTGCGAACAACTCTCGAACCAAAACTTCTCTAAATATTAGCAGGACCCACATAAAATCAAATATCTGAGTAATAGACTTCCTCCTATTACTCCTCTAAATACTAGGACCCATTACATAACCAAAATGACAGCACCAAACAGCTGGGCTCTTACATAAATCACTCTGCCAAATTGCCTGACCCAAACATAGGCCTATCCAATTATATGGCTTCTCCTAAACGCATGCTTATCCCAAATATAAGCCTCCCCAAAAAATCTGTAATATTTACAATAAATAAGAACTAAATAAAACTCCAAACTAAACAAAATAAAATCGCACCTCATATAGAGAATATTACATAACCTCACGAAACACGTGGCGATAGAACTACGGCAACCAACAGAATTCCTTCCTGGAATTTACAAAATGCTTTCGGCAGGACGATAAACAAACTCTTGGTAAATCAAATAAAATCCACGAACGTGTCAGCGATGTAAAACCCAAATTCTTCAACACAAAATCAGGGCTGGCGCCGTTCAGCTATCTCGTGGCTGTCGAAGAATAACTAACCAGCCGGAAATGTCCCACAGTTCTCAGTGTTGCCAACTTGAGCACCTAGAGAACGCTTTCTCTAGCCAATGAAAATATGTAATATCTCAACTACAAGAATATACGACTAACACGATCATTCAAACTATTCTTAAAGAAAACATGTTTACTTTCTGGATGTTATGATTTTTACAGATATACTACACGCTATGTTCTTCGAAGTACGAGTAGTTGCATACCTTTTCACTCCAATAATTGAATCAATTAGTGTTAATTCACAGTAAATAAATTGGAAATTAGTCTTGTAGCTTTTTCAAATGCTATATTGGGGCAGATGTCATAAAAAAATGAGCAGAAGTTGAAATTTACCGGTAGAACATTGAAAATGAACTTGGCTAACTTTCAATATTTACAAAATCTGCAAAATGTACAGGACATAGAAATAAAAAAAAGTTTTAGAAATTTTCAAACTTTCATTAAGCTGCGGAAAAAAATTTAAAAAGTTACACAACTAGGTAGTAGTAATTGTAATAGGCTTTACATTAATATTCCACAAACAAATGGGTTTCATAAAAATGCGAGAACATGAATCTAGGTGTCAAAATTGATCAAATACACAATTTTTACAAAAACGATGCTAGACGTCGGTCGGCGTCGAGGACGTAAAAGAATTAAAAAATATAAAGAAATCTGGGGGCTTGGCTTCTAGCATTCGCACCAAACCTCAAATTTTTATACTCTACACAGTTTGCTTCACTCATTGTCCCCTATTTACCTATAATTACATTCCACCCCTTCAACCGAATCATCTCAAAATATAATCTAGTTCCAGATGTCGTCATAATACATACCTGTACCAAATTTCAAGTAAATATCTCAATTTTATTTTATCAACCCCTTTAAAATGGAGTAGGGGTTTAAAAGACTGAGCGGCGCTCCTAATCGGCGGGATGCACAATTATGCACGTGGACTTGACTAGAGGGCGCCATTATACGGATGATTTAGAATGCACATTGTTCTTTTCAAATTAATGCCGCATTATTACATTATTTTGAACAAAAACCACATCAAAATTTCTAAAATAGTTCATTGTTTTACGAAATGTCCTTCATTTTTTAGTTCCCTATTTCCCTTTCTGTACAATATAATTTATTCTTAACCAAAAATATGATTTTAGGATTCCATAAAACCACATTTTTTTCTAAGAAAAATGATGTAAACCGCATCAAGATCAGACGATTTTTAAGCAAATTAATACGAAAGTCGTTTCGGAGTTAGGTATTGAAGCCTCTTAACTACAAAATAAGCTGATTCTAATGGAGCCGCAACAAGATCTTAGTTTCTTTACCACAATAAAGGATACCTACACAACAACTAGAAAATATTTTGTACCGACGAAATATAGCGTGGGGCAAGCCACTCAAAAATGTTTGGATGGACAAAACAAATAGTTCGAGGAATTCGTGATAATTTTGATGAGTGCGAGTGCTCAACAAATAAATGGCCATAGAGGAGGTATAAAGCGACCCCCTAGATCAGTTATAATATTACACATTGGAAATAAAAATGGATTTTTGGAAGACAACCTAAAATGTTTTGTTGGTAAAAAGTTCTACCGTTATTATAATAAAATCAACAGGGATCATTGTGAGGATAGTACAGGCAAATTAACAATTTAGGGTAACAAAAATTAATAAAAAGATCATCTATGGGATTTAAGTAGGTAATAACCTGGAGAATGAGATGATGCATTCTTTGCACTTCCAAATTCCGGAAAAATTCAAAACAATTTGGAAAAACTTTTCGATTTTCGGTTTTTTGCTCTAGCGGCCAAAATAATGAAAACAGATAAAGAAGTTCCCAACAAAAGTTGTAGCTCGTCTTTTTCTCTACAAAAAAGGTCTTTACAAATTTTTGTCTTACTTAAGCCGTTTAGAAGATAAATCGAGTTTTCCTCTTATAGTTTTAAGCCGCTTCGAAATGCGCGAAAAATGAGATTTCTCCAGGAGTTTCGTACGACCGGGCTCATCGATCGATAATTCTTACTATTCAGAGCCCCTAAAAAAATGAAAATAACATAAAATGTAGAGAAAAGTCTCAGCTTTAATGTGGAACTTATCACAAAATTCATAAAAAATTTTATCAAGGAGAGAAAGTATCAGAAGATGGCTTAGTGAACTTTGTACAGTTGATCCACAGATTTATTCTTATCTTTGCCGGGAGTCGTTAGAATGATAATTCATTTTGCTTATATATTCTTATATAATGATATATTAATCCAATTAGCATTTTATTGCAATTACTTTTATTAGAAAAATATGCCTTGCGATCAAAGTAGAGGGTATTTCCTATCGATCAATCACCTCCAAATTTAGGAGTTCAATTCGCTATATCTTAAGTAATAATAATAGCACAGTCTTACTTTTTGGATTATAAGTACAATAAAACATATCCTTTCGAATGACTTTAAAGTTTTTTAAATGCGCGCAGTACTTTTTGAATTTGTCTACATTATTCATACACGTTCAGAAAATGCACAGTTATACAGTAAAACATATACACCACTTATTTGTTTCTTAAAATTCTTCAATGAAATTTATAGATTAAAGTGCGTGGAATCGAATCCATGCGGTGAAAAAGCACCCATTGTTACGGGAGAAATAGGTAGGATGCATAAAACTCAAAGATGTGAATAAATCAACTGTATAAAGTTTACTAAGCCATCTTCTAACACTTCTTTCTATATGACAAAAATGTGTATGAATTTTGTGATTAGTTCCACATTAAAGCTGAGACTTTTCTCTATATTTTACGTTGCTCTCATTTTTTTAACGGCTCTGCCTAGTAATAATTATTATTGATCGATATGTCCAGTCGTACGAAACTCAAAGAGAAATCTCATTTTCCGCGCATTCCGGAGCGGCTCAAAACTATAAGTGGAAAACTGGATTTATCTCCTAAACGGCTTAAGTAAGACAAAAATTGGTAAAGACCTATTTTGTAGAGAAAGAGACGAGCTACAGATTTTGTTCAAAAAGTTTTTCCAATTTTTTTTGAATTTTCCCGGAACTTGGAAGTGCAAAGAATGCATCATTCCATTCTACAGGTTATTAACTACTTAAACCCCAGAGATGATTATTTTATTAATTTTGGCGAGGTTTTTACAACATTTTGCCTCCATTTCCTGTACTAGGAATGGTTTAGATTTATTTTAAACGTAATACGGGAGGATAAGTCATTTTCATTGGACAAGCACTTACAATACAATCTAAGATCTAGAATTCAGAAATTCAACAACAGCCTGGCGGAAAACTGATATTACCGAGTGAATGAGAAAAAGGCAAGTTATTATACCTCACGAGGTAGAGAACTAACGTTAACAATGTCTAGACTTTTGGAACTGTGTGCATGGTACCACTATGAGAAGAAATATTTATTAGAAAAAATTGGATTGATATTACGTGGTGATAACGACAAGCTACCGTGTTTACCAGTAGCTCATTGTAAATTGAATGCAATTGATATTATATGGGCCTGTGTCAAAAATAAAGTGGCTAAATTGAACATGACTCTTAAAATAAGTGTCAATGTATTAGAATTATGTACAGACGTAGTAACAAATATTTTCAATACAATGTGGGAAAATTGTGGTAAGCATGCAAATCAAATACAACAGATGTATAAAGAAAAAGGAAATACAATTGAAGTTGCCATAGAACCTATCATTATCATCCTTAAAAGGGAACAACGCGATCTAAGATTAGTGGGGAACAGGGGGTAACACACCAAGTGAAGACAGATCTCCCTAATAAGCCAATTTTAACAAAAAATATTCTTCAACAATCCTGTACGATATATTTATGTACAACTTACACCTATTTTCAGTTTAATAACATCGCCCAATTTGCCAAAAACAGCTTATTTAAAAATAACAATGATAGTTTTAAAAAAAAGTCAAATACAGAGGAACCACAATGGTGTAAACAATATGCAAACTATTATAAAATGCAAATAACTATCTAGTATTGGATAAATTGCCTTAGATACGAGATAATTAATAAAAGATGCTTTAAAAAGATGAATGGATTTTATTATTCCAATGTTGGTAAAGATCTTGCAGAAAAAACAAAAAACTATTTCAGTCCAGAGAGATAAACGCTTCCATATTTCCTATTCTTGTAACCGATAAATAAAGATAAAATAATAAAAATTACAAAATCATTAAAAGCTATCCAACAAATACGTTTAGTATGTTTCATTCAAAATGAGGTCTACCTAACTTGTTACTTTAATTAATTTACTAACAAAGAATAAAGATAGTGTGCCTGGTATCATTCATTTCTCATACTTATGTATAAATATGTTATATTTTGAAAATAAACCACTTTCAGGAAAAACCTTCTGGCTCGGTGTTCATGATAAGTAAATTCAAGTTGGTTATAATTTGCTTTGGTTAAAATTCATCGGCAAATAATTATGAAGGAAACCGGAAAATTCACAAAATTTACTCTCTATCAATATTAATTTTCGAGGTGCCTGCGGCTTAACCTGCTATAATCACTGACTGCATAGCTTAAAGCTATTTATTAAGTGGAAATGATTAACTTTAGTCATGCAGAGTTTTTTTTATATTTCTTTCATATTTGAAATCCGATTTATGAATATTAATATTCCTGGAAATTATTACATTTAACAATTTTTTATTCATTCTCGGACCAAACCATTACCAAAGATTCACTAACATATAAGTTCTCAAAATAATATTTTATAAAGCCATTTATAAATACAGTTTGTCTCTAGAATAACTTATGTTCAAAGTATTGTATATATTTTTATACTACGCGGAATTTGGAATAAAATTATGAATGAAAACATAATGCAAAGATACATAAATATTATACATTACTTCCATCCCTATATATTGCGACAGATGACTTGAATATTCCCATTCTAAAAATAATTAGAATTAAGACTAGTTCAATTGACTATTAAGGCTGACCCTTAGTGGAAAATGGTAATTCGGCATAATATGTTGGAATCATCGGACATCTACAACTGTTGGAATACTGGGAGAGTTATCGATAACATGAAGGACGCCAAAAAGTGTCATGAAGATAATAAATTCAAATTCTGTATTGGTTTTTGCTGCTACAAGTATATAAATACGAGGCATTAACCATTAACCATTAAAATATATTTATTTTGTTTTAACTAGGATACAATATGTCAAATGGCATTTTATTTATCTCAATTACATATGAAATTTCTTCTGCACGTTATACAGATTTAGCTTCTATTCACGGAACAGAATGCCGATGATAAGTGGAGTTAAAGTTCATATTTGTTAAAAATAAAAGAATGGCAGCCACACAACATCGGAGTAAAAGTGTGTTTTAACGTCTTTTTATTATAAATGCTTTTCTATCTAAATAAATAGAATACATATATTTTTTAAGAGGATGTGGCTTATGTTTCAAGTATATAGGGAAATCAAAACCAAAACTCTGCTGCAAATAATGTATTGATCATTAAAGTATAGTGTTGTAAGTAAGTTGGATGTTCCACGATGCGGTAGATGTCTGCAGGGGGGAAGGGAGTTTGGAGGAGTGGGTTTGCGTGCGTCGTTTGTTGTTCGTCTGTCACGTGGTTTGTATGTAAGTTAGTTTCGTCACCGTCATTCGCGAAAGATAGGTAGTCTTTGTTGCAGAAGTTTGTGTGTTCGTCGTGGGTCGTTGATTCGTACATCCGTCAGGTCAGTGGTAAGCGTCGATAACTGAATATTCGAGGTCAGAAATTTCTGTGCTATATCGTTTGTAACATATTTTGATACCTAAATATTAAAACATGTTATTCCGTTGCGAACGGCATCCGATTTTTGGTGGAGAGCATAGGCCGTGGGTTAGGATTGTGTGTGGACACTCAAAAGGGCGCCACCGGCTGTATGTTACGTAATATGATTTAAATAATTTTGCCAGCTCGGAACAAAATTAAGTTACTAGCAACCATGCGATGGAATACTTAAAATATATCTGTGATATCAAAACTCTACTTTACTCTATTAAATCTCAAAATTTAAGCAAATATCAGGAGTACCAGTGCAAATAATAAGAACATGTAGACATTAGACATTTATTACAACACACATGAGATATACAACAATAAAAAACAAGTAGTTTCACTATTATTCCCTAAACATGATCTGTATTTGCAAAAGAAATTCAAAATTGCGTGAATGACCCCCTCTAAAATCACTTCAGTGACTTGACCTGTTTTTATAGAAATGCAACTACGGCTTTAATGATACCAACTATGAGTTTTAGATTTGCAATAGCGAGTTAAAGGTTTACAATGGATTAAAATTACCGCTCATTGCTAAAGTATTGTGTAACTAAGAAGTTTCTATGAGCCAATATTCACAATGCTCACTGGTGCACTAGAATGTTAAAGAATGATCTAAAATAATTATGTTCTACTAAAGATACTTCATATGTGACACAGTAGAAGGTAAATTGTATCACGTGGTACCAAGCGTTACTTACAGTAAAAAATCTTAAGATATTTCATCATGCCAGGCATGTAGTTGCCATATCGTTATGCAATTTACTCTAATATTTCAACAAAAAATCACTGAATGAAACTATAACAATTTCTATAAAATTATGTAACTAAAATGTAACAATAAAACCTGATTGGAGCCTTGGCGTTTCCTCTGACGACTACAGCGTGACCTATCACCACTTCCTAAGATGTTCTCTACGTTGCTCACGACTACGACTCCGCGTCGCTCCCAAAACTCGGCCCAAATCTCTTGGAGACTGTTGTGGACAACTTTCCAACCAAAACTTCTCAAAATGTCAGCAGAACCCACATAAACCAAACATCTGAGTAATAGACTTCCTCCTATTACTCCTCTAAATGCTGGGCCCCCTTACATAACCAAAATGGCAGCACCATTCATTCTGAACATAAACCTCTCCAAACATAACTTATTTTCAAAGGGCCAGTCCCTCCAAACACTCTGTAATATTTACAATAAATAAGAACTAAATAAAACACCAACTAAGTAAAATAAAAGCTTACCTCCTATAGAGAGTATTGCATAAACTCCCGAGACACGTGGCGATCAGATTACGACAAGCAACAGAATTCCTTCCTGGAATTTACAAAATGCTTCTGACAGGACGGTAAAGAAACACTGGGTACATCAAATCAAATCCCTTTTCAGTGTTAACGATGTAAAATCCAAATTCTTCACTACAAAACCGGGGCCGCCGCCTTCAGCTCTTTCGTCGCTGTCGAAAAATGAATCTCCCCAACGGAAGTGTCCTCCCGCTCTCAGTGTTGCCAACTTGAGCATCTAGAGAACTCTTTGTCTAGCCAATAAAAATGCGCCAACAAAGGGCTTTGCATTTAAAAGACTGAATTACAGCATTGTGTAATATCCCAACAACAAGAATATGTGAGTAACCCCTCTAACTCGAAATCATACTTAAGGAAAGCATGTTTACTACACATAATTCCCCCTCTAGATAGGCAATCATCTACTATCGAACTCTAGATCGTGGGTTGCATACTCAAACAAATGAATTAATCAGGGTCAATTTACTGTATTCAAACTGAAATTATTAATGTAGCTTTTTCAAATGCTACACGTTGATGTAGTCACGAATACAGAGCATATCTGTTGCCCTATGTAGCTGAATTATCGGCGTGTACCAGTCTACGTTGGTCAGCAGTCGAAGTATTTTGTTGCAGACGCATGCATTGCCTACGTGAACATCCACGCCGCGCAGGCATATGTCTTTAAAGGCTTGAAAATGATCTTATACAATGTAAATTTGTTGTCGATTATTAATTTACTGCGTCTGTTCACTAGAGCGTACAGTCTGGTTGGAGTCGCGTACGTCCTGCTTATGTATTTGTAATATGAGGGGCGAAATCCAGCCCCTTATCTAGGGTTACTTTCAGTTACTTGTCAGAGTTCCGCTCCTCAAAAAAATGATCTTGTATTTTGAGTTTCGTGGTCTACGTATGTTGATACATTTTCTGTGGAATGTTATTGTTTCAGTGTTTTGTTCGTTAATTTTTACTTTCCATTTCTGGAAAATTCTTCATCATCTTTTGGGCAGCTGTCTGTGCATAGAAAGACTGCCGGCAAATCACGAAGATGACTGCGTAAAGAAATAAATTAGTAGTGGGTTGGGAAGAGATGTCAGTGGTGAAGAGGTCATACAGGGTCCGTTACTTAAAACTCATTTTTAAGCTACGATCATATTCAGTCCATCAAATTGTAGATATTTTTAAGGCCTTTAAATATGTATACAGAGTGATTAAAAAAATGATAAAATTATTACGAAATGAAACTTAATTTCCTTGAATATTTTTTTCCCTCATTCTGTACATGAACTGTGTTAATGTTTTCTTATAAATGTTTAATTAGCTTCAATTTATGTTCTTACGTCATATTCGATATTCTCTTTTTTTTTAGAGAAAAAAATTAAAAACTGAATGCTCTTAAAATAAATTTGAAAAGAATTTGAATAATAATTTTAAGCTTTATTTGTAAAATGCATATAATGAACAATATTTAAAGTAACGAAACAGCAACAAGAAATAACAGGAATGATTTTTTCTCTTTTGTGATATCACTTGATCAACCCATTGCTAATAAGTGCATGTTTTCATGTAATACACATTTCTTATTAATAAAATTTGGTTGCTCTTCTAGTGGCTATACCAATATTTAAACAAAAAATTTTATAATCATTCAGTTCCATGAACTTCCTTTTATTCATTTTATTTTATTCTCTCGACTTTTAAGTTCTTCAGATTTATAAATCAACCATAGCTTTTTTATTAGTAATATTTTACATTTTCTAAGTTAATCATGAAAGTTTTAGTAAAAACGTTTTAAAAAAATTATAAGCTGGTAGACTTATTGTTATTAAAAATTAAAAATATTGTGCAAAATTATTTAAAAAAACAAACAAAATAATTCTTAATTATGTTAACAAGAATACTAAAAGTAAAACCATGTTGATATTGTAATAAACATTGATGTTTTCTTAAAAAATGTTATCAGGTAAAGAGATAATTAAAAGTTTTTTTTTACAAATATTGTTCAAAATTTTGCCCATTAACGTGAATGCAGTAGTTACATTTTTTTTTATTAATTCACCATTCACTGTACGAAATAAAGTATTCCGTCTAATAGGATTACGTCCATTTCTTATTCTATTTTTTAAAATTCTCAATGTTCTGAGGTTGGGTATTATACACAAATCCCTTACGGTAACCCCACAAAACGAAATCTAGCGTATTTAAATCTGGTGATCTAGCTGGTCATCGCACAGGTCCGGTATAGCCTATCCACTGGTTTCCAAAAAATCGTGTTTAAATCCCTTACGGTAACCCCACAAAACGAAATCCAGCGTATTTAAATCTGGTGATCTAGCTGGCCATCGCACAGGTCCGGTATAGCCTATCCACTGGTTTCCAAAAAATCGTGTTTAAATCGCGTCCATCTAGTGAATATTGTACCTGCTTACACTACCGCTTTCATTGGATGTCGCCTCATCGCTCCAAAGAATTTCAGGAAGGAAATTGTATCTTTCATTCAGTACGGACATTCGTGCTATAAAATGACGTCGCCGTTCATAATCTTGGCGAAGTTGTTGTATTAAAATCATTTTATAAGCATGATAACTTTTGTCTTTGAGGATTCTTCTGACCGAAGTCGAAGAAATATTTGTGCTAGGACTGATTGCTGATATTGAAGTTTCTGGATTTTCATTAACGACAGTGACAACTTCATTTATATTAATATCATTCCTCACCGGTTTACTTCTGTTTCTCTTTGGTTTGGTAAAAGAATCATATCTCTTAAAATTATCAACTAATAATTGCATGGTTTTATGATCAGGACAGCGTCTACCAGGAAACCGTTGAGAATAGCCTGCAAGCTTTTCTAGCATTACGTTTATATTCTCCATAAATTAATAAAAACTCTGTTTTTTCCAAAGTTGAAAATTCAACCAGTCGAATTGTTAGTAAATTGACGAGAGAATTGTTCAACGGACAATAATTACTCTATTTATTTTAATTTGACATATTAAAGCATTTATGGCTAACTTAGAAAATGTGAAATATTACTAATAACAAAGCTATGGCTGATTTATTAAATCTGAACAACTTAAAAGTCGAAAGAATAAAATAAAATTAATAAAAGTAAGGAAGTTCATGAAACTTAATCATGATTATTTGCAATTACCAATTGCAGATTTGTATATGGCCATAGCATGCGCCGTTCCTCGGCAACCCTTTTGGCAAATTCTGGGGGTGACATTACCACCCTCAAACGTCACGGTGGGTGGAAATCATCCACCGTGGCGGAGGGTTATTTGGAAGATTCAGTCTCAAACAAGATTGTCATTAATAAAAAGATACAGGGAGAGCAGCGCAACGAGTCAGGCGATACAGACGTCGTTACCAGTATAGAGAAAAATTATGTAAAGAAGTTTTTTTTGTGAAAAATCGAATATGATGGCAATTAATGTTAACATAAATATAAGTAAATAAGTGTTAGTGCTGGGATTCTTTGTTTTGTTAATTTTCCGTGTAATAAAGACAATAAATACATCGCTTGGACTTTTTTTTATATTGAAATTACTCTTCACTGACTAAATCACTTTACCTTTGATCTAAAGCATACTTTAGCTCACTACTTTATCTCACTAGTGACTTATGGACACCTTTAAAATCCCATCAGTAAAGATCACTTTATATGAAAGTGTTGGATAAAAGTTGTTTCTTTTGATAGAAACTAAATATTTTTCATGAATTTAGTCATTCCGCGAAATTTTGGTCGAGGGCTACTAATAGATATCCGAAACGCGAAATAGTTTGTTTTTATTCGTGTCATTTGTAAAAAAGACACTACCTATGGAATCATTATTTCCATATCCAAATTTGTTTAAAAGAAAACATCTTGACACTTCGGTATCTGAAAGAAATTGCTCACACAATATTAAACAATATAATACTTTAAACTGCCTGCCCCAAAAACCCATTGAACGATATGCCACTTCAATACCTTTTCGACCGAGCGACGTTTAATGGAGGTGGGGGTGGTAATGACGGAGGCTGATGCCAAAACATTTTTTTCAGAATTTTTGTTCTCGTACACACACTAATCGCAGTTTTAATTTGTTAAGGCTTTAAATAACGCAGTGGGGATGACGGATGTCTTGAAACATAATTGAGGCCTTGGTTTCAGGTATATACACCAAATGCAATTTCTGGGACTCTTACTAGTTTGCTCCACTACGGGGATGTGAAAGTAAAATAATATACAGTGTGCATCAGCCTTACGTTGTGCAAATATCCTCTAGCTCTCGTATCCAAAAGATAGCCCCTTGGAAGAGCTTTCCACTGACATTAGGTATCATGTTATGACACAATTCAAGATTTATTAAAAAATAACGATCAGGTTTTAACTGTTTTACGAATTTTTGGTGAAATCGGCTCCTTTGAGTGAGAATATTTCGAAAATAATGATACTTATACGCGGAGAAGAAACATACTTCAGTAAAGAAAGGTACTTAAATATAAAATACTTGAAAGTGAATGTATGATTTTAAATGTTTTCTGAATTGAGTAATTTCTGTCAAGGGTAAGTAATTTTCATTACAGTAAAATTAGCAGTAAATTCACCACAAAGACTGTGATTTTAATGAAAATTTATTTCTGGTTGAAACAATAACAGCTTTCTTTTTGGAGCAGAGTCAAATATAATATTATTTTGAAATATCTCAAAAGTAGTGATTTTAGTGAAAAATGTGTATTTACCTGTTTTAAAGGTAATAAAGTTCTTTATAATTTGACATCTTTGAATGATAAAAATTAATTGGTTATGACAGTTGGAAGTTTTGGCATCTTCGGAGCTCATTTTAAACAGTCTATTTTCACGTGTATTTATTTCGATTTTGGAGAAAATATAAGTTCTGCGCAAATTATAACTAGAATAAAATTAAAAGCTTATTTAGTTTACTTGAATTTGATTAATCTGAATAACGATTTCATAAAAACTCCATAAAATAACATAATTGAAATTTACCGTAATTTTTTAGTAAATATTGAATTTTGTCTAACGTCTCTACATTCGTGATAAACAGACCCATGATATCGCATATCAAAGTAAAGGTGTACTTCTGTGCTATAATATATAGTGCGTTCAGTTTAAAGAGAATGAGAAAAGGTAGATTTATTGTTTCCGAACTCCTACAAAATAGCCAATTTCGTTAAATCTGATAACAGAATCCGAGACAAGGGCTGTTTTGGCAATTATTTGCATGAGTAGATCTCAAGATGTGGTAACGTACCTGTCACAGTGAGTTCACAATGTTGACATGTTTTTGGTATAAACCCACATATATCCTAGTACCAAATCACCACAGACCCATCATAAGGCATATCGTTTGAACCATCCTTAAAAGAAGAATTCAAATATTTAATAATATGCCCAGAGTTTGTAACGTGTTTTGCTACGGTAGCTGGTTTGGAGATGTTATCCCAGTTTAGTAAACAGAATAGCCCAAATACAAATAAACGGTTTATTTCTTGTCAACAGGTAGATAACGGCAGTGTGACATAATATACAAGTTTCCGTATCATTTACGGTCTTTAATCATTACATAAATGGTTTCGAAGCAGACGAGAGCGCACCGATGAAAGTGTGGCGGAGATTCGTCGTGGCATCGATGGCATTCGTGGTGTACTTTTAGTTACGCACCGGCGTTGGATAAATAACTTGCCGACGCAAAATATCCCAGCGCAACACGCTGCAGGGTCTAGCGGTCAACTTATATTAAGTCCGTCGTAGTAACATTGTAATAGAGTACTTACTGTAATCAACCCAGCTCACCACGCTGTAGGCCAATTCCAGAAGAGCACTGGTTTGTATTGAATTTCGTTGTACTTTTATATCCGAAATCATCCACATGTGACCCACTTTGGGAGTGTGTGCAACCTTGGGTCGATGTGCAGATTTCGGGTACGTATGTGATCTATTATTGGGTACATGTGCACATGTGCAAAATGTGTGGACAAATGGAAATCCAGTAATGTGACATGAATTTATGAATGCCTCATTACATGTTTCATTAAAAAAGTATAAGTTTGTGATGTTAGTATTTTTCCTTCTAATTATGTAGGATTAATTCTTGCCGTACTTGTTATTGTTAGTTTAGGTTTAAATGTTAAAACATTAACATATCTATTGTTTAACTCTAATTAATTTTTCAATGTTATCAATATTGTACTATTTGGGGTTTTTTATCTGTCATGTACTTGAATTGTAAATAAATAAATAAATGTCTCATCTAATGGATCACCCTGTAAATTTTAAAATGAGTTGAAATAATACCCCTTTGTATTCTCTACCAGCAAGTTTTCGAAAATTTTGGATAACTTTTGTACGAGGGTCCAGGATATTTGGACGACGCAAAGCTGAAACACTCTGTATAATTCTATTGTTTCCTCACTCATAAATGCTTTTATTTGGGGCTTTAACTGTACAGAATATTTAATTGAAAATTTTTCCATCAATACATCACATTTTCCTTGACATGATTTTATTTGCAAACTCATTGATATTCAATTCAAGTGGTTTATATAAACAACAACTTGAAATATTTAATGCCATTCTATTCGAAAATACAAAAACATTGTTGGAATAGTAAAATAATGTCATATTATTTTCGATTTTACAGTACGTCGCTAATGATGCTGGTAATTGATATGATGATTAAAATGCGCCGCAACTGGACATGTCTCGGGGGTTAATGAATCAATGAAAATCCCGATTGCTTAAAAACATAACTTTACAAAAATAGTCAATATAAATCAGTTACCACACTAAAATATACATAAATCAAAAGAAATAGAACCCCACCTGAAATAAAATTTATATGTTACTTGCTCTATTTAAGAAATAAATGCAAAAATGAACACCCAACGGATTTACCAGTGTTGTCAAAAGTAATAGAGAAATTTGTACATGACCAAATCATTAATTTATACTTAAATTGGTATTATTACTATTTACGGATTTGATGCAAATCCTGACTTTTGCTGACGGTCTCGGATGATTAGGGGTCGAGCTTGAGCTTTTTGCACGAATCTGGTCCACCTGGACCAGCCTCGTAAGGGGTCAGCCCGCTTTTTCGTCAACCCCCCCCCCCCAAATTCGGACGGTGTTGTAGCGGACCTCCCCTGGTCCTGGCTGTTGGACCCTGCCAGCTGGGTCGTTTCTTATGGTGCTCTTCTGTCTTGATTTTCTTTCTTCGCTGGTATGTCTGCTTCTGGGAGTGTCTTTCATCTGTAGTGAGAGACTGTTGCCGAGCCCTTTCGGAGTGAGGAAGGGTTTGGAGGTGTTTGACTAATCGGAAGCCCAGGGTGCCAATTGGCCTCATGTGCTCCGATTTCGTCGGAAGGAAATATTGGGCTGTGTAGCTCAAGGATTGTGTTCGGCCTAAGACGATTATTTTAGCGTCAGAGGAGAGTACGGGCTAGGGTAAGGGTATCAAGCTGGTCGTTTGCTTGGTATAGTAGTTTCCATAGATAATTCAGCCATACGAAAAACTTGCAAAAAAGTTTAAAGGAGACCGGCAACAATTAGTTTTCAATTCATGTACAAAAAGGTCATAAAGAAGGTGTTCAGCTTCTTCTATTATCATCACAAAAAATTGTCATAAATATTTCCTAAAGAACGTGGACCAATCCCACTGAATACAATTGGTTGAAATTTGTCCTACCAAATTGATGGTTCGTTGAAATAAGCGATCTAGTCAACGTAGACTTCCAGGGGTGGAGAAACTGATTCTTTGCTATAAAAGTTTAAGAATAAATTTATTACATTTTCCACACTATTGTCCGGCGGTATACTAATTAGAAGCGGTCGGTCTCCGTTAGGCTTTTTTGCGAACTTTTTTGTACCGCTGAATTATCTATGGAAACTACCCCCTGCAAATCTTGTAGCGCTTTTTTTAAATCTTAGTTATACGCAAGTGTCGTCAGTCAGTACTGTCAATAATTTTGTGTCCCCAGCTCAACTAATTTTGTCAGGTGTTTCGCAAGGGCCCATTCTCAGAACACCGCTGTTTGTAATCCGTACAGCCGATATTTTTAAAGAAGATAATCACTATCATTTGCAGTTATAGGCTGATGACAATCAGCTTCTGTATGGTTTCAATCCATATAGATCCAAATGATAATATAAATTCAATTTGCAGATATTCTAAGCGGCTTGACTTAAAAATTAATCCTAATAAATCGGTAGCACTGTTTAGTTGAAGAAAATTGAGACTTTCTAAAAATGTTGCTTAAACTAGTCATAGACGGTGCAAGTATTAAGTTTTCAGATCACGCAAAAAATCTATGTGCTGCCTTAGATTAAGATTTACGGTTTCAGGAAGATATAAAATTATTATTGTACAAAACTTATGCCAGAATGAAATTTTTATATTCATATAGACATATTCTAAATCTCAAAATGCGAAAAAAATATATATGAATCACTTGTACTGCTCATTTTTAAGTAACTATATTACTCGTGTTTAGACCAAACTGCAAAAAACCGACTACACATTTATAGAGTTAAAGTGATTAAAAATGGACAATATAGTGAAATTTGATTATCTTATATTTTTGTCCCATTTATTTCGTTTCTCCATACCTATGTATCTCCTATTTTTAGAAATGCTGCTCATTACCGTAATATTCGGCAAAAGTATACTCTTCCCCAGTAGCACAAACATATTGAAAAAATATTGTTTCCACATATCGGCCCGACATGTAAACGACAGATTTTTTTATATTGGTGAAATATAGTTTTATAACATCGGCACAATAAATAACTATGATATTTCCCCAATATTGTGTTGAGATATAGGTCCAACGTTGAAACACATCAATGGGCCAGTGTTGGTAAATTGATATTGGTACAATATAGTTTTATAATATCGGCACAATAAATAACTATGATATTTCCCCAATATTGTGTTGAGATATAGGTCCAACGTTGAAACACATCAATGGGCCAGTGTTGGTAAATTGATATTGGTACGATATAGTTTTATAATATCGGCATAATAAATAACTATGATATTTCCCCAATATTGTGTTGAGATATAGGTCCAACGTTGAAACACATCAATGGGCCAGTGTTAGTAAATTGATATTGGTACAATATAATTTTATAATATTGGCAGTATGTAATGAAAACGATGCTGGTTACATGTGCTATCAACATATTGTGCCAATACTCTATAAGTATATTCTACCAATATCAATTGCACAATACTGACACACACTAGTGTTTTTAGGGGTAAAACTATATTTCAATATATTGTATATTCCAAATATTTACTACAATATATTACATATATAATTATACCTTAAACAATCATACACTTCAAACATAAAAAAATAGTTGAACCTAAAAAGATATTCTTCTAAACAAAGAGGGCGATATGTTTCGTAAAAAATGACCCTAAGAGATAGTTTGCTTTTGAGGGACAGATATTGATTGTAATAAGTGTATGGACTATGTCTTAGACACATTCAGATAATATATGAAATGTCAACAGATAGAACAGTCAAATATATAGAATAAATTAAACCAGTCAACACTGTTTATGCCAGCATTGCCAGACCGAACTTAAAAATTCCTACTTTTATATTTTGTCCGCCATTTTCAAAGTGTTCTTTAAGAGTTATGACGTGCAACCAAAGGTTCCCTATCTTACTTTTTGATGCTCTATCCAAATTCCTAAACACAAAACATTAACACACACATACAGACTTATAGAATTCATTTACCTAAGTTTTAAATTTCGGTGATAAAATATTAAACAATACAAAAGCTTCGACCCTTGGGGCGATAAAATGTCCTTGGAATAGACAAAAATAAAATACAATATTTGATAAAAAAAATTTTTATTATTATTAATGAGGGTGTACATCAGCGACCTTCTTTTTAAATTCTGATTTTCAAACTACTGCACTAGTGGGATTATAGGTCGATGGAAAAAACAACAACGCACTTATTGAATTTTATGTCGACGTTTCGAAAAATTTATTTCTTCACCCTCAAGGCTCACTGTAATTTATAAAACACAATTATTTTATTGTATATTAAACAAGGTTGTACTTAAATTACTTTTACATTCATAATGCTGTTTATGTCTACAATACAAGAGTTAGTTACGAAACACGATATAATAATTATTTTTTCTTCAAACGTCAAAAAAACATGACATTTCTTACTGACTTCATGACATAAAAGTTTGACATTTCAGTCGGCTGTGCTTTGCCATTAGCAACGGAGTAAAAGTACTTTTTCTTCCGCTCACAGCTACTTTTACTTACAGTTTCCATAGCAACGCATATATTGTTAAATACGCCGGCCATGCCATATTAATACAATACGTTTTTGGTAGTGAAATTCGAAGATATTTATCTTTATTTTTTTAATAGTTAATCGAAGTTTGAAGAAAAAATAGCATGTCTTATTCGGTGTAAAAGCCACTTGTTGTGATTCGTCTGTAATTGCAGGCTCATCACAAAAGTATCATTTTTACACCTAATAAAACAATATACTATTAAGTAAACTTAAAATGGCAGCATATTGGCTCAATAAGGACAACCATCATACAAAACTGACTACACCTTGATTGAACGAAAACTAAACATTTATTAGGTAAATAATAAATTGCTTACCAGAATTGTAGGTAATTCTGTAGATTACTGGAAAACTGGAATTTTCACGAACTGATTTTTGGAAAACCCTATTTTGGGATCATAAAACACGAATCTACATTATAATTTTGCTTGCACACAAATAAAACTAATTGCAGAATCGTGTTCTACGCCCCCCAATAAACTTTCCTAATAAAAAGTTTCGCGAAAATTCTAATTTTCCAGTAATTTAATTTTACAGCCTCCTCAAATATACTTTCTCAATTAATAATTAAGGTGCATTTGTACCATTAACCTTACCACATTTTGTCAATACTTACAGTTTATCAAACGAGTCCTTCACTCTTTCACCACAAGTCACAATAATCGAATAAAAACGTAAGCGTCAGCGGTAATGCATTAATGGCCGCCAAACCAACATCAAGCGTGTATAATGGAAACGGAAACCAAAATGAAACGGCAGAAGTCAGATAAAGGCGCAAGCGCGATGTATCAAATCGAGCATGCCGCGACATGCAGTAAGTATATAAAGGTCGTCTCAAAACAAAGTTAATAATTCAATTACTGCAATAACCTTTTATTTACATCAGCACATCTTTATGCATACACTTTTACAGATGCAGTCTACAGATTTCTTTAGATATGCTATTATTTAATAGAGAATATAAAATCATAAATATGAGCCAACATTTTAGTACACACCTTGACAGTAAATTCCAGCTACCTTCTAGTAGTAGCTGCAAATACTAGTGTCGCTACTGTCGCTAATTTTTGGTACAATTAGACGCCCAATTTAAATTTAGAGGGAGTCTAAAGTTATATAGATAGGTCTTATTAGTGACATACATTTGTACATATTGGGATAAAATTTCAGAACAATATGTGCCCAATATTGGCTATAAATATTCTCAAGATATATGAATTGCAGTGATAGGTCCTATACTGGCGAAATATAGATTTTTATATATTGGAATAAAATTCCAGAACAATATGTGTCCAATATTGGTTATAAATATTCTGAAGATATATGGATTGCAGTGGTAGGTCCTATATTGGTGAAATATCGATTTTTATATATTGGGATAAAATTTCAGAACAATATGTGTCCAATATTGGCTATAAATATTCTCAAGATATATGGATTTCAGTGATAGGTCCTATATTGGCGAAATATAGATTTTTACATATTGGGATAAAATTTCAGAACAATATGTGCCCAATATTGGTTATAAATATTCTGAAGTTATATGGATTGCAGTGATAGGTCGTATATTGGCGAAATATAGATTTTTACATATTGGGATAAAATTTCAGAACAATATGTGCTTAATATTGGTTATAAATATTCTGAAGATATATGGATTGCAGTGATAGGTCCTATATTGGTGAAATATATATTTTTACATATTGGGATAAAATTTCAGAACAACATGTGCCCAATATAGGTTATAAATATTCTGAATATATGTGGATTATACTGATAGGTCCTATATTGGTAAAATATAGATCTGTACATATTGGGCTAAAATTGCAGAACAATATATGGCCAATATTGGTTAAAGATATATTAACATATATGGGTTACGCTGATAGGTCCTATATTGGTAAAATATAGATCTGTACATATTGGGCTAAAATTGCAGAACAATATATGGCCAATATTGGTTAAAGATATATTGACATATATAGGTTACACTGATAGGTCCTATATTGGAGAAATATAGATTGTGCACGTTGGGGCAAAATGCCAGAACAATATGCTCCCAATATTGGCTATAGATGTCCAATATTGGGCCACTATTACATATTGGGCCAAGATGGGTTGCACATTGGTCCAATATTGTGTGCTACTGGGGTTACAATGCCTCACCACTCGTCTGCTTTTTTCAACGATGTTTCACTTATTCGGCAATAATATTGTTCAATTCGATAAAACTTAATATGTGTTTAAACCTGTTTGTACGCTTTTTGTCGTCAAATGAAGCCAATGCTATATTGATTGCCAATTACAATTAACTTCCTAAATACATTCATGTACGTTATTGCTTTTGTATAACACTTTATTTACAGTTAGTTATAATTTGTAGTTACAAATTATAGGTATAATTTATTATTAAACTCTTCGTAACTACGAAACGAAGAACATATTGCATTCGATTGGCACATTTCTAAAACCGGTAATATCGCTCGCAGAGAACTAATTTTTATATCACTGACTGTAATGATCAACTTTCAAAATGTCCGTCCGTCTATCTGTCTGTCTGTCCGTCCGTCACGTTTCCTGTACGCACGATAACCTAAGAACGAAAAGCCCGATTGTATTTAAATTTGGACAGTAAGTTAGTGATATCTAGAGGAAGAACCCTATTGTTTTTGAACAAAATTGATCAATAAATGAAAAATTGCAATAAATTGTCGAAGAGTATAATGATGGTTAGCGTATTTAACATATAATTTTAGTCATATTTTATAACTCTATTCGAGCACTTGTAGTTGTTTAAGTGTAAGAATCGCCGTCTGGCTAAACTTTGCCTGCTTTATAAAGTGTACGAATGTATATCAATATATCATTATAATATTCATTTTAACCTCCTCACAAAAGTGTAGGAGGTTACTAAAATTGGACCAAAATAAAAAATTGAGATAACATCAAATATTTACGTTTTGAGGTCGCAGGAACCCAGAAAAGTGGATTTTGAAAAATGTCTGTGTGTGGGTGTGTGTGTGCGCACGATAGCGGAGAAATTACTAAATGGATTTGGATGAAACTTTACATATATATCGGTCATAAACTAAATAAATAATATTTGTACATTGTTATTTTCGTCACCAGCTGGGTCCGTTAAATCTTAATGGAATAATGAGATCATGGGCTCAGCAGGTTGAGAAAGAGTATAGAAAGATTACTTTCTAACTCACTTATTTATCCACGCTTTATTTTCTCATGCTATTAAAGCTCCCCGTTTAGATTAGACTCGCTGAGTGCTCTGCAGCTAACTTGGAAGTCGATTTACAAAGTGTAAGGTTTTTTAAAATTTGCTCTAAGTTAGTTAGTTGTTGGTTGAACTTTATTATGAACTTTTAGTGAATAGTAACCTTTAGTAAAATATGTTCATGAAATACCAAGCTAAAGTATATACTTTAAGAT
Organism: Stenurella melanura; assembly: GCA_963583905.1. NCBI lineage: Eukaryota > Metazoa > Arthropoda > Insecta > Coleoptera > Cerambycidae > Stenurella > Stenurella melanura. The sequence goes on from OY757309.1 coordinate 108,762,173, forward strand.
GTAGAAGCTGTAACATAACAATTATTTTAATACTGAATTTTATAGATTTTTAGACATTTGGTCTTATTATTATAACTTTTTAAGAAGCGGACGGTATAGCTCCAGGCAATGTTGTTCGTCCCAAAGGTTTGCTTCTAAGTAGGTGTAGCTTCACTGGTATTTAAACACAAATTACTCAAGAACGACTTGGTTTATCGAAATACAATAAGAATACCTTTTTTATTTCCAACGATCTGAAAATTATATTTTTACTATAATTTTTAGAAATTTCAAGGGGTACATCTCCATTATTAATCATTTTCGGAAATAACTTTATATAAAAGACCATTATTATACTCTTCGAAAATACAAAACGAAGAGTATATTGCATTCGATCGGCATATTTCTAAAACCGGTAATATTGGTCGTAGAGGAAAAAATTAATATCACTTTGTTGGTGATCGAATTTTGAAGAACTTTCAAAATGTCCGTCCGTTAGTCTTTCTGTCCATCGCCGCGTCCGCCTGTCTGTCTGTCCGTCCGTCCGTCACGTTTTTATAGGCACGATAACTTAAGAACGAAAAATTAGATACTATTGAAATTCGGACGGTAAGTTGGTGTTAGCTAGAGGAAGAACCCTATTGTTTTTTAACAAAATCGATCAATAAATAGAAAAGTGATTAATTTTTTAAATAAATTTTTTTTGTTTGTTTTGTAATTAAACAAAAAATGTTTGAAAGTAATATCATTTACAAAAAAAACTGCGAAGAGTGTCCTATAGAATGTGCAACAATTATATAACAAGTGTAGTCAATCGGCGAAGAGTATAATGGTTAGCTTGTTTTTGGACGTACCATCAGCCGCAGAAATATAGCGAGACAATTTTGAACCACCCTATTGTAGGAACGCGTGTGATGCAGTACGTTAAAATTTACGCATTTCATTAGCTAATGCACACGAATTTTGTAGCGAAATATTATGAAATATGATTCAAAATTTGGGTAATTCTACGAGGTGAATGCATGCCAAAACCAAAAAAAGAGAAATAGCAGGAAATTGGCTGGTTGGTCAAGACCCCGGAAGAATTTTCCATGCATCGGATTTGCGCATAATACTTCTATTTCCCTCTTTTCAATGCTACATTTAATTTTCTTCTTCGCTGCCTCGTCTATGGTATCGGTTCCCTGATATTCTTTGTGAATTTCACGTGCTTCCTTCTGAATAGAGTACAAGTTTTTTACCTCATCATGTTCTTTAACTAATTGTGTGAATTTGTTAACTAATTGTGTGAATTTGTCCTTTCCCTGTCAGATATATGCTCTTAGTACTACAATAGAGGAGTCATAAGCAGATTCCAGTATTAATTCACGGCGTCGTTCTTCTCTCGATGTAGTAGAACCTGTGCACACATGCTTTCGGATGATGAATTCCGTCCATTGTTAGAATTTTTTTCACTTTCCTGTCCATTTATGCGGTGTCGCTTCCAAGCCAATATACAATTCCAAAATGGCAGGTAACTACTGGGACAGTGGGGAGTTAAGAAGTTTCTGAGGATGATAAGGGGATGTGATTGGATATGCGGTATTAGCATTTATTTCTGCAATTTTGTTCCTTACATTTTTTCACTTTTCAGAACTTGCCTTGCGTGTTGCTACTTCACTTTTCATTTCGTCCTTGTCAACTTCGGCGCATTCTTCTATACCCAAATACTTGTATGATTCTCCAAGGCTGATACTTCGTATCACAGATTGGTTATTCCAGTACGATATTTCGACTATTCATTTATTTACCTCGCTGGAGGACCGCATTTGTCTATAAACAAAATTACATTCTGATGCCATCACTGAACGATTTCACGATATTTAGCTCTGCTTTAGTTTAGTTTCATTCTTAGCAAACAACTTCAAGTGGTCTATATAGCAGTGGCGGCCCGTCGGGGTAGGCAAGGCAGGCAGTGCCCACCCAATTACCTAAGAGCGCCAAGGCCAATTTTGCTGTTAATTAATTTTAATATAAAAATTAGAATTTATTTATGATAGTATTTTTAATATTTTACTAGATATTAATTCGCCTCCGCCAAGTTCACATACGAATCCGCTTAATCTTAATACCGGATGCTTGCCGCTATAATTTTATGCACATGAGCCACTAGTAACCAGGGTGGGCAGCGGACACTGAAATTGTGTTATACTATGTATACGCATATGTTGTCATTGTCCTCGGTTTTACGCCAGTAATACGTATTAAAACGGGACGTATATCTATGTCTTATATCTAGGGAGGGCATGTCACGCCTATAAAAAACTTAATAAACTAATGAATAATGTATGTTTAATTTTGAATTATTGAATATAATCTGTTTTTTTTTGAAAATATATCAATACCAAACTGGAAAATGAAAAACAACAAATTAATAAATGTGTTAAAATTGATGAAATAATTAATTAATTTATTAACCTTATGGGAATATTCAGAATATCAAATAGAATATTAATTGTGTACCTAATTTCAAATTTGACAAATAATAGAAAAGAAGAAGGAAGTTAATATGACAATAATTCTGATTATTATTATTATCAAATCAATATTATTTGTAAATGATGAAATTCAAATTCAAATAGATAACGGGCTATGTAGTTTGTGAGTGAAATGTGGACACTGCCTGCCTCATCCCTTCCCTTTCTTTTACAATCGTAATTTCTCGCCAAACATCGTTTCATTTTCGGAAGTATGTAACGTATTTATTGCGATTTATTCTTTGTTTGTGTTTGTGCAAGCAACAGCCGAATCCGACGCGCGCGATGGATCGATAAAAGTTCTCCAATTGCGGTTGTGAAAGTGCACGCTTAACTGTATTATTATTAGGTTATCCGATAATCTTGAACTGTAAAGAAGGAAGGTCAAGGTTAACCGATGACCTTGAAGTCTCAAAAAATTTCCGCTTGCGGCGCCCTCTCTCCAACCGCTCCGTGTGTACATTCTGTCCACCACTAGTGCCCACCCACAGCTAAATTCCAAAGGCCGCCACTGCTATATAGAAAAGATAGAGTAGAGGTACTTCACTCTATCATTTCCATTGATTTCGATGCCAAATCTCTGTTTGTTCAGTTGGTTTGACAGTGGGACAAGCGCCAGGCAGAATAGTAAAGATGAGAGAGAATCTCTCTGAAAAATGCCTCTTTCAATGTGCATGTTCCCTGTTGCTTGTATAAAATGTCTGCTGCTCTATCTCCAATAACCGAGATGTATGCCCGCCTCTAATTCTCCACTATATATAACCGGGATGTATGTCGCTCGAATGTTTACAATAAATAAGTGGAAATTAATCGATAACAAATAAATCAGTTTTATACATCTTTGTCATGACCAGTTACATAGCTTGAAACAGATACTCGAAATTTCCACCACTAATAAAATTACTCGTATCACATTCTTTTTCTGCCACACTCTAAGGAACAGAATAATATCGCTAGCGGTTACAAATGTGTCAGGTAATTGCACGCTGGCTCCTGCACCATAAAAATGACAGAGGGTCCGCTAGTAATACACTATCTTCTGAAAAAGAAGGTGCTCCTCCTAGGGAGAATGCTAACTAGTACAGAGTGTGCGGATTACAGGAGAAAACATTGCTTGTAGCTATGGTACTATTGATCTCCTCCTCTGTACTTTTATATTATTTTACCCTAAACCACCTAACATACATTTTATCAAAATCATCATTTTATAAGCATCAAAATACGATCAACTGGATGTGATGTTAAACATAATAATTATGGTTTCGGTTAATATTTAATGACATTATTGATATTGTTCTGTGAAGAATGTTTAGTGATGGATTGCCTGCCAACCTTGCTAAAAAAGTTTCTTTTGTTTCAGATACCTGTAGCCAAGAAATATTGTTTAATACTATTTATTCTGCTTGCTATGATGGCGTATTATTAATTGGTGAGTATTAAATAAATTGTTAAATACTTGTAGTAAAGCATAATTTTATTTTTATGGGGACACAAAAACACACCCAAATGTATTCCTGAAACGGCTCGGACAACTTATGCAGACACAATATACTGAAACAAATATCAAAAACACAATACAAAACATGCTAAAAGGTGAAGCCATGTTTTGGTACGAAGTCATAGAAAGCAATTTTGAAACTCTAGATCAATTTGAATCTTTGTTGCTAAAACAATACTGATCAAACCACGCCCAACAAAAAATTCGTTTTAATCCATTTAATGAAAAATATAACGATAACATGGGAATGAGTAGGAAAAGTTACATTATTACAAAAATCTATAATTTGGAGCCTAGCTTCACCGAAAGAGAAATAATCTCATATTTAGCTCGTCATTTCACAGATGACATACACAATGTCATTATCACACAGGGAACTGACTCTATTGATAAACTAGTTGAATATTTGCGAGATATCGACAAACACAGGACAGGGTGGAAAAAACAGTATAATGACAGGGAAACGTTTAATAGAAATGATAATTTTCGATTTAATAAGTTTGATAATTCAAATAGCTCAAACCAAGGGAACAGATATTCAAAGAGCCAAAATCCAGGATATAGACATCCAAATAACTTTAATCGGGAAAGTAACGGTAAAAATAACAGATTAAATAATGAACAGGGACAAAATAACAGAAATTATAACGAGCAGGGACAAAATAACCGAAATTGTAACGAACAGGCACAAAATAACAGGTATTATAGGAAGTATAATAAAAATTATGATAATGAGTATGTAAACAGGAACTTTGAACATAGTAACAGGTACTATAATAGAGAAAATAGTGAAAATCAAATGAATAATGGCCCAAATAACAATAAAAATGTAAGATGGGAGGATCAAAGAGCAAATAATCAAAATAATTCAAGGGATAATAGGACATATGCGCAGGTAACAAATACAAATATGGGAAATAACAGTAGAGAAAAGGCAAGTAGTATGGAAAATTTGAACAAAATAACTACTGCACAAATCTATCGTGATAATACTGATCAGGTTTGTCGGACAAGAACATTTTAATTTTAAGTACTACATACGAACATATGAAAGAATTTATAAAAACCGGCGACGAAAATGTCTTAAAGAATATAAAACTGAATCAATTACCAGTATTAAACGTTAAAATAAATAAACAAAAATTTATGGCGTTGGTTGTCACAGCTTCGGAGGTAAGTCTGATCAACAAAAGAATATTTGATAAATGCTTTTCTAATACTTACAAAAATGAATATGTAAGAATTACAAAAATAAATTTAATAAGTGCAGGGGGTAAAAAATTTGCAGAATCTGACAGAATAATGAATTGTGAATACAAGATAGGGGAATTTGAATGTAAAGGAAACTTCTTAATGATAAACGATATGAAATATGACATAATAATAGGTGAGGATATGTTGACACAGCTCAAAGTCAAAATTGATATGGAAAAAAGGTTTATAATATTGTAAGGTAAAAGGTTACCAATTTATTATTTGCACGAATTGCAAGATAAAAATGAAAATGTCCAAGGGGCGAAATAAATGTTATAGGGGTTGACGAAATAGCCGAGGAATGTATGGGGGGCAGTGATACCACATACGTAGTAAAATGGGCTAAAGGGTTATGTGTTGAGTATTTAGACAAGCGGAATGCGGTACAGAGGGAATGTTTATCAGAATATAGGAAAAAGAAACAGGAATCTAAAGAAAATGGGGGGTATATCTGCAAATTTTTATGTGAAAAAAGAAAAATGAATAAAATAAAGCTACGTGAATGTATAGAAAAGCATAAATCATCAATAAATAATAAACAAAGTTTAATTAAAATCATAGGGAATAAAATAATTGAAGATAAGAACGTAAAATTTATTAATAAAACATATAACAATTACAAAGTTAAGCCAAATACTAAAAATAAACAAATTATGCAAAGTGTACGAGAAATTAAAATGTTACGTAATAAACTAGGTTACGAGAATAAGACGAAAGTAAAAATGAAACTTTCTAATGATCAAGACGAATTAAAATATTTCGATTCTAAAAACAAAATTAATAATAGTATAATTTTAGCAGACATACAGTCAAGGTGTCCTGAAAAATATGAAATAAATGTACAAAAACTATTAAATAAATACATATCGCTAGTGAATTATGAACCTAGGGTTGCAACAGGTTATGTACATAAATTAGAAGTTGACGAAACAAAGTCGTTCAAATGTAAGACGTATCTTATATCTTAAAAATATAGAAAAATAGTTGCAAATGAGTTACAAAATATGATTTAAGCTGGTATCATTGAATCAGCCGGGACAAATTATATAAATCCACTTGTAGTAGTTAGCAAAAAGGATAACACTACACAGAGAAAAATGTGTGTGATATTTTACCACAATTGTAGAAAATTGTACTCCAAATTGGTCTTAAAATGGTGACAGGAACAATTTGTGCAAATAAATAATACATTATTGGGGCAATGATTTTGTACAGTTTATGCATTAACATTGTGTGAAATTTTTGTACAAACTTAAAAATCACATAAATTGAATTCTTTACAAATTTGAATTATGGTTGCATAAAAATATAATAATTTTATTCCACTTGTGGAACAAATCTCTGAACAGATTAAGTTAGTTTCTACAATTTGTGTGAAATTTTTAAATATATTCTGAAGGTTTCCTAAACAAACATTCACATCTAAACCTCTTCATTTGTAAAACATATTTACAAAAAATTGTGCTCTTAAGTGACACAATGTTTATAGTTTTTAAGAGAATATGTTTTTAGTTTTCCACAATTTCTAAATGAGAAATCCACAAATTGTATGTTTATTTTGTCAACTTTATAATTCATTTTGCACAATATATACACTTAATTAAAAGAAGCTGTTATTCAGTAATGTATGAACTGGGGTTAGTTTTGCACAATTTATTACTCTATAATCTCCAAATTATGTATATATTTTTTTGTTCACTGTTTGTTTCACACACTATATGTATCCACTTCATTTTAATTGTATTATTCTGTAACACAGATTGTGAAATATTATTTCCTAAAGGATTTCAATAAAAAAAATTAAAGAATAAATATTTTATTTTAACAGAACAACAATACATAATAGAGCATGCATTTATATATTATCATATGGTAAATGAAAACATTTCTATTTTTTTAAATACAGGTAAATTTTATATGCATAAAGTATTAGTTGAAATAAGAAGTAGGTGACTTACATTTATGCTTAAAATAAATCCATTTAATAATTTTAATTTGGAAGGCTTCCAGTGCTTCTTCTTTTTAGCTTATATTAACGCAGTTTGTAGTAATAAATCTTATGTCGTAGTCACGTCATATTCTTAAAAAAAATATAACATTTATCAGTTCATCACCAAAATCAAATGTATTGCTTACCATCAGAAGTGTTATTTTCGTTTTGAAGCAGTTCTTTTACAAGTTTGCCTTTTGGGTTTAGTAGTTTAGGAACAGCTTTCTGTCGCTTCGCATAAGAAAACGAAATTATTCTCAAGCTGTAAACGAAATCAAGTATTAGAAGATAGGTATCATGCATTCTTCGCATATAAACAAGAAACCATTTTTATATTTATATATGAACAAAGTTAATTTAAGAGAACATATATGCAAATCTGTAACTCTGTGTGAAGTACTTACCTCTGTAAATGCTGGGATTAGATCTAGGAAACCCCACTCGGTTAATAAGTTTTCAACAAATTCCATCACAAATGTAAGTACTTGTATAATTCTGAAGTGAACGTCTTCACTTAGCGAAATATCACCTAGAACTAATGCGTAATTGCCTGCGCGTACATGCGTAGCATGGCCGGCGCGGTCAGTACAATTTTTAACCAATAAAATTTACGAGAAACAAATGAAACAATTATACAAAATTTTAAAACAATATCACCAAACTGATTGTGAACAGTATGTCATTATTTTGTGCAATTTGTGCGGGCGGCATAGATTACTATTATTGTTCAGCGGAAATAAATATATTGGGACTCCTACTTTCACAAGTTTGTCAACAACCGTTTATAAAATAAAATCACACTTTTATGGTACACAAGTTGTGCAAATCCTTTAAACAATTACTTAAAACTAATTGTAAATAGAATGGCAACAAAATGTATAGTTTGAAGATACTATTAACAATTAATTAAGTTAAATTTGCTATGATTTGTTGAGAAAAAATAAATAAATTTAACTCTAAATTTCGCCAATTTGTTGGTCGAAGTTTCCAATAAATTCATCGTAACTAAATCTTTATATTGGATAAATAAAACGCACAAGAATTATGCACAATTAAAATGTATAAAACTATATAACGTTGTGCCTTAAAATTTTACAATTGTTTAAAAAAATTCAACAAGACGTTGTTCCACAACATTGTGCAAAATGTTCCAAAGCGATTTCTCTCTGTGTATAAGGTTATGTTTAGATGCGAGAAACTTAAATCTGATTACAAAAGCACAATTTGATGCGCCACAAAGTATTGACACTATGTTAGCTAGAGTAGGAAAAAATTCAGTTTTTACAAAACTTGACCTTAAAGATTCTTTTTGGCTAATTCCTTTACATGAAGAATCGAGGAAGTTCATCGGCTTCAGTGTCGATGGGCACATTTTCCATTTCAAGGTGGTTCCATTTGGTTTACAAAGCGCGTCATCTGTCTTGGTCAGGACAATGCAATGTATTCTAGATAGGTACGAGTCCTTCTGTCTCTATTACATTGATGACATCCTTGTGTTTTCTGAAACGGAAGAGAAACACTATAAACATCTCGAAACCATATTAAGTGCTCTGGATGAGGCTGGGTTAAAACTAAATGCCGAAAAATGTGAATTTTATAAAACACATGTCACATACCTAGGGTACAAAATAACTCAGGAATGTATTAGCATAGGGAATGAACGCGTACAAGAGATTTAAGATTATCCACGTCCTATTAATCTAAAAATGTTAAGGGGTTTTTTGGGAGTTTTGAATTACTACAAGAAATTCATACTAAGACTTTCGCAATTGGAAGTTCCTTTAATTGAGTTGTTTAGAAAATATACTAAGTGGATTTGGGATCAACGAAGAGGGGATGCTTTTGCAAAATTAAAAATTAATTTCCATAACAACTTACTATTGCATAGTCCAGATTTTACAAAACAATTTACACTTCGAACTGATGCATCCGACAAAATAATAGCCGCGGAGCTAACACAAAAACAGGGGGATATAGAAACGCACATATGTTTCATTTCCAGGATCTTAAGGCCCTTTGAAACACGATATTCAGTTGTAGAACGGGAAATGTTAGCCTCAATATACGCCATAAGTAAGCTAAAATTTTATTTGACTCACAACCATTTCATTCTAGAAAACGATCACCCAGCATTATGTTTACTCATGAAAAATCGCTTCGCTAATAACAGAATTTACCGCTGGTCAATATTAATGCTCATTTACAATCAGGCACAGGCCGGGTAAACACATCTCTGCAGACGCACTAACACGAAATCAACCAGTGAACACTGACAGCGAGAACACTTTTACAGTAGCACTCAACACATTCAATCAACAGGAAGAAGTATACAATACAACAAATCATTCTAGATAAAACACATCTACAAGCACTTGAAATAGCTTAACACAACATGAACAAAAAGGTTACACAATTTAATTACTAATATGTTTGGTTTCAAACATATTCTTGTAATTGTGGACATATTCTCTAAATATGTGAAATTATATCCCACAGCAAAATGTACTACAAAGTAGTACAGGAAATTTTAAAACAATATTATCTTGACATAGGTAAACCCACTAAAATCTTAGTAGATAATGCCACTTACTTTAACAATATAAGATTTAAGAAATTTGTAAACAACCAAGGAAGCAAATTAATTTTTACAACAATTAGGCGACCACAAGCCAATCCTTCAGAAAGGTATATCTAATAGGTAATCAAATTTCTTAGACTTATGGTACAAGATGACCCTACTACATGGCCATTAACCATTCTAAATGTAGAGAAATTCATAAACAACGTTCCAAATACCGTCATACTAAGTTCACCAATAACAACTATGTTTGGACTGACACCAGACAAGCCTTGGACAAACAATAACGATAGTAAATATTAACATATAATTCAACTAGTGCGATCTAGGCAGGAAAAAGTAAAACGAAAATATTTAGCTAGAGCTAATAGAAAAATAAATATCAGAATAAAATTCATTGTTAAAAGATTAAGAGTATCCAATACAAACAAAAACATTTGTGCAAAATTGCTATTAGCATACGAAGGGCCATATGCTATAAGCTAAGTATTAAATGAAAATACATATGAGTTAATGAACCTAGATCCAGAAATGATAAGAGGAAACTTTCATATAGAACTTTTACATCCATATGTCAAGGAATAAACCAGTACGTAAGGAAAACTATGACCTAATTAAGTTGTGAACTCCATAACTTTTGTTAAAAATGCCAAAATTTTATTCTAAAGTCAAAAATTTTGAGATTTTTGGGGGCTAAATGTTATGTTCATTCACTAGAGAGTCTTATTAAAATTAAATTATGAAATAAATGGAATGACATGTTACTGGTTGCAGCAACATGCTATACAGCTCAATACGACAAGCCAAGTTGCGAGATATTGAAATCTACTTTACATGTTTTTGTAACAGCACAAGGCTATAATATCCATAAAAAGTACAACTAAAAGATCCGTTTAGCAAACACAAGAAGGGACAAATGGGCTTGAATAAAATTGATCATTTGTAATAAAGAGATATGTTAACTGCTAAATTAAAAATTTAAAATAAATAAATAAAATGTAACAAACCTTAGAAAAAGATTATTAAGTATAACGCATAAACTATGCAACGTCTATAAATCCTTAAGATGGGATAAATTCTATGAGAAACCAATATTAATCGTTGACAGCATGAATAGCTAAACGAAGAACCTAGAAATTAAGAAAAAAGACAATTAAATAGTTACAAGGGGCTATCAAATTAACAAATAGTAACAAAAAGACTTTAAACTACCTTAAATAATGATAATAGTGAGTTATAAGTTGGTTGAAAAACCCACAAACTGCAATTTATAAACATAGTGAAAAAGCCTCTCGGAAGGTAGCGTTAAGTGTTTAAAATCGATCAATAAATTATCGTATTCAACAAACTTAATATGTATATAAACATTCAGCATACGTACCAATGGATGATGTATATCATACAACCTCTGGTTTTCAGTGTTTTTGAACATTCTTAATTTACGGTCAGTTTGTATCAGGTCACACAGTAATATCTACGAATACAGTCAATGTTCCAATCAAGAAAGAGAACAATTGAAATTTGCTTCCTCTGAGTCACATGACGCAGTGACGAATCACAAGAAACTGAACAAGATATCGGAGTTTCTCAACAGATCGACGACTCCCAAACAGTTTCTACTAATATCGATCTGCAGTATCTGCACGTATCGTCATCTGCCTTGCCCACATTCTTAAGGCAGGCAATGGCCTGTTACAAGGCCTGTCATCCAACTTAAGGCTAAGTTGGATTTACGGAGTTCGAGAAGCCTTGTGGTATTCTTTGTCTAATAAGTTATGAACTTTTTCGCTTAACTTTGGTCTGCAGTATTCCTCCGGTAGAACACTTTCTGGTCCTTTCCCATTTTGGGACCTCCTCCATTATGTGCTTCTTAGATAAGCCCAAAAAATGTGGCTTCAGCACCTTTTTTGCAAGGGCGTCAGCTAATTCGTTTCCTTCTATTCCCTCGTACCCACATCAAGGTAACCTTGTCGTTTCTTGCCAGTTGCTTCGGGGACTGTCTGGATTTTCAGGCAATTTTAGAATCAAAAGTCTGAGAGCTTTTAACGCTGCTTGGCTCTCTGAGAGTATCTTTGCTTCTCTAATGCCTTTATTTATGCATTCCTGAGCACATAGATCTATAGCATAAATGTCTGCTTGGAAGATGGCTGGGGTTTTACCTAGAGCTCTGGATAGCCTACACTTAGGACTTAGGCCCCGCTACACCCACGCCAACCCCTTCAGCCATCTTCGATCCATCTGCATACCAGATGAATGACCCTTTTTCCAACTGCAGGGCTTCGACTCTGCTCGTCTGACGGCACATCAAACGGACAGTCAAAGTTCCGTTTGATTGGCATTGAGTCAGTGGGTTTGTTCTTGGATTCCAACTGTATTTTAGTCCAATGCATTTAGATTCTTGTTTCGAGTATTCCCTGAACTTGATGAACATTTTAAAGGATATTTTTTAAAATGATAACCCAATTTACCAACTAAATCCTTGCCCATTTTTTCATTTCATAATAAAGAGGCGCGCAAATATATTTTTTTTGTAAACAAATTTATTTATTTGTTTTTATTTTCGGAAAGTGATAAAGGGACAAAAAGAAAGAAGAGGAAGCTTTACCTAAAAAATGTATTTATTATTGTTTTCATTTGAGCAAAACTAAGGGAGCTGAGAATGTTACAACTAACGCTCAGAACGAAGCTCAGCGGCATGGTACTTGAGAGCTCTACGCAAAAATTGTTACAGCTTTTGATTCCCAAGACTAAAGACAAAAATCAGATTACACCTTAAATTAGACACTACCACGCAGTAGAGGTGGTGCGCGAATGTGTACTGCATTTTAACACAAATTGCCGCTTTGCCCAGTTGTAGTTGGAATTTAAGGGAATATTTTATGAAAGATACATTCGAAATTTTCCTTAGTAATCAAGTTGGCTATTTTCCAAAATGGCATCCCCAGGCAAACAAATTCCACAAATTGTCTGATCATATCGTGTTTGGTAGCGTTTGGATATATTCCTGATTCTGTTGACTCTAATATAAGGTTATTATGAACATAACACATGAAAATGAAGCAAAATACGAACTTTTATTGCAAAAACCAAAACAAGTTAATTCTATTGCTCTTTTTATTCATAACGTCTTGACAAATGTTTTTCTATTTAGATAATTTTCTAACTGGACTCCATTTGTTGTATAACTTGTCCGACAGGATCACGCCATGTCACGAATGCCTATTAGGCGCACGACCACACTACGTCTCTTTCCTAACAGATCTTTGGTGACATGAATCCAAAGAATTGGAGGTCGGTTTCTATGCCTATTGCCATCTGTTTTTCGTTGGGCTATCAACCATTCATATTATCACCTCTATTGTTCTCTGGTTGATGCGACAAAAATATGTCTACAAGTTCGCAAATTATGTCGTATTTAGTGTGATTTTCATTTGTTTCTGATTGAAGTTACACGTCATAATCAACATAAAACAAAAATTTATCAAAATAAAAAGGTTTTGTTACATGAAGAAAAGTAATTTCATTTTATTGTAAAATCAGTTAAGATTTATTCTGTAAGTCGGATTGAACCTTGAAAAACACAAATATTTTCTAGCCTAACGAGACTATGTCGTCCCCCCGTTATCGGGATGCTCAATACGATGGCAGTGGTTTAGTCTCTCTCCGAGGTCACCCCACCCCCCAAACGCCCAAAAAGTACCCTCGAAAGGGGTAAACCGCGTATCCGCAGTCTCCTACCAGCCAAACCTGTCTTGCCGCTTTTGAGGATGCTGAGCACGATGGTGATGTCGAGACCCCTCCTTGACTACCGCCAATCCCCCAAACGGCCCCCAAAGGGGTGAAACGCGGATAGGCCGTCTTCTCTCGGCTAAACCCACAAAATCGGGGGGTGTTTTCGAGGATGCTGAGCACGATGGTGTTGTCGAGACCCCTTTTTGACCCCGCCAACCCCTTAACGGCCAACATCCACCACCGAGAGGAGATAAACCGCAGATAGGCCATCTCCTACCGGCCAAACTTGTGTTACCCCCCGTTTTCGAAGATGCTGAGCTCAATGGTGATGTTGGATCTTGTAGGCATTAACAGTAACTGAATTCTTCTTTTTATGCCAGTGGACGCAGAGAAGGTATCTTGCACGTCAGCCAGCTACAGTAAAAGTGTCAACGCGGAGATGTTGAAGTAAGAGTGTAATTAAATTTTTGTCCGTTTGGTGAGCGAGGAGAGGTCGCGATATTTCTTTCAAGCTCAGCATCCTCGAAAACGGAGTAACACGGGTTTAGCCGAGAAAAGACGGCCAATCCGCGTTTCACCCCTTTCGGGGATGGTTCTTGGCAGTTTGGGGAATTCGCGGGGGTCGAGGAGGGGTCTCGACATCACCGTCATCTCAGCATCCTCGAAAACGGAGGTAGCACGGGTTTAGCCGAGAAAAGACGGCGAATTTGTTTTCCACCCCTTTCGGGGATGGTTCTTGGCCGTTTGGGGGGTTCGCGGGGGTCAAGGAGGCGTCTCAACATCACCGTCATGCTGAGCATCCTCGAAAATTGGAGTAACACGGGTTTAGCCGAGAAAAGACGGTCTCTATCCGCGTTTTATCCCTTTCGGGGGGTGGTTATTGGCTGTTTGGAGAGTTGGCGGGGATCTAGGAGGGGTTTAGACAACACCTTCATAGTCAGCATCCTCGAAGATGGGGGTGACACATGTTTAGTAGAGAGGATGACCTATCCGAGTTTCACCCCCTTCAGGGGTGGTTTTTGGCCGTTTGGGGAGTTGGAGGGGATCATGGAGGGGTCCCGACATCACTATCGTGCTCAGCTTCCTGGAAAACGGGGATAACACATGTTTGGCTGGTAGCAGACGGCGGATACGCGGTTTACCCCTTTCGGGGGAAGTTTTTGGTCGTTTGGGGGGGTGGGGTGACCTCAGAGATAGATTTAACCACCGCCATCGTGTTCAGCATCCTCGAAGACGGAGGCGTGATATAGCCTCGTTAGGTTAGAAAGAATTTGCATTCATGTCCGACTTACAGAATGCACTATCATGCGTCTTTCATCGCGCGAACGTTCCAATAGCTCTTTGCATGCCTGCCAGTCTGTTGGTTGTATCATCCACTTAATTTTTCTATGTTTATTGAATGAGAAAATTAATGCCTCAAGACTTCTGACAGCATGAACAAGACCGAAATTATACAAGCCGAGTGAAAAGTTCTTCTTTATTTCTTTCATTTCGAACAACGTTAGCAAAGTTGCGTTGTACTTTTCTCTGAAACTACTTGTCGACGTTTATCAGATCTTTGGTATCCATGCATTTATTACCTGTGACAAATAGTACCATTTTCTCTTATGCATATTAATTTTTTTGAGTTCCATAAAAAAAATTAATGCACACACATTTTTAATGGGTAAACGTTTAAATTGATAATTTTCAGTATTCCGTACCAAAATTGGAAGAACGGAACACTTACGGAATCATCCCGGTATCTGTCCTTCCGTCCATCTGTTACAGAAATTTTTCTCAGCTTGGTAAAGAATCCGTTGAAAATATTCAATAACGTTAAGTGCAATTTACCGTATTCATACCATTTGTAAACATGTATATTAAAAACCTGTACTGCCTGAAATTAGAAATATCAAATGTCGTTAAATATAATGCACATTACATAATACGACAAAAATCAATGTAATTTTATACTAAATGTCACTTGATATTTTATTATCGATGAAAACAACTTTGGTTTCTATAGTCTGTGCAAATCATTATTAAGTATGTAAACAATACCTCTGACTGGGATAAATTTACACCCTAGAAAACATCGCCAAGGTAACGATTTAAAGGGAGCTACGTAGAAAGAAATGTTTGGCAGTATAAAGCATCAATGAATTTCTTTGTGTAATTTAATATTCGAAACGTTCGAGGAGCGCCAGCCAGCGTCGAGAGAATTGGTTAGGTGTGTGTGCGTTATTCTTTACGCTAGATATTGAACGCAATTTTTTTGATAGAACAAATTAATCATAAATCAAGAGAAGATACAATAACTGACATTAAAGCTAGACACACGAAAATAAATCTTAATTGGCGACGAGTTTAGTTGGCAAAATGTGGTTTTTGAGGATTACCCTATTGCTTTGGCTAGCAATGTTATATGCATGAGATTTATACTAATTAGGTAATAGAGATTCAAAGCTAACACAATTGTACAAAACCGCTGCCTAAGGAATCACTACTTCCACATCCAGATTTTTCATCCAAGTCACTTTAAAGGAAACATTTTGGCTATATTTGCACTCTAGTATGTGGAAATTATTGGTCATAGAATTTTAATAATATTTGGGGCAGATGTCATAGAAAAGTTTGAGGAGTTGGTTTCTACCATATACGTTAAAAATGAAGTTTCTAATTTACCCTACTTATTTTCCACTATTCACAACCTACCACCTCCCACCCCTTCAATGGAATCATCTCAATCAGATGTCACTACAATACATACGTGTACTAACTTTCAAGTGAATATCTCAATTTTATGTTATCAATCCCATTAATAATGAAGCGGAGGTGGTGGAGTTTGAAAAATATCAGAAAGAAATCTGAGGCCCTGGTTTCTAGTAAATATACCGAATCCCAAATTTCTGTACTCTTATCAGCTTGCTTTACTTATTTGTCCCTATTTACCTCTACGGTACCCCCCACTCCTTCAAAGCAATCATGTCAAAATATAATCTAGTTTCAGATATAGTTATAATACATAAATGTACCAAGTTTCAAGTGAAAATTTAAATTTAATTTTACCAACTCTTTTAATAAGGGAGTGGGGGTGGTGGGGGGATGGAAAATACTAATAGAAAAACCTGAGACCTCCACTTCTAGTATATACACCAAATCCCAAATTTCTGTACTTTTACCAGCTTGCTTTACTTATTTTCCCTTATATGTCCCTATTTAACCTCCAACCATTCAACGGAATCATCTCAAAATATAATTTAGTTCCAGATGCCGTTAAAATACATATGCGTACTAAATTTCATGTGAATATCTCAATTTTATTTTATCAGCACCTTGAATAATAGAGTAGGGGTGGAGGGGGGCTGAAATATATTATCAAAAAATCTGAGGCCTTGGCTTCTAGTACATACACCGAATTTCAAGTTTCTGTACTCATACCAGCTTGCTTTACTTATTTCCCCCTATTTATCCTTAAATAACCCCCAACCCTTCAACGGAATCGTCTCAAAGTATAATCTAGTTCCAGATGTCGTTATAATTCATACGTGTACCAAATTTAAAATGAATACCTCAATTTTACTTTATCAACCCTTTTAATAATGAAGTAGGGGTGGTGGGGGTTGAAAAATATTATAAATAATCTGAGACCTTGGCTTTTAGTGCATACATCGAATTTCAAGTTTCTGTAGTCTTACCAGCTTGCTTTACTTATTTTCCCCTATTTACCCCTATTTAACCCCTTCAACGCAATCATGTCAAAATATAATCTAGTTTCAGATATAGTTATAATACATAAATGTACCAAATTTCAAGCGAAGATTTAAATTTAATTTTATCAACTCTTTTAATAAGGGAGTGGGGGTGACGGGGAGATGGTAAATAATAATAAAAAAACCTCAGACCTTTGCTTCTAGTATATACACCAAATCCCAAATTTCTGTACTTTTACCAGCTTGCTTTATTAATTTTCCCCTATATACCACCATTTAACCTCCAACCCTTCAAGGAATCATCTCAAAATATAATCTAGTTCCAGATGTCGTTATAATACATATGCGCACTAAATTTCATGTGAATATCTCAATTTTATTTTATCAACCCCTTGAATAATGGAGTAGAGGTGGTGGGGGGCTGAAATATATTATTAAAAAATTTGAGGCCTTGGCTTCTAGTACATACATCGAATTTCAAGTTTCTTTACTCATACCAGCTTGCTTTACTTATTTCCCCCTATTTACCCCTAAATAACCCCCAACCCTTCAACGGAATCATCTCAAAGTATAATCTATTTCCAGATGTCGTTATAATTCATACGTGTACCAAATTTCAAATGAATGTCTCAATTTTATTTTATCAACCCTTTTAATAATGAAGTAGGGGTGGTGGGGGTTGAAAAATATTATAAATAATTTGAGACCTTGGCTTCTAGTACATACACCTAATTTCAAGTATCTGTAGTCTTACCAGCTTGCTTTACTTATTTTCCCCTATTTACCCCTATTTAACCCCTAACCCTTCAACGGAATCATCTCAAATTTTAATCTAGTTCCAGATGTCGTTATAATATATACGTGTACCAAATTTCAAATGAATATCTCATTTTTATTTTATCAACCCTTTTCATATTGGAGTAGGGGTGGTGGGGGTTGAAAAATATTATAAAAAATCTGACGCTCTGTCTTCTAGTACATACACCGAATTTCAAGTTTCTGTACTCTTACCAACTTGTTTTACTTATATTCCCCTATTTACCCCAAATTAACCCCCAACCCTTCAACGGAATCATCTCAAAATATAATCTAATTCCAGACGTCGTTATAATACATACGTGTACGAAATTTCAAATGAATATCTCAACTTTATTTTATCAACCCCATTAATAATGGGGTAGGGGTGGTGGGGGGTTGAAAAATATTACAAAAAAATCTGAGGCTTTAACTTCTAGTACATACACCGAATTTCAAGTTTCTGTACTCTTACAAGCTTGTTTTACTTATTTTCCCCTATTTACCCCTATTTATCCCTCAACCCTTCACCGAATATCCTCAAAAAATCCAGTTCCAGATCTCGTTATAATATATACGCGTACAAAATTTCAAGTCAATATCTTAAACCGTTCCGGAGAAAACGTGCGGACAAAAAAAGTTACAGACAGACCGACAGACAGACAGACAGACAGACTTTTTTTTTCGCTCAAATTTAAAATCTCGACGTTTCATGACATTCTAAACCTATTTCACGAATAAAAATTTTTGAAATTTTTTTTGCGATTACTATACTTCCAATCCACTTCGTGGATGTGGAACTAATAATGTGCACATATCCTGACATATACATTATACATCTATTAAAAAGCTCTTTAATTATAGCCATTGGCACCTTTTTAGAATAAAAATGCATACGGATAATCTTTGTACATGTGGACAATATGGGGATATAAATATATTTTTTAACTGTGTACGTCTTAATGGACAAATTAATAGAACTAACATTTTATCTTCCACTAAATATTAATAATATTCTGACATCAAAAAATATTGAGGATCGCGCAGCATTATTTAATTTCCTTAAAGCAACAAATACATAATTTTATAAATAAAGTAATTTTAGGTTAGATCTGCCAGATCCTCAGTGTTAATTATTCCTGTGCTATATTTAAACTTTACCATACCGTGGTCCCCCTATCTTTGTCTACGTCTTTATAAAGTCGTCAAGATATACCCCTTGATGTGAAACGAGTGACCCCGTGTATATCCCGGTGGTGGATACATTTGTACGCATAGGTGTATGCATGTGTGCATTTACATGTGTAGTGTGTACATACTACATATATTGTTATATAACTTTATTTTCGAGTAGTATATAGGGAAAAAAGGTAGGATTAAAAATCAGAACACGCTGGATTAGTTTTATTTGCGTGTGCATCAGTTTATTATAAATCAACAGCTACTAGCTGATGGTTCATTCAAAGCCAAGAGAAAAAATAAAAAGTAGATAAAATCCTTAAAGACAAACAAAATACTTAATTTCTTTGCTACATTTGAAAGAGGAAATGTTTGACGTGAAGCGTGTGTCCATGTCCAATAATCCTTGAATCTTGTATACTAGTTTATGAAGGATGTACCGAAGTCATTCGGGAACATTTCGAAGAAATTCATCAACGTGATCACGAAATTAAATTCGCAGACAACTCATCTTTGATCAATATTTCTTACAATTGATTAAGGAATACGAATGGCTGCAAAGACATGGACTACAAAACCTTGATATCATTTCGAATCCAGACCAAGAATGACCAATAGATTTCGCGAAAGAACTACGGAAGAACAAAGTCAAGGAACGCTATAAATGCAAGAATGAAAACTCGTAGGATACGATTCCTCTAGTTTGCCAGCAACTAAACATGAATTGTTGTAACAAATCAAAAGAACACTGTGTATCTGGAGTATGTGGTGTAATGCACACATGCACAGACCCATCGAAAAAACGCCAGAAGATATGAAACTTTTGAAGAATTATCTTGTGATACCCATTACCCAAGGTACCCTATTCATACTTTTTTTTACTTATTGATTATTCTGGAATTTTTTTTAAATTATTTCATTGTAGAGTCAGATAACATAAACGATGAAAATGATAGTTGCCAAGAAGATGAAGATGAGGAGAATGATGTTAATAGCGAAGAATATGAAAGGTTAACAGATGAATCTGATGAAGATTATTTTTTTTTACATGTATAAATATATGTTTTTTATACATACAGGAAAATAGAGTTATCGGCATTTGAAAAATATCCATTTTTTTTTTTGGCTATTTAAAAAAGACATTAAATATAAATGGAAATTTTCCGGCCTTGTTGTCAAACATTTAATAATAACATATAAAAGTGCATGAAAAATTTAAAAAAAAACGCAACAAATGTAATTTTGCAAATTACGGTTTAGCATCAAAGCAAATGCTGTTTTTCAATAATCGGAATGTGTGTGCTAAATCTGGCACATGTCAGAACTTCGCTTACGAATGAAATTATATTAAATTAGGAAAACCGCAATTATAAAATAATTCTTGTTGGACTAGCGATACCTACCCATTTAATTGTAGGACACTGTATTTTTTGGGCAGAGAATACACTAACCTATCATGTGTTATCTGTATCCTACAGTTAGTAATGATAAAAATGTTACCGTGAAACTGTCAATTGCCGAACGTAGGATTCCCAGTCCTACGTTCGGCTCTTTTAATAAGGGAGTGGGGGTGGTGGGTGGATGGAAAATATTATTAAAAAATCTGAGGCCTTCGCTTCTAGTATATACACCAAATCCCAAATTTCTATACTCTTACCAGCTTGCTTTTCTTATTTTCCCCTATGTACCCCTATTTAACGCTCAACCCTTCATCAGAATAATCCGAAAATATAATTTAGTTCTTGATGTCATTATAATATACACGTGTACCAAATTTCAAGCGAATATCTCAATTTTATTTTATCAACCCCTTTAATAACGGAGTAGGGGGGGGGGGGAATATTATAAAAAAATTTGAGGCGTAGCTTGTAGTACATACATCAAATTTCAAATTATTGTACTCTTTCAGCTTGCTATATATATTTCCCCTATTTATCCCCTTCCACCGGATATCTTCAAAAAACAATCCAGTTTTAGATCTCGTTATATTATATAAGTGTACAAAATTTCAAGTCAATACCTTAAACCGTTCCGGAGAAAACGTGCGGACAAAAAAAACTTACAGACAGACAGACAGAAAATGTTTTTTCGCTCAAATTTAAAATCTCAACGTTTCATGACATTCTAAACCTATTTCAAGCAAAAAATTTATGAAATTTTTTTTACGATTACTATACTTCCAATCCACTACGTGGATGTAGAAGTAAAATAATGAGGTGGTGGACAATGAAGAAAGAAGCATCATACGATGGAGGAATTAGGAATTATCTTATTACCCCTGAAAGCCTAATGTCGACAAAAAAAATCAGCATGGCATATATTTTCGTTAGGAAGCTGCACTTGAGGGGATTTTCCACATAAAACTGAACATTTCACTTACCCGAATTCTACTCCAATTACATGTTTTTACTCTTGGGTCTCTCTCTGAAAATTTTGTAATTCGCCTTTTTTAAGATATAAAAGTCATCTATTTATATAAAATAAATACGCGACTTCGTGTCTATATGAGTTTAGTGAAGAGTAACAGACAGCGACATTGACAAAATACAGATGAGAAGACCCAGGGTCCTAAGTGTATGTATATTGTCTATGTGTCTATCATCAGGTTCGTCGCAACATACTGGACTCCTGTGGCGAACAGGTTCATTCAAAGTGCTGTTTACTGCATCTACTGTATCTTATTAATAGAGCTCATACCAACAGTTATCGAAACCAGTGTAGAATAGTCATTAATACATTCCACTTGAATTGCACATGATATTGCTTGATACAGCGGTCTATTAACAGTTTCTTCCACCAACACAGTGATATGAAAATTATTCCCTAAGAGCAATATTACCGATTTTCAGATGTGCTGATCGAATGCAATATAATCTTCGTTTTGTATTTGCCAGGAGTATAAATATGTTTGATGCTTGAGAATAGAACATAGATCCATAATCAATAATGGATATCATTTAACTCGCATATGTCGTTAATAAGAAGGGATCTGCACCTCACTTAACGTGTTACGGCTATAATTTTTTTATGACGTACTTTAAGTAGTGTTCATGCCTTAGTGATCTCTTGTCAATGAAACCCAAAAACTGTGTGTTGTTCTTTTACCTCGAATTGTGCATTATTTATAGTGATAAAATTTGATAGTAATTGTTTTGTATCGTTCTTAATTAAAATGCAATAAAATACGTAGCCAGAGAAAGCAGCGTGGTCGAAAGTATTGACATTCAGGTTAAATACCAGACAAGATCAGGATAAAGGAACATTAATATTACCATAAAGTCACTGTAGCGATAAATTCGAATTGACTCCATGCGCTTTTTTGCAACGTTTATTATTTTCTAGTCATACAACACAAATATAGTAGTTTAATTGAAATTATAATGACTCAAATGATTTGCTGAGTTTAGCTTAGATGCAGGAATTTGCATATCAATTATTAAGTGTAATATCCACCAGTATAAAACAATCTACAGGATAAACATGACACTAAATCAGAATTACACTGTTGAAACTCTAACATGCATGTTTTTTTATATATATTATTTACGCAATAACTGCCTTTCTATAGCGTAAAACGCCCCATTTCTAAATTTCATTTTGACATTTTTTTAGAGCTCTACTAAATATTTAAAATATGAATGGTTCTGCTTAATAATTATGTATTCAAATTATCATATTCTTTTCGCTACTATTGTACACCCACATGAGTTTCCTCATTTGTTGAGCTATTTGTTTCTTTAAGTTTCGAGTTATAAATGTCAACAATATTTACACAACGGTGTAAGTTTCTGTATACTTACCAGCTTGCTTTACTTATTTTCACCTATTTGCCCCTATTTAACCCCCAACCCTTCAACGGCATCATTTCAAAATAGCTTCAGATATCGTTATAATATACACGTGTACCAAATATCAAGCGAATATCTCAATTTTATTTTATCAACCCCTTTAATAATGGAGGGGTGGTGTGGGGTTGAAAAATATTATAAAAAATCTGACGCCTTGGCTTCCAATACATACACCGAATTGCAAGTTTCTGTACTCTTACCAGTTTGTTTTACTCATTTTTCCTTTTTATCCTTATCTAAGCCCAACTTTTTAACGGTATCATCTCAAAATATAATCTGTGGCACACGTATGTATTATAACGACATCTGGAATTAGATTATATTTTAGATCATTCCGTTGAAGGGTTGGGGGTTAAATAGGGGTAAATAGGGCAAAATAAGTAAATCCAGCTGATAAGAGTACAGAAACTTGAAACTCGCTGTATGTACTAGAAGCCAAGGTCTCAGATTATTTGTAATATTTTTTTACCCCCCACCACCCCTACTCTATTATTAAAGTGATTGATAAAAAAAATTGAAATATTCACTGAAATTTGGTACACATATGTATTTTAACGACATCTGTAACTAGATTATATTTTGAGATGATTCCGTTGAAGGGTTGGGGGTTAAATAGGGCAAAATAAGTAAGCTGGTATGAGTACAGAAACTTGAAATTCGGTGTATGTACTAGAAGCCAAGGCCTCAGATTTTTTA
Organism: Stenurella melanura; assembly: GCA_963583905.1. NCBI lineage: Eukaryota > Metazoa > Arthropoda > Insecta > Coleoptera > Cerambycidae > Stenurella > Stenurella melanura. The sequence continues at coordinate 108,785,933 of OY757309.1, forward strand.
ATAATATTTTTCAACTCTCCACCACCCGCACTCCATTATTAAAGGGGTTGATAAAATAAAATTGAGATGTTCACTTGAAATTTGGTAGACGTATGTATTATAACGACATCTGGAATTAGATTATATTTTGAGATGATTCCGTTGAAGGCTTGGCCATTGAAGGGGTGGAAGGTGGTAGTTTGTGAATAGGGGAAAGAAGTAGGGTAAACTAGAAACTTCATTTTTAACTTATATGGTAGAAACCAACGCCTCAAACTTTTCTATGATATCTGCCCCAAATATTATTAAAATTCTATGACCAATAATTCCCACATACTAGAGTGCAAATCTAATCAAGATGTTTTCTTTAAAGTGACTTGGTTGAAAAATCTGGATGTGGAAGTAGTGATTCCTTAGGCAGCGGTTTTAAGCCTTGCAACTTTAAAATGCTATTGTCATTTGTCATTTATGCTTAAAATTAAATTCACTAAAAACTGCTAACACTCGTTTGTACTAACTATTTACACAAAAAAAAACAACTTTGAAATGCTGTATGTTAAAAACAGATAACAAGTTCTTTTATAGGGTATTTAAGTGAAATTAACAAAATTATAACATGAGCTAGCTGACTTCATTATTTGTAGAATTTAAAGTTTAGTCACATATATGTGGTTTAGTCGATCAATACTTTCGGGTGTAACCGTAAATAGACGCCAACAAATATTGTGATACTATTTTACACATTGATCTATAGAATTTTCAAACGTTTATTAACTTTTCCTAACAAAATACAGGGCAATGTCTGTGACACAGAGTAGCATTATAAAATTGAGTTCGGTCCTAGATTTTATTGTAAATAAGTTATGCTCCCGATTGGACTAAACGAGTACCTATGATATTTATGTCAGATACGTACGGACGTTCCAAAAATATGGCGGAGTATCTTAAAAACGACTATCGTTCAGAATGATGGTGATTGGTGATATTTTGACCTCAGCCAAGCGCACTTTACCTTCCACTACACTGCGCCCCTTTAAATCTGGAACACCCTATGTAAGTGTCACGTCTTGATCCGCTGCACAGATTGCACATATTATCTGTAGTTTTGAAGTTATTGATTTTTGTAGTATTAGGTGAAAGACCTTGTATATTGCACAAGATTTTAAATTAATTTAAATTAATTTCCGTTATCGGAAATGTACCCTTTGATTTCCTGTCTACTCGTGCATATCTTTCGTTAACCCAGTTTAGTCGTGAAGAGCAATAGATCTCATTTTCCAGTTGTTTTGCCTTTACAAAGAAGCAATATCAATTTCACATAATTTAACATCAATTATTATTTACGCCTTCTATTTGGAATTGCGTTTAAAAGTTTGCTGACTCGTACTTTCAACGCCCGTGCAGACTAATATAAGAATTTTCCTTTTATGTCCTTTGAACTATTATTATTTTCCAATTTGCTTTATGGGAACACGTTGTAAAGCATAACTTATTAAGTTAATTTTGCTTTAGCTATTTTCTAATCGAACGTAGGTGTTGTTCGCTTTTCAAAGACAATAGTCGCCAGGAACTTAAAGGAAAGGAAGGTAATGATAAGGACAATGCTCCAGTCGTAATCTCGCTATTGTCCATTTGAGGAATTAGTATAAAGGAAAGTGGGAATGTGTGAAACAGTTGGGATTATCGTTTTATTTATAAATTGTGATTAATTACTGTAACCACACTACAGGATAGACCATAATAATTAGGATTACTTCCCTCATAAATTACAGACCAATAACGAGAATTTTTAAATTTCAACCAATGGCATCAGTTTTACACTGAATAAACGCAAGCTAGTTTTTGCTAAAATTTAACAGCGATTAAATTACGTCTAGCTATTAAATGCACATAATTGAATTCATTTACTCTCAATTGGACTAAAAATAAAATAAAACATTAGGTATTCAAGAATTACTATTTTTGTTCATAATTACTATGTATTCATACAATTTTTGAAAAACACTTAATATAAGACTGACAAAAACTGTCAGATTTGCAATCACGATCGCATAGCAAAATTTAAATTAGCATCTAACGCGTCCGTTTCTATGACTACGAAACAAAAGTTGTTTATAGAACGCGTAATAATTATTTATTCACAATCATACAGAAATAATCAAATTGTCTTACATGTCAAAAGTTGGAAAGTATGACATTTCAACTTCATTCGACAATTGAATCTGAAATGTGACATTTCGGGCTGGTAAGTGATTTTTCGGGTTAGAAAATGATACTGCAGGTTGGAATGTGGCCACTTTCTCACCAGTATATATTAAAAACGACGCAACGTCACTTTGACATTTGTCCTTTGACATAAAAACTTTAAACGGTTTATTGGCTTTTTGTTCATTAAGGAGGACGATTGTGAATAAAATAGTATAGGGTCAGGCGGGGAATTTCAAAAAGGTGTAATTGTAAAGGCTTAAACCATATCTCTAGGTGTTTATTATTGTGTTGGCAACCGTGATATAGTTTGTCCCCACCTACCGATTCGACGGCAAAAGTTTTACTGGTCTTATTGAAGGTTCAGTATTGTTTAATATGCAAAGTGTGAATGTGTGATGTCAACTTGTGCACACAGAAAAACATAACCAACTATAATATTTCATCAATCAATATTCAAGGTAAGATAAACATTTATAAATCATTATATGAATTGTTTGAAGTGATTTGAATGGCATGCTATGCAAATTAAATGCAGGTGTGTACGGGTTATGAACATTATTTGACGTTTACATTTACCCCGAAAATTCATAGTTATGGGTAAACGTAAATTTATATTTGGGGCAGTTGTAAACGATACTAATAATGGTATTTTTGACTTGACTCATTACAGTTAACCCATTATTGTTTAAACTAAAAAATAAATTTTAGTAATGCCACGAAAATGCCAAATCGACGTTACACTCAGGATGATATACAAAAAGATGTAAATGATATAGAAAACAAAAACAGGACTTATCAACAAGCGAAGATTTCTATGGTGTTCAAAAATCGGTCATATTCCATCGCATCAAAGGCCGAAAAGTCTCTATTCTGAGTATGGGTGCTAGGCGACCATCGGTTTTGTCGATTGAAGTAGAAAATGAATTAGAAAACTGCATTAAAGCCAAAGCTCGCATGGGATACCCATGTGACACGGAAGAAATTAAATCTGTTGTAGCATAGTATGTTAAAGCAAATAACATGAAAACACCTTTTACAGGGATAATACCAGGAGATGTTTGGTATTACTCATTTATGAGCAGGCACCCTAAACTTTCATTTAAGAAACCAGAACACCTTCAAAAGTGCAGAAAGGATGCACGAAATCCAGAAGTCATTTATGACTTCTACGATGGTTTGAATAAATTGAAGAATATGAGATTGATAGATTTGGCAAAAGTTACTTTATATTTAATAGTGATGAATCTGGGTTCCATTTGGACCCTCAACGCTTGAAAGCTGTAGCTGAATAAGGGAAACCACCTTGTTGCAGGGCTCCCAGATAAAAGGGGAATAGTATAAAAGAATTTAACTTTATAGGCTGATGTATCAGCTATACTGGAGGGTAGAATGGTCACCCTGTGCTCTGAACAAAATTTTTATGTTTTACGTGCAGTCCCCTCTCTGCCTTCAATTGGTGGCGAAAGAGGCTCACATGGCCGACCAGTCAAGTCCTTGGGGGTGAATTCGATAAATTGGGGTTTTGGATGTATGCTGGTGAAAACAAATAAGCGTCTTACTATAACAGATTTAATGATTACATTTAGGTACGCTTACAACCATACCACACAGAAATAATATTACACACAATCAATATACCTATGTGTGGCCCACACTTAAACTAACACAAAATGTACGACAACTTAAAGCTAATAAAATCTTAACTAATAGCATGCAATATGTGACCCCCAAAATATACTGGCTTAGACAATTATAATAAAATACTGAATAATAACGTAAAATGAACAAAATAATGTTAACTAGGTAAGTGACGATAGGTTAAATTGACAAAAGTGAAAAAATTGCCAGAGTGGTGTTCAAAACTACTAAAAATTTAATTGGTTGTGTGCAAAATATTTACTGACAATTTAAATTTAATGTGTAAAATATTAAGTGGAATATGTGGAAAAACTGTAGTTACGTGGGTCGAATGACAGCAATTTAATACCGCAAAAAACCTGACAGGCTCTCCATGCCTCACGTAGAAGGTGGGATGTTGTATCAGGTCCCTCATTACGCTATTTAAAGACGCTTACCTCCAGCAGGTTTCACAATGTCTACAGTAGGCCTACCAGGGGAGCGTAGCTTCCAATGGAACCAGGCAGGAGAGTCTCACCAGTACAACTCAGGATTCCAAATCCAACCAACAGCTTGACAACCAAGTTTCAGCAAAACCAAAGTTCACAGACTCAAAGGTACAAATAACCAAAGGTAAGACGTAGGGTCAAACATACAGGAAACGATCCTAGTAAAAGTCCTAAATAAAAGTAACGTAAAGGTAGAAGTGAAAATGAAACTAAAAGCCCTGCAATAAAGAAATAACGAACATTACAAATCTATTTTCCAAAGAGATTTCAGAGGCATACCTTAGATGTTGAGTGGGCTTAAAGAATTCCTTTGCCATGTGCTTCCAGCAAGTTGATTTATCCGGAAAATTCCGTAGCAGTACTTCCCAACAGAAAATAATACACAAATATCAAAATAAAATACTGTTAAATTTGTCACTACAGCACCATATCCCTTTAAAGGAGCAAACTCACAAAATTGCTATACACGTGCTCAGCAACACAACTTATCTTCTACAGGCAAACAGAAAAAATCACCAAAAATGGCCAAGACGGAAACCTCTGTCAAAAATCCGAGGATGACCAAACCTCTTCATTGATAAGTTCCTAATGACCACTATACAACGTAACCCACAAATCTGATAAATCTCCCTAACGACGTTTATTTTCCACACGTAATATTGTATTTCGTAATTCCATTAACAAAGCAATAAGTTTAATTCACAATAACGGTCTTGAAAAGGTTATAATCGAGACGACAGGAACTCGCGGCATGGAACGCAATGGTAGGCAACCAGTTATACTATACTGTTTCGACTAGAACGATAACATTGGAACAATTGCGGTATTTAAATTTAAGTGTACATATATGAAAATAGACTGTAACAACTTATCAGAACATCTGGCGGTTCAGGAAGAGATTCAGTAAGTGTACTAGCAACTATTTCAGCTGATGGGTTTGTCTTTCCACCGCTTATTATTTTCAAAGGAGTTGCTGTACAAGCTCGTTAGACTACAACTGAGGCTTGTCCTGGAATCGTATACTCACCATCCAGTAACGATTGGATTGAAGAACCAGTTTGTTTAGTGGTTCTCGACTTGTTTTATCAAGCATGTTTCTAACTTAAGAACTACAAAAAACTAACCGAATCAAGCTACTTTATTTATTTACGATAGGCATGGTAGTCATATTAGCTATCGCGCTGTGAAGGCCGCCATAGATAACAACATTCAGTTCCTTAAAGTGCCCAGTCTCCTAACCGACAAAATACAACCTTTAGACAAGTGCTTATTTGGTCCAATTAAAATCAACTGGGAAAAGAAATTAGTGGAATTTGGTAAAAGGCAACTGGGAAAAAGAGGATCTGGTAGACTAAGTAAGAACAAATTTGTTAAACTATTAGGGACAGTTTGGAAAGAGAGATATAGAGAATATAATAAAGGGGTTTGAGTCAACTGGCATATTTCCTTTTGACTCTTCGCAATTTCCTGAATCAAAATTTACCCAGTAGAATAAAAGAAATATAAGGAAAGAAAAGCTGCTGAGGCTAAAAGGAATCCTGAAGATAAAGGTTTGTCCTCAGAGTTATCCTCCAATTTAACAAATATGGCGAATAACAGCCTTGTAGTTTCAGGCTTAACCTCGTGTAGTAAGAATTCAACTAAAAAAAGTCTTCAAAATCATAATTTAACGCTCAGTGAAAAAGTTTCCATTGTTAATACTAATTGTGGATCTTCAACTTCATCTTTTTACTTGAATTTACAATCTACTTGCCAAGATATTTCTACATCAACCGATAATTTAGTCATAAGTGATATTGAATTACCTTTGCGAGTCACAACAGCTAAAGATGTCTTGTCATCTGAAGTTTTCCCTCCTGTGAATATCCCCAATAAAAATTCACCAAATAAACATCTACAAATACCACAAACTTCACAAATGGATGTCACTCCCACAAAAAATATTGAAATATTTTCATCTAATATAATTAAAAGAGTGTCTATGTCAGTCAACACAACAGCCTAATGCCAATGGGCAACGACAAGTAATACCACTGTTGTATCACCAACGATTGATAACTATATAAATAACTGTAGATTGTATTGCCCTTTTCTTTTCATACAATACTCGTTAAACCTTTTTTATGATATATAACAAACTGTCAGATATGTTAATTTTTATTGACACTTAAAAAAAAAAACAAAATTATAATGCTGCCACCAAACATGAGAAATCACTAATAAATGTTTATCTATTTGCAACATACTCCCACCTTGTGTTGTGACAATGTTAAACTAAGGAACAACACAACAAATAATATAAATTAATAATTCTCTGAGTAAGTAAGTCTATCAACCGGTTTCACTAGACGGGTGCTCCTAGTGCTAATCTTTGATAACTCTTCTTTAGTCTCCATATGACTCTCTATCTTAGCATGAGGTTGTTCCGAGATATTTAAAGAGATCTTAACAATTTGTTCATCAGTATGGGAATTTTTAGGAGAAAGTTCGTCATTTTGTTTATCCGAGGGCGTCATCTCCAACAGATAAAGCTTTTGAATGGGACGAATGATCTCCCCCGATGCAGCTTTTAGTCGAGCTATTCTCACGTGACCATCCTTTCCTGGGATGATTTCAATAACAAGTCCTAAAGGCCAATCAATTCGTTTTTTATTGTCGTTACCTACTAAAACAACATCGCCTTTTTGTATCGTTCTATTATCCTCTTTACTATATCTTTTACGTGATAATTGTCCCAAATATTCTACTCTAAATCTCTTACGTAAGTCTTGTCGAATCTTGTTTCGATATCTAATTCTTTTATGAAGATCCTTTGAGTCTATATAATCGAAATCAAGTACTCCAGCTTTAATGATCTCTTGAAGAAACATAGCAGGAGTCAGCGGCGATAGTTGGAAAGGATCCTCTGACATATAGGTTATTGGACGACTATTTATAATCGACTCACAGTCGCACAAAATAGTTGCCATCTCCTCGCATGCCAAACTTGCTCTCTTCAATACCTTTTTAAGTAACTGTTTAACAGTACGAATTAGACGCTCCCACATCATCCCCACCATGCTGCAGTTGGGGTGTTGAACCGCCAATCTATTTTTTGTAACGTGCTATATTTAATTACTTCATTCCAATCAATTTTCTTTAAAAGATTACTTGTACCGCAGAAATTCGTACCATTATCGCTATATATGATGCTGGGCCTGCCTCTTCTGGCTATAAATCTTCTGATGACTTCAAGAAAGGCGATGGTTGATAATGAAGTTACTAATTCTAAATGTACTGCTCGATAAACTGCACAAGTAAAAAGGCAAATCCAAGCTTTCTGTCCCCCTTTTAAGTAAAGAGGACCGGCGTAATCAATTCCCGTTACCTCGAAGACAATTGCATCCCTAATTCTTGTCTCTGGTAGGGGAGCGGGAATTGTTTCTATATGACAAGTGTAATGACGTTTACATATATTACACTTCTGAATGACGGATCGTACAGCACGCCTACTGGTGAGAATCCATATTTGTTCTCGTAAACAATTCATAACTGTTTGAACACCAGCAGGATTGAATGTTTTGTGTTTGTATTCAATTAATCTAGTGACTAAAGGATGTTTAGGATCCAACACTATGGGATATATAAAACTCGGTTTATCTTTACGGTTAGAAATCGAAATTTTTAGGCGAATGAGTCCACTTTCATCCATATATGCGCCTAGGCAGCTTATTCTAAAATCTTTCGCACCTTTAAATGTATCCTGTTGTGTAAGTCGCATCAAAGCAGACTCTGCCAAATTGATTTCTTGAACCGATATTTCACCAAGAATTCGATTTTCTGATTCTTTCTTTACTCTGTTTCGAAACAAAACGCATTATCCAGGCCATTACGCGCAGAATATTTGAGTATTTAGACAATTTTGTAACATTCTAATAAGAGGTATCACTCGAAGAAACCATCAGTCTATTTCTAACCGGCATATTTTGCTGCAACAGTTGTTGACTAGAGATAAATGTATTCTTCTCTATTGGACTTTGTCTGCTCGCTGTTTTCTTCATCTCAGCATTTATCTCTTCTTCATTCAGAGAAAATTCGCTAATAGGCCATTGATCGGGTTTACCTCTGAGCCATTCTGGGCCCTCCCACCATCGAGAATCGAGCAATTGTTTTGCAGTACAACCTCGTGATGGTAAATCAGGGTTTAGAACTCCAGGGATATGTCGCCATTGACGAAGATCAGAAATTCGCCGAATCTCTTGGACTATATACCAAACAAACGTTGCCCATTGATTTCCTCGCTGAATCCAAGAAAGTACTGTTGAAGAATCTGTCCAATAATATTTTTTAACGTTTGATATGTCCATTATTGTTGACACAAAATTCATTAACCGAGCTCCAATTGTAGCAGCCAACAATTCAAGTCGAGCTTTGGTTGTCTTAGTTGTCCCAGTTGTCGGGGCTACACGTGACTTCGCTTCAATTAACTGAATTTTTACATCTACTACAGTTTCGGTTCGAACAAAAAGCGCAGCAGCATAAGCATCTTGACTGGCATCCACAAAAAGATGGTTTTGTTCATCACCTGGCTCTAGGAAAATCCAACGAGGAAGTCTTAACGTTCTCAATACCTCAACATGTTGTCGCCATTGATAAAATTCCTTTTTTACTTCATCGTCTACTTCTTCATCCCAATTCAATGATTTTGACCATAAATTTTGCAAAATCAGTTTAGGTATAAGCAGAACTGGACTCACTATACCAATTGGATCAAAGACTGTCTGAGTTACAGAAAGGATAACCCTTTTAGTGATTAACTCTGGCAATGACTCTTTTAAATGACCAAAGTTTAACATTAGGTAATCTTCTTGCTTGTCCCATATGAGGCCCAGAATAGAGGTGAGATTATTTAAGGATTCCATTCCATTATACTCCCACCCTCTTAAATTAAATCCACCGGTCCTCATAATACTCGTTGATTGTATTATAAAATGATTTAGTTCGCCTGGAGTATCCACACTGGTCACACAATTATCCACATAAAACGATTTTAATAATTGTTGAATAGATTTTCTGTGTTCTTCAGATGATTTCTCTTCAAATTTTTGTTCTAAATGTAACTCGATAGTACCTCCCAGGAGAAAAGGGCTACTTGCAACTCCAAACACAACTCGACAGTGCCGGTAAACTTTAATTTTACCTGAGTTCATCTTATCCCACCATAAAAAACGTAGAACATTCCTGTCTTTCGGTGAAATACTGATTTGTAGGAATGCCTTTTCAATATCTGATATCACCCCAATCTTTTTCTTTCTAAATTTCATGAGCATGGTTGGAATGAGCTCGATTAAATTAGGGCCGGTTTCCAGACATTGGTTTAATGATGGCAAGTTTTTTCCTCTTGCAGAGGCATCAAAAACTGGTCTAATAGGAGTTGTCTCTTCTCTTTAATAACATGTCTGTGAGGGAGATAGTAGCCATATCCTTTTACGTCATACTCTGGTACTTCTTCGATGATATCTGCAGCTAACCAACTCTCAAAAATTGGTAATTATTACGAAGGTTTTGAGCCTCTAATTTATTTGTGGTGTTATCTAATCTCTTCCTAGCAATTTCTTTATTGTCAGGAAGTAGAGGGTGATTTTCTTTCCACGGTAATGGCACCTCATATCGACCTCTATCATTTACCTTGATTGTTCGACGAAACTTTTCTTTCACCTCAGCTTGATGAACTTCTTTCAATTTCGTTTGCAATGGGTCAGTTATTCCCAGGACGTCTAGACTCCATAAATCTGACACATTAGCTTCTTGTACAAACATTGACATAAGTAAAAGCGTAGAATCTACTTGTGGAATTCTTTCGCTCAAATTTTTACCCATAAGCGTCCATCCAAGTTTTGTTTCAATGGCAGTAGGCCCGCATTCCAAATTAATGAGGTTTCCAGTTGATAGCTTACCAATCACATCTGCACCAAGTAATACTGAGATTGGTTCTTCACTATGTTGAACATCTGTTAGTAATATTTTCCTTTGCTGCAATTCCTGTAACCATGGACCATTGATTACACTTGGAATATCTTGACAAATCGTTCCTTGACTTAGAGCCATGAAATTACAAGCATAAGTTCCATCCAGACTGGTCAAATGTACCTGATAGCCGAGGTGATTTTGTGGTTGGGTCTTTGTACCACCAAACAACATATGAACAACTTTTTGTTTACTAATTGGAACATAGCCTAAATCACGAGCTGTTTTAAATCAAATGTATGATCGACGAGACCCTGTATCTAATACTGCCCGAACCATTCGCTCCTTGTTTTGGTTTCGTAAGTTAACGCAAAGTGTCTGTAAAAATACTTCGGTATTGGCTGATAGGTTAGCTAGGCTGCTTTCTGCCATGGGTGTAAGAGAACTTGATGCTGGTTTCGTTGTTCCGTCTATCTTGAAGTCTCGACACATCAAAAGTACATGTTTTCCTCCACACCATGCACACTTTTCTTTAGACTTGCACCATCTACTACTATGTCGAGGTTTAAGGCAACTAAAACATACTTTATTTCTTTTTACAGCTTCTTGTCTCTCTTCTAACGACAATTTCTTGGCTATTCCACATTGAGAACTGTCATGGTTATTATTACTACATAATATACATTCAAAAATTTTACTCTCTTTTGCAGTGAATAGAGCTGTAGCAGTAGGAATATTTTTTCGAAATTCAATCTTATTTTCATTCTTTTTGCCTTTTGGTAATCTTAAAGACTGATTGAGATGTACTTTCACCTTTTAAACCAAACCCGGACATAGCCATATGAATTCTTTGCTCATTTTCTACTTCTGCTCTTAAAAAACTCATTAACTTGACAGTAGGCATAATAGTTACCATTTTACTCATACTTGATTGTCTCTGCCAGGTACGAAGAATATCCTCAGGTAACGAGGATTCAACTAATGGATACAGCATAGCTGAACAGGTATCTGTATTAACTCTTAATGATTCCAATGAACGAATATGTGTCTCAAGTTGATCATAAAGCTTTGACAGAGGTATGTTTTCGCTTGAGTTTGTAGCATTAGTTAAAACCAATTTTAGAAGATCACGTATGTAAAACTCTACTAATAACTCATCCCTTCCAAACCTATTTTTCAGACTCTCAATCACTTGGTCATACATAGCACCTACTGATGGAAAACTGCCAACTAATTCACTTGCTTTTGAATCTGGAAGTATGTCTTGGGAAAGGTAATAGATTGTCTTCTTTACTCATATTAGTGTCCTCGTGAATCTTCTTAAATTGACCCCAGAAATGAAGCCACTCTTTCAAATCTCCTCCATATTTTTGAAACTGAATCTTCGGTAACGTAGAGTTTCGTTTAGGTTCTTGCTGATTGACGGCACCTTGAGTAGTGTTTACTGGTTTCACATTATCATTATTTATTGCTGCTGCATCTACCTCAGCCTGTATTTGTTTTATACTCATCGACACTTTCAATCTCTAGGTGAACTTCTGCCTCAGCTACATCTGCCTCAATCATTAGACTGAATATTTTTTTATTAAGTTCTTCTAGTTCTCCAGCCTTACCTTTTAATAAATTGAATGCTATATTTACTTCTCTTAATCTAATCGGTTCCCTGTTGTATTCGTTAACGAATTGAGTGTATGTTCTAGTAAACGCAGAACGCGTATAAGTGCGTGCTTTCTTAAGCTTTTCCATCTTTTAGATTAGGACCTTTTATTTAATCACTAATATGTTATCAATAGTGTCCTGTCACGGTCGCCAAATGTTGTATCACCAACGATTGATAACTATATAAATAACTGTAGATTGTATTGCCCTTTTCTTTTCATACAATACTCGTTAAACCTTTTTATAATATATAACAAACTGTCAGATATATTAATTTTTATTGACACTTAAAAAAAAAAAAACAAAATTATAATGCTGCCACCAAACATGAGAAATCACTAATAAATGTTTATCTTTTTGCAACAACCACGATTGAAACAAATTAAGTATGGCGAAATACTTACAACGGAGAAAGTGTTGGACAAACTAGAAGAAACGGAGAAACTGAGACAAGCTAAAAAAGAGAAAGCCTCGGAAAAAGCTAAACAGCTTAAGTAAAGGACGATATTGGAAAAGACTCCTGTAAAGAAAAAATCCTCGGAAAAATCAAGCAAACCAGCAGGTCAAAGTAGAAAGAAAAAACAAAAGCTTTCAAAAGAAGTTGAAGACGATAGTGAAGATGAGGATCAAGAGCTTTGTCAGGATAATTCCGACGATGATGAGAACTATGCAGAAAAAGTAGCCATAAAATGTCAACCAGAAATTAATTACTAAGAACCTCAGCGGAGCAATATTAAGCCAGGCACCTACATACTGGTAGATTTTCTCGGTGGTGCCAGGAAAACTATGCATTATAAACATGTCTGCTGTATTGAAATCATTGATGAGGAAGAGAGTGATATTTTGATGCAAGGTTACCAACGATGTAATACTACAGCAACTGAATTTGTCATGGAAGAGAATGATGAATGCGCCATAACTTTTGAAATGATATTGGCCGTTTTACCTAATCCTGAAATCAAAGAAATAGATCGCAAAATTGTGTTCGTTTTTCCAGGAGATTTTGAGAGGCAATGAATTATTTATACAGTTTTCACTTATAAAATATTACGTATTTTTAAAACAACTTCTTGTTTTTATTCTGTATAATAAAATACGCAGTAAAATACTTTCTAAATTAAATTTTGGCCTTTTTATGTTTTTTTATCATACAGATATATTATTATTAAATATGCGGGGTAATTGTAAACACGTAATTTACAAGCTACAATTGTCAATTGATTGCAAAAGCAGTATTTTGACAATTACCCCAACTCATAGTCTCTTAACTTTAAAGAACACCGAACTGTTCATTTACAATTACCCCAACATTTGTGGGGCAATTGTAAATATGCAAAGGCACATAAAAATTGATGATTTGAGTTTGATTCTGATTACATAGATTAAACAGACAGAATTCATGATTGTATATTAGAGAAAGAAGACTAACGTTTGATAAAAAAAATCTTCAAAACTTGCATAATCTCTTTACAAATACCCCACCTGACTCTACAAACCTTGGTGAAAAGTTTCAATGCTGTCTCGAGAATTAGTGTTGACCTCGCTGCTTTGCGCATCGGTCAACTATCTTATCTCTCGATAACAATGAAACTCTTTCCACCTCGGTATGTAATATACTATTATATTTGATTGTAATATAATAAAATAAACCGGTTTTAGAAATGTGCCGATCAAATGCAATATACTCTTCGTTTTGTATTTGCTACGAGTATAATAAAGCTAACCATTATACTCTTTGTCGATTTACTGATGCACTTTTTATATAATTGCACATTCTATAGGATACTCTTCGCAATATTTTTGAAACCAATATTAGTTTTAGACATTTTTTGTTTAATTACAACACATACAAAAATTGATTTTTTTTGAATTTAAATACTTAATAATTTTTTTATTTATTGATCAATTTTGTTCAAAAACAATAGTATTCTTCCTTTAGCTAACACTAAATTGTCCAAATTTCACTACAATCGGACTTCATTTTTAAGTGCTTACAAGAAACGTGACGGACGGACGGACTTTTTGAAAGTTGTTCAGAATTCGATCACTAACATAGTGATATGAACAGTTTTTCTCTGTGAGCGATACTACCGATTTTAGAAATGTATCGATCAAATAGGTATATATTCTTCATTTTGTATTTGCGAAGAGTATAATAAAAAGTATAAAAGCACGTAATAAATTTGTTCATTTGGGAAACAATCTTGACATATAACCTTGGAGATCTAATAATTTACAAAGCTCTCGGCCTTCGGTGTCGGGCTTTTAAGGTAAATTATAAGTCTAGAACATTTTCTCAAGCAATTCAGAGTTAATTTAACATAATAGATAAAAGCTTAATGGTTGACTATGTAACAGTCGTAGATTAGTAAGAATGTAAAATGACAGTTTCGTTCAACTCCGCTACATAGGTGTTTTTGAAATACATCTATAAATACCCGCATCATCCTGGATTACGCATTTATCAAAATGCACAAAAATAATCGAGTAAGCAAATTTTGAATAATGCAAACAATTATCAAGGCACTGTCTCCGGGTACAGTGGAACTCATCACCGGTTCTAATCAGCAGTAAAAGACAGACCAACTCATAACCTCCAATTTCAGGTCATTTTAAAACCACCCTTCCGAAATAGGTGAACTCATCACTAGATTTCATTTTGAGCCAGCGAAGTCAGAAAATGCTCGTCATAAATAATCTCGAATTTCAAAACCAAAGAGGTGAAAAATGTTCAAGTGTAAAATGTTCTGTGCCTTTCTCGGATACCATCCAGTAGGTGGTATCCATTGTTGTCCATTGATAGTCAGTAATTTCAATGGATGACCTTAACCTACCTCAAAATTTTGCAGACAAAACATTACTTTTGAAGATTATTCTTAAATATAACAAATGCACCAATACATCATCTCTTTTCTTACATAATTTTACCTACCCAGCACCCCTATTCGCTCCACGATCTCGTAAGATTGTAGGACCATTAGACATTTGCACATTATTTCATTACACATAAACTACTTCTTTTAGTGTCCATTATATGTCACACAAAAAAATCAAAATAAGATAAATGAATGTCGTAAAGATTTTCCGAGTAGGTTAGGTTAGATTGGGTTAGGTTTTTGAAGATTATTCTTAAATATAATAAATGCACCAATGCATCATCTCTTTTCTTACATACTTTTACCTACCCAGCACCCCTATTCGCTCCACGATCTCGTAAGATTGTAGGACCATTAGACATATGCACATTATTTCACTTCTCATAAACTACTTCTTTTAGTGTCCACTATATGTCACACAAGAAAAAATCAAAATACGATAAATGAATGTGGTGAAGATTTGCCGAGTAGGTTAGGTTAAGATAATTAGTGCTGGTTATCAGTTGGCCTGTCTCTGGTGAAGAGAGCTCCGGTTTTCCCGATGCCGGTGATGAGTTGGCGTGTCATTAATACCTACAAAATTTGCTAGGGATTATTTGGTGATGAGTTGGCATACGCCCCTGTCTCCATGTGGTGATCTTTCTATATCTGACCCTGAACTCGTTCGGCATTATAATTTCGGTGTTAAGCGCAAAAACGAATACAACAGGTAAACAGTAGCAACCAAGTGTCAATAGTGTAGTGTTTACTGCTGACAAAATACGTACTAGTCATTATGAGTGTTCGGACAACACAACTGTGCATTTTTTGTTTTGTCTCCGTAACTAAGTTTTAAATTTTTCACATAGCAACAATAATTATTATTGATAATATATAATTCAAAATATTTCTGCATAATAAAATAAATAATTCAATATATATCAAAAACCGTTTGTCAAAGACATTAATAGTGCTTCATTAAGAAAACCGCTGCCTAAGGAATCACTACTTCCACATCCAGATTCTTCATCCAAGTCACTTTAAAGGAAATATCTTGACTATATTTGCACTCTAGTATGTGAAAATTATTGGTCATAGAATTTTAATAATATTTGGGGCAGATGTCATAGAAAAGTTTGAGGGGTTGGTTTCTACCATATTCGTTAAAAAAGAAGTTTCTACTTTACCCTACTTATTTTCCACTATTCGCAATCTACCACCTCCCACCCCTTCAATGGAGTCATCTCAATCGGATGTCACTACAATACATACGTGTACTAACTTTCAAGTGAATATCTCAATTTGATGTTATCAAGCCCATTAATAATGAAGCGGAGGTGGTGGAGTTTGAAAAATATTAGAAAGAAATCTGAGGCCTTGGTTTCTAGTATAGACACCGAATCCCAAATTTCTGTACTCTTACCAGCTTGATTTACTTATTTTTCCCTACTCCTATTAACCCCAACCCTTCTACGGAATCATCCCAAAATATAATCTAGTTCCAGATGTCGTTATAATACATACGTCTACCAAATTACAAGTGAATATCTCAATTTTATTTTATCAAACCCTTTAATAATGTAGTAAGGGTAGTGGAAGTGTTGAAAAATAGTATCAAAAAATCTGAGGCCTTGGCATCTAGTACATACACCTAATTTCAAGTTGCAGTACTCTTACCAGCTTGCTTTACTTATTTTTCCCGATTTACCTCTACTTACTCCCACTCCTTCAACGTAATCATGTCAAAATATAATCTAGTTTCAGATATAGCTATAATACATGAATGTACCAAATTTCAAGTGAAAATTTAAATTTAATTTTATAAACTCTTTTAATAAGGGAGTGGGGGTGGTGGGGAGATGGAAAATACTAATAAAAAACCTGAGACCTTCGCTACTAGTATATACACCAAGTTCCAAATTTCTGTACTTTTACCAGCTTGCTTTACTTATTTTCCCCTATATACCCCTATTTAACCCCCAACCCTTCAATGGAATCATCTCAAAATATAATCTACTTCCAGATGTCGTTATAATTCATACGTGTATCAAATTTCAAATGAATATCTCAATTTTATTTTATCAACCCTTTTAATAATGAAGTAGGGGTGGTGGGGGTTGAAAAATATTATAAATATTCTGAGACCTTGGCTTCTAGTACATACACCGAACTTCAAGTTTCTGTAGTCTTACCAGCGTGCTTTACTTATTTTCCCCTATTTACCCCTATTTAACCCCCAACCCTTCAACGGAATCAACTCAAAATATAATTTAGTTCCAGATATCGTTATAATACATATGCGTACTAAATTTCAAATGAATATCTCAATTTTAATTTATCAACCCTTTTCATATTGGAGTAGGGGTGGTGGGGGGCTGAAATATATTATTAAAAAATCTGAGGCCTTGGCTTCTAGTACATACACCGAATTTCAAGTTTCTGTACTCATACCAGCTTGTTTTACTTATTTCCCCCTATTTAGCCCTAAATAACCCCCAAACCCTTCAACGGAATCATCTCAAAATACAATCTAGTTCCAGATGTCGTTTTAATTCATACGTGTACCAAATTTCAAATGAATATCTCAATTTTATTTTATCAACCCTTTTAATAATGAAATAGGGGTGGTGGGGGTTGAAAAATATTATAAATAATCTGAGACCTTGGCTTCTAGTACATACACCGAATTTCAAGTTTCTGTAGTCTTACCAGCTTGCTTTACTTATTTTCCCCTATTTAACCCCAACCCTTCAACGGAATCATCTCAAAATATAATCTAGTTCCAGATGTCGTTATAATACATACGTGTACCAAATTTCAAATGAATATCTCAATTTTAATTTATCAACCCTTTTCATATTGGAGTAGGGGTGGTGGGGGTTGAATAAAATTATAAAAAAATCTGACGCTTTGGCTTCTAGTACATACACCGAATTTCAAGTTTCTGTAGTCTTACCAGCTTGCTTTACTTATTTTCCCTTATTTACCCCTATTTAACCCCCAACCCTTCAACGGAATCATCTCAAATTATAATCTAGTTCCAGGTGTCGTTATAATACATACGTGTACCAAATTTCAAATGAATATCTCAATTTTATTTTATCAACGCTTTTCATATTGGAGTAGGGGTGGTGGGGGTTGAAAAATATTATTAAAAAATTTGACGCTTTGGCTTCCAGTACATACACCGAATTTCATGTTTCTGTACGCTTACCAACTTGTTTTACTTATATTCCCCTATTTACCCCAAATTAACCCCCAACCCTTCAACGGAATCATCTCAAAATATAATCTAATTCCAGGCGTCGTTATAATACATACGTGTATGAAATTTCAAATGAATATCTCAACTTTATTTTATCAACCCCATTAATGGGGTAGGGGTGGTGGGGGGTTGAAAAATATTATAAAAAAATCTGAGTCCTTAACTTCTAGTACATACACCGAATTTCAAGTTTCTGTACTCTTACAAGCTTGCTTTACTTATTTTCCCATATTTACCCCTATTTAACCCCCAACCCTTCACCGGATATCCTCAAAAAACAATCCATTTCCAGATCTCGTTATAATATATACGTGTACAAAATTTCAAGTCAATATCTTAAACCGTTCCGGAGAAAACGTGCGGACAAAAAAAGTTACAGACAGACAGACAGACCGACAGACAGAAATTTTCTTTCGCTCAATTTTAAAATCTCGACGTTTCATGACATTCTAAACCTATTTCACGAATAAAAATTTTTGAAAATTTTTTTGCGATTACTATACTTCCAATCCACTACGTGGATGTGGAAGTAATAAAGAAACCTACAATCCCGCTTGTGAACTACCACTGGACACTGTAGGAGATTGTTGGGCCCAACGAAGAAGAACAGCATCAGTAAAACGCTTCAGTTCCACAAAAGGTAGTTTATTTTCTTTAATTCTGTTTGCCACTTAATCAATCTATTTTTTTTGTCAGTGCATAAGCTGACTGGTCCTTTGCCGATAATATAAATCCACGTGAAATACAACGAGTATGTGGTATTATTTTTACCTTTTTAATAATAGCATGTTTTACAAACATTGTGCTTTGTTACAGCGCGGGAGAGGAAAATGCATGTCAAGCTTATTTACTTTACTGTGAACGAGTTCCTAATGTGCATGCATTCGAATCTCTGTGCCGGCTAAGCAATATTTTAGATATAGGAACATTTTCAACAAAAAGCTTTCATTTACTTTAATAAAGTTTAAAAAAATGAGTAACTACTAGAAGCGGTTGGACCTCAACACCAATTATTTACGATAGTTCATTCGGGCTTCTTACCGCAGAGCTATGCGATGCGGGCCTCTTAGCCCAATCTATAAAGATTTTAAATCTGTAATAATTATTAGCGTACAGCTTAATTTTACACCAGTGATAGACTACTACCATAGGAACATTTTTACACCTCCCCTTCTAGCGTAATTTCTATGTTCACCAAGCCTTACGTTGAAAGGTCTAGATGATTCATCTACGTAATCACACGGATCACTATAAATACAATTTTTTGAATTTTGTACATTGTTCTAGTTTATATATTTTTAGGTGTGAGACTTTTTGAAACAGTCAAGTATTCAAGAACCAACCTCTGTCTAATCCGTTTGGCGCAGAGGTTCTTTCATAAAAAAATTTAAATATTTTTCAGTGGCAAAATACCCAATAAAAAGTAAGAGAATTATGAAACAGTCATTTTCTCTGTAGCCCAGTTGCCGACTTAATCGCTGTTACCTCGCTAATTATTTCATGAAAGGCTATCTTTTTGCTAGTATAAAGTGACTCAAAAAAGTTCACCAAAATTTGCCCCCGCGAACCCTTATAAAGAACCCTCTGAAACGGAAAAAATCAGTTTTTTGCTAATATCTTGAAAAATAATGAATACAAAAAAAGAAAAAACGGATAACACACGTGAAAGAGGGGGGAAATTTTACATTAAAAACGTGTATGAAATTTTTTTGCACGATCAAAAATGTAGGCTCCAGATTTTGTAATTTAACGCACGAGAATGGAACGTGGCGACACATAAGTATGGCTCAAAATTGAGCTCAACAAAGTTTAAACGAAAGAAGAAACATGTGGCTATTGGATTATCATATTTTCAAATATAAAAAAGAATGTATGTAGTACATATATGAAGTCGAAAACCTCTACCATTTCTACAATTCTTAAGATAAAAATCTGAAACTTTTACATATTACTCTTGAAGTAATGTATAAAATGATCCGATGAGTGAAAAAATCTCACAAATTTATTTTTGAAGATGTACACTTCCAAAATTTCAAAATCTTGAGAAAGTGATAAAGTTTGAGATGTGTAACTAACTTTAACCATCTACTACTAGTTTAAATTGCGTTATTAGATTTCTGTAGGTGCGATATTTAAAGCTTGAAATGTGTAATTTAAGATGTTTTAACTGTATTTACCTTAAAAATTGAATTAACTTTCTTTATTTTACGAAAATAAAAGATACGTTTTTCTTTGCTTCAAAATTCGTGAAACTAGGGGTAAAATAAACGTTATTAACTTTTATTACAAAAATTATTTTGCATACCTATCCATCAGATCGATTTATACATTACTTCGAGTAATATGCGAAAGTTTTAAATTTTACTCTTAAAAATTGCAGAAATGGTAGAGCTTTTACCGAATTCATCGGAAATTTCTTTATGTTCCGACTTCATATTTGTACCATTCCTACATACATTAATGTTTATATTTGAAAATATGGTAATCCAATAGCCACATGTTTCTCGTTTCATTTCATACGTATGTGTCGTCACGTTCCATTCTCGTGCGTTAAACAAAGAAATCTGGAGCATACATTTTTGATTGTACAAAAAAATTTCATATACGTTTTTGATGTGAAATTTGCCCCTCTCTCACGTGGTGCTATCCGTTTTTTTTTCATTATTTTTCGAGATATTAGCAAAAAAACTGAATTTTTCCGTTTCAGAGGGTTTTTAGAAGGGTTCGTGGGGGTAAAATTTAGTAAACATTTTTGAGTCATTTTCTACTACCAAAGAACTAGCTTTCATTAAACAATTAATTCTAACTTTTCATCAAAATTGGTCTCTGACAACTGGGCTACTGTTACTAGTGATCGGATTAAGTCCAACTTTTTCTGTTTTGTTTGCTATTAAATGGGCTACAATATTGATTCTTTTCATATTTACGTTAAACCTAATATTTCTTTATACATTTAGGAAACTGTGTGGAAAAAGTAGGATTTTTACTTTGAAACTTTTGCGCTATATTTTCTGTATGTCATATCGTGTTAAAACTCTTTCTATAAAATTTACATTCTACAATTTTTTAAATCCATTGATGCTAACGCTGAAGAGGGGGGAGAAAGCAAAAATGTTCATCTTGCGAAGCGGGTGCCTAGTCATAATACAACTAGCAACATGTTGAACTACGAGAGTCAAAAAAACAAATAGATCTCTGCGACTTATTAAAGTTTACCACATGACTACAACAATACAATCCGTTTAAAAATGAATTATTATTTGTTTGCTTATAATTGTATTGAAACATTCTTTATAGGATTTTGCAAACAGCAGAAAAATTAACTATCTATAAAAGAAAAACCTTGTGTAGAAATATTAATGAAATCATTGCTTTCTTTCGATAACCTGAATTCTGGTTATGCTAGCAAGTTAAAATCCTAAAATGAATTTGTCTAATTTCTTATTTGACAATTCTCATTCTAAGACTAGCATCCACACAGTCCCCTACGGCCATGCAGATTAAACTAGTATCCACATAACCCCCTACGATTATGAAGATTCAGTTAAAAATGAGAACAAAGACCTAAAATGAATTTATTTATCTACCTTGTCTTAAAAAAATTTTTCATTCCAATGGATTACATTTTCATGAAATCTATCATTCTGTTTCCTGGAAATGCTTAGCCTTTGAAACGTTTTTCGCCCTTATTCTGGAGCTCATCAGAAAGACATAAAGCCATTCATAAAGATGTTTCATGCAAAACCAAGACAATTTCTATGAATAAGTGTGAAATGATTATATTTGACATTGACTGATAAAAACAACCTCACCTATCTATTAGCTAACTAGTATTGGAGCCTATATACTCTATGCATGTTTAAAAATGAATTATTATTTGTTTGCTTATAATTGTATTGAAACATTCTTTATAGGATTTTGCAAACAGCAGAAAAATTAACTATCTATAAAAGAAAAACCTTGTGTAGAAATAAGAAATTAGACAAATTCATTTTAGGATTTTAACTTGCTAGCATAACCAGAATTCAGGTTATCGAAAGAAAGCAATGATTTCATTAATATTTCTACACAAGATTTTTCTTTTATAGATAGTTAATTTTTCTGCTGTTTGCAAAATCCTATAAAGAATGTTTCAATACAATTATAAGCAAACAAATAATAATTCATTTTTAAACATGCATAGAGTATATAGGCTCCAATACTAGTTAGCTAATAGATATGTGAGGTTGTTTTTATCAGTCAATGTCAAATATAATCATTTCACACTTATTCATAGAAATTGTCTTGGTTTTGCATGAAACATCTTTATGAATGGCTTTATGTCTTTCTGATGAGCTCCAGAATAAGGGCGAAAAACGTTTCAAAGGCTAAGAATTTCCAGGAAACAGAATGATAGATTTCATGAAAATGTAATCCATTGGAATGAAAAAATTTTTTAAGACAAGGTAGATAAATAAATTCATTTTAGGTCTTTGTTCTCATTTTTAACTGAATCTTCATAATCGTAGGGGGTTATGTGGATACTAGTTTAATCTGCATGGCCGTAGGGGACTGTGTGGATGCTAGTGTTAGAATGAGAATTGTCAAATAAGAAATTAGACAAATTCATTTTAGGATTTTAACTTGCTAGCATAACCAGAATTCAGGTTATCGAAAGAAAGCAATGAGTTCATTAATATTTCTACACAAGGTTTTTCTTTTATAGATAGTTAATTTTTCTGCTGTTTGCAAAATCCTATAAAGAATGTTTCAATACAATACAATCCGTTCACCAAACTCTCGGGAGAACTAGTGTCTGATCATCTAGATTTGTATATGACGATTCGGTAAATTGTGACTAATCTTATGAGACTGGGCTCAAAGTTATTGAGAAAATCAACGGGAAACATTTTGGAGAGCTCAAACTTCACAGAAGAGAAATAATGAAAACTCAAGCATAGCAAAACTCAGTTAGATCAAAAGAAGTTAATTCTCAATAACTCTTCAACCGTATTGTGTGTGTCTGTGACAGCCCCAGCAAATTAAAATCGTATCTGGAATATAAATTGTCAGCACGTCCACCATCCATATTTGATGGTGTATCTCTTCGATAGGGTACAAAATTTTCTCTTAGAAAGATGTTTGAGGAACGTACTTCTGTTTTGGATGAAGGATTTCTGCTACACCATGTGCTATGGCAAAGGAATTGTACGTACGGTGATATCCTAGAAAATTACCATGGATATATTCTCAATAAGTATGGGGAAAATGCGATCGTTATTTTTGACTGATATCCCGAAGAGCTTACTACCAAGAATGAAAAGCAGAACAGAAAGGCGGCACGACTTTGATCCTACGATATTGTGTTTGAGATTAACACCGTTTGTGTTAAAGCAAAAGAGTACTTCTTGGGCAAGAAAACTAATGAAAAAAATTGACGCTAGCTCTTGGATCAGAACATCAAAATCATGGCATCTTCTTCCGCTTTTATCGAAAAGCGGAAGAAGATGCCGATGTAGACATTGTAATGACGACCATAAACCAAATTAGCACTAGCTCTACCGTTGTTGTGGGTTCAGATTCAAATTTAATTGTATTGTTAATTGCACTGAACGGAAAAATATATATTTTCATATATAGTGCTATTTTTTCAAGAGTCATATACAAGACAGCTTGACTGAAAAATACAATAGTTGTCGACAACTTCTACTATTTACCCATGCATTGATCTACTGTGATACCTTCTGTTGTTTTTATGACTAGGGAAAATGGGCAATGGAAATGGTTAAGTCACCAAAGACTCATAATTGGGCCGAGATATTTCTGGATACTATCACATAGAAAAAAGAATTGATAAATGCCGAAGAGAAACTTGTGCTGTAATTGTATAGACTGTGAAATTATTTTACATTGAACGAGGCCCGATATTATCGAAGCTCGGGAATTTTACCTTGGCGCCAGAGACGGCTATCATATAGACAGAATTTATTTTGCAAACATTCTGAAACAATCGGAAAAACGACGAAGTTGTGAAATATTCATTATTGACAGCTACAATGCATTTTTGGTAAATTCAACGCAAAAATAGTAATGGTTCTTACAAACACATGTAATTCATATCTAGCAAATAAAAAGACAATGTTGAATCAACCACATTCTTATGTTTAATATGTGTGACGTGTTTATTTTGTTTATTTTCATAATATTTAAAAAAGAACAATTAACTGCTGGCAACATAAAACAGTTTTCCCTATAATATTTTTATTTAATATACTTACATAACAAACAAAGTTAAGGATTATTGGTATAAAACTGCCATGTACCGTGATAAAGTGAATTTTATTTTACAATAAAATGTTATAGCATTCGACCCTGACCGAGTATCAACATTAGATTCGAGTGTACGGCGGTACTTTTACATGTTTTTAGTAATGCGGTTTTATTATCTCCTTTAATTAGATAACGCCGCCGAAATTATGAAACATTGCTTTGACAAAATCCCTTTTTACCTAGGTATACTGTGGAAATTCTTGGCATTTACGTCAACAACTAATATAGGAAAAGGGTAGACCATCCGATATCGCAGTTTCGTAGTGGAAATCTAGCCATATATATCCACAAACCTAAACTGAAATTATTAGTCGGTGGTAAAAAAATGTCTAGTACTTCTCAAGCTGCAGTATACTTGTGGATTCGCGATTTTCCAGAACTGAAAATTGATGGAACAATCTTTATTGTAGTAGTTGCAACAAAACAATTTCATCTAAAACAAATCTTAATATATGTCGAAGACGGCAAGGGGAGGGGCGTTTTAGGGCGGATCTATTATATTTAGGCCGCACATTGGTAAACACAATAAAATCACTTAAATAATAGTCGCATAAATAACAAAATAACATGATTTATGATTTATCGAAAGAGGTAAATGTCTCAAGATTGAAAATACAAACAATACCACCAAAATACTGGAGCTAGCAGTCCACTACTGCCAGTCCCGTGATTTCAACTATTCTCTAGCGTGTTTATCTTAAGACTAGGTACTTATCTACGGGACTTTCAGGCATGTTGTTCCACTCGCCGGGAAGTGGGTTCCAGGGACTCCAGACTGATGGTTCACACGACCACATATCGAGATGTTTACATTAAAGCAATCGGTACTTGTTGACAACGTTCTCTTGACTTCGATGAATTATGAGTTAGCAGGCGTCCACAAGACTATCGAAAGGCGTCTACGAAAGTATCGGAAGGCGTCCGCACGGGGAACGTGAGGGGACGTCTCCGACACATACATATTTCCTCATAAAAGCATATGAGTGCTAGTGGCTCTACTGATAGTGACAGTAAACGTAATTTTAATTTAGATTTAGTAGAAGTGATAGTGGGATGTAACATACCGGGATCGAAAGTAGATAATGTTAGTTCAACGTTACATCCTCCAATACCTCCTCTTCGAGTGAGTTCTTATAATAAACTGATCATATTAAATAAAAAAAGTACAAGGTAAGATATATTGTGTCATACTTGCATAAAAAATTTTCCGCGCTGGCAGGGCTAACCCTGACTTTCACGTTACCGAGATAAAATTCCCGAGCTTTGGATATTAGAGATTTGTGGCTTTGACAAAGAGAAGTACGCTAAGATCTTACTTTGACCTAGCAAAACTACCATCGATTTCACAAGTCTGCCATCAAAACTAAAGTTATTTAAAGTTTATGTACAAATTAGTGATAGGTGATATATCACGATCTGTGATTTAATCACTGATATTAAAAAATCACAGGTAACGACTGTTAATAAAGTTGGCAGAAAAGCGTGACGTGATCACGACTTTCCATATAGAAATATATTTTTTTATGATGTAAATAACATCATTAGGCAGTTACGCGTTTTATACTGTATAGATATTTATATATATCTTTATATGTTTTACTTACATTTACTGGCGATTAGAGGCAGGGTCGTGAAGTAACTCGGTGAATAGTATAATGCTTGTTTGCCTTAAAAGTGCGGCTTGTTGTTGAATTAAATTGTATGGACGAGGTCAAAATTTTCGATAAATATTTGAATGGGAGAAGCATTTGGACTGATTTATTAAACAGTTTCATTAAATAATGGCATATAGGACTATATAAATAAGTATTATTTTTAGGCAGATAATACATGGAGGTAAATAGTTATCGTAAGGATCATCATCCTCCGATTTGTTTGCTGTTCGAAATTTGTACCGAAATAAATATTGTACCACCACTCCTTAAATCCAATTTTAAAGAATACCATCCCCCAACGCTTTTCGAAATTGGTATGGAGATAAGTTCGAAATTTTATAGAAGATTGGTGAGCTGTATATTACTATCCCCGGGCCCCGATATATGCATAAGTATTACACATATCTACGGCTGCACAGATTGCCAAAGAAGTGAATTCACTATTTACCGTCAGTCGGCACTTATTTAGGAATAAAGAACAATTAACAATTTTTTCCATACGCCGTATTATGAAAAGTCGTGATCACATCACATTTTAAATTCTCTGATATCAACAAATCACAGTAACGATTCACGTTGCGATTGAAAAATCACGATATTGCCCAACACTAGTACAAATTCAGTGATGATTAGGAAACGAACTCCCCGCCCCAGAGTGGGGATGAAAAACTGAAACTATAGAATAGAATGGAAGTTTAAAAAAAACGCTAAAACCGGTTGGAACATCCAATTCATAGTACAGGCAAATTAGACATTTAGAGTAACAAAAATTAATAAAAGGATCATCTCTGGGATTTAAGTAGGTAATAACCTAAAGAATGAGATGATGCATTACTTGCATTTCCAAGTTCCGGGAAAATTCAAAAAAATTTGGAAAAACTTCTTGATTTTCGTTTTTTTCTTGCTCTAGCGGCCAAAATAATGAAAATCGAGAAAAAGTTCCCAACAAAAGTTGTAGCTCGTCTCTTTTTCTACAAAAAAAGGTCCTTACAAATGTTTGTCTTACTTAAGCCGTTTAGAAGATAAATCGGGTTTTCCACTTATAGTTTTAAGCCACTTCGAAATGCGCGAAAAATTAAAATTCTCCGAGAGTTTCGTACGACCGTACTCATCGAACTATAATTCTTACTATTCAGAGCCCCTAACAAAATGAAAATAACATAAAATGTAGAGAAAAGTCTCAGCTTTAATGTGGAACTAATCACAAAATTCATACAAAATTTTATCAAAGAGAAAAAGTGTTCGGGTTTCAGTTATTTTTGGTTGTTGTTAATTTAAAATATTAAATTTTTATTATTATTATAATTTTATTCAATTTAAATATCGCGTTTTAACTCAATGTCAATGCCTCTGAAAATTGACGGTTTTTGCTTAAATAAAAAAAATACGCAGTAGATATCAGATAACAGTCGGGTTGAGAGCACGCGAACACGCCGCAATTAACTTTAATTTGAATTATTTGTCGGGTACCTTAAATAATAGTTATAAGTGTATTCGCATCACTTGGATCTTACACAATCCCACAATTGAATGGTTCATGAAGGAATCTGGCCCCAGAAGCACCGTGAAGAAGCTAGATCGACCA
Organism: Stenurella melanura; assembly: GCA_963583905.1. Taxonomy (NCBI): domain Eukaryota; kingdom Metazoa; phylum Arthropoda; class Insecta; order Coleoptera; family Cerambycidae; genus Stenurella; species Stenurella melanura. The sequence goes on from OY757309.1 coordinate 108,813,520, forward strand.
GCAGGAACCGACAGGAAAACACAGATCCTGTAAGTGATTAAAAGTTTAAAAAATACAGTCTACTTTTCTCATACCATGGTTCGGCTATCGAAGCCGTGACATTGGTCCTTCGAACCGCGATTTTTTTGGACTTTTACGCTTATTTAATTAATCGAGTTGTTGTGTCAAAAATTTTCGGTATCTTTGAATCTTATTCCGTTTCATTCTCCTTTAAAAATCAAGCATTTTTACTTAATTCTCATAGTCATAATTTGAGTTTTACGCTAGAAAATTGAAAAAGTTTCTGCATTAATTTTATGAAGAATTAAATTTACTTTCTTCGCCATTTAAATTGTGAACCACGCAAAGATCTCTAGGTACGATTTAGTGGTGGGGGTTTAAGAGTTCTTGTTATTCGTTCTTGCACCGTCTTCACTTCAAAATTGTAAAGGTGGGGATATATCATCGCTATCACTGCTATAAGTCAACTCGAGCTGCCAAGCGAATGATTAGGTTAATTGACAACTTGGGCGCTTGGTGGGATCGACGTTTAATTTAGCCGTAACTAAGCATTCTTTTTGTTTTCTTTCGCTAGTACTTTTACGCTTATTTTATTATTAAAATTTTACTTAGTATGGCTGACAAATTAAGACGGTACCAAGCTATCAGGCAGAGTTGTATTAATGAAATTCAAACACTAAATAATTTGGCTGTAAAAGCGCAAACTGACACATCCCAGAGAACATTATTTAAAATTCGCTTTGACGACGCTGAAAATGTTCGCGATGGATTTACCAAACAACATTCAAATATTTTACTTATACTTTCTACTGATCAGAACGCAGATATTAATGCGGAGGATAAAACCAAAGAAACTTTTAATCAGTCGTATTATTCAGCAAAAGCAATTTATATAGAACTTTTTGAATCTGAGCGCAGTCAACTAGCAGTCCAACGGGATGCAAATCCGTCTATACTGTCGCACGCAAAGTTACCCAAGATAGAATTAATAAAATTTAGTGGTGATTTAATATGTTTTCCTACATTTATGGACATGTTTGATGCTTTGGTTCATAATAGAAGTTCGCTAAAAGATATCGAAAAATTTAGTTATTTACTTTCGGCCCTACAGGGACCTCCGCTTTCGCTAGCAAAGCGTTTACCTATGGTCGCTGAAAATTACCAGGCGACTTATGATAGTTTAGTAAAACGTTATACTAACATTCGCTTATTAGCCAATTCTTATTGGTCAGAAATTGAAAATTGTCGCAAAATAGATTGTTCTTACGCTCAAGATTTAAGAAAATTATTAGATAGATTTGCAGAAAACTTGTCCGCTTTAACCAACATTGGCTTTCCTGTTGATAGCTGGAATTTTATTTTAGTTAATATGTTGATTAAAAAAATTGATTCTGAAACCGCAAAAAATTTTGAAGTAACGCATGACTCTACTGAAGTGCCCCAATATAAAGCTCTTTTTGAATTTTTAGACAAACATTATGTCGCCTTAAACGCAGTTTCCTTTTCGTCGCAAACTAATACATTTAAACGCCATAATAATAGTAATAATACTTCAAAATCGCCTACAAATGTAAATCGCAATAGCTTCTAACAATCATTTTTATCACGCACGGAAAATAATCATTTAAAATGCAGTTTGTGCTAACCATTTATTATTTAATTGTCCCGCTTTTATAAATAAATCGCCGTCTGAACGATTTAATTTTTGCAAAATGTTACATTTATGTTTCAATTGTTTGAGCAACATTCATGATTTGAAAACTTGTAATTCTGTCATGACTTGTAAAAAATGTGGCTTGCGCCATCATACATTCATTGCTGCATCTTGGCAAATCCAATTCTGGTAGGGGGAGCAATAATAATTTAAATACGCCCACAATATCACATCCACCTCAGGATGAAAATCAACCCTCTACGTCTCGCATGAGTATGACAAATAGCGCAACCACCCCCTTTTCGGGAGTGTTATTGTCTACTGCCCTTGTAGAAATTCGTGACCGATATGACATTTACCATAAGTGTAAGGCCCTTTTAGATTCGGGATCTCAGATTTCTGTAATTTCGCAAAATTGTCACCACCGCTTATGTTTGGAAAAATTCCGTCCATCATTTCCCGTCAAGGGCTTGGGACAAACAGTTCCTATTCGTAACGCAGCGCGCCGGTGCAGTCACGTTGCATTGGAAGCCTATTGGGCAAGCATCTCCGGTTTTTATGTGTGACGCTTTAATCTTCCCAACAATTTGTGAGAAGTTACCTTCTTCACCTCTGAAAGCAACTGATTGGTCCCATTTGCATGGTTCAAAATTGGCGGATTCTGATTTTCACTGTCCAAGAGAAATTGATGTTTTGTTGGGGGCAGATATATATCCTCAACTTTTATTGGATGGTCATGTTTCAGGTAAATTTGGTGAGCCATATGCTATTAATACTGTTTTTGGTTATGTTCTATTAGGAAAAATTAAATATTCACCATCTGCAAATATCAATATTTCTTTTCTTACTACATCTGAGGAAGATTGTTTGGAATCTTCTATAAAAAAATTTTGGGAAATTGAGAGTGTGCCGGAAACGCATTCATTAACTCCTGAAGATCAGTTATGTGAAAATATTTTCGCAGAATCCTGCCAAAGAGGTGATACCGGGCGATTTATTCTTTCGCTCCCTTTTCGCGAATCATCTCCCACTTTTCCCGAAATACGCTCGATTGCTATAAAACGATTTTTTGCACTAGAACGTCGCTTGTTGAGAGAACCGCACCTGCATGAAGAATATTGCAACTTCATGCAAGAATATTTAGATTTAAGACATGGAAGTTGTGAGTGACAGGCGCCTTCCTGATTGTCACTATTATATTCCATATCACTGTGTCGTTAAATCGAATATTTCTACTAAGCTGAGGGTGGTATTTAATGCTTCAGCTCTCATAGCCAATCAACCTTCGTTAAATGATTGTTTATATATTGGTCCTAAATTGCAGAATGACATTTTAACCATTTTGTTGAATTTTCGCGTTCACAAAGTGTGTTTCACGCCCGACACTCTGTGGCCTATCTCCACAGCCGAGTTGCCCCTCTTGTCTCAAATTGGTTTACCATGTCGCTAAATAAATGATAATTTTGTGTCCCTGGAAACACATGGCTTTGAAGACGCCGCGTGCGGCGAATATGCCGGGGTAGTATATTTTCGAGTTTCTGATGAGCTGGGTAATTTCTCTACTTATTTTGTGTGTGCAAAGTCTAAGGTCGCACCTCTAAAACGCATTTCTATTCCTCGCCTGGAACTTTGCGCCGCTTTGTTGTTGTCAAAGATGATTGCTTTTGTCTCTAAAATCTACAAGTCCAAGCTTGAATTTAATAATATTGTTGCCTGGTCGGATTCACAAATAACGTTGTCTTGGATAAAGTCATCTCCGCATCGTTGGAAGACGTTTGTTGCTAATAGAGTGGCGTTGATTCAAGACAAAGTACCTCCTTCTTGTTGGCATTATGTTGAGTTATAAAGTAATCCTGCCGATCTAGCATCACGAGGATTTTTCCCATCAGAACTTGTCAACCATCAGCTTTGGTTTCAAGGACCCTCATTTCTACGATCGCCCGACGCCCTGTGGCCTATCTCCACTAAATTCATGCCTTCTGAAAATCTTCACGCTGGTCTTCGCACGACACAACTTTCATTGTCTCAAAAATTTTGGATCTTGTCTCCAAGACGAGCTATTCGATCTGTTCTGTCTAAATGCGTTAAATGTTTCCACGCCCAGCCTAAACCTGTTCAACCCCTAATGGGAAATTTACCCTTGAGTCGTATTTCGGAAGTAAAGCCATTTTCACACTCAGCGATCGATTACGCTGGCCCAATTTTAATGACAGTGAGTCGCCACATCAGATCTAAGTCCATTAAAGCTTATATTTGTTTTTTTTTTGTTTGGTGCGTGACTAAAGCTGTTCACATTGAACTGGGTTCAAGCTTGTCAAGTGACGCCCTTTTAGCAGCCCTGCGCACATTTACTACGATTGTGGCACTAACTTTGTTGATGCTGCTGCTGACGATGGAAGCAGCTGCCACAACTCATCTCATACAAGGAATTGTATACAGTACCACAGTAAGAGCTGTCACGGGGACTTTTAAACTCCCTTTAGTTATGTCCACTCTTGGTGGATTAATATCATATATAATTTGGTTATTTAGGTTAGTTATTCATCACAGTTTTGTTTGTTTATTATTTCTTTTATTGTTTAAAAGCTTTTTCAATTTTGTCAAATGCTTGTTTTTATACGCATTTTCGCGGGGGAGAATGTTCGGGTTTCAGTTATTTTTGGTTGTTGTTAATTTAAAATATTAAATTTTTATTATTATTATAATTTTATTCAATTTAAATATCGTGTTTTAACTCAATGTCAATGCCTCTGAAAATTGATGGTTTTTACTTAAATCAAAAAAACACGCAGTAGATATCAGATAACAGTCGGGTTGAGAGCACACGAACACGCCGCAATTAACTTTAATTTAAATTATTTGTCGGGTACCTTAAATAATAGTTATAAGTGTATTCGCATCACTTGGATCTTACACAATCCCACAATTGAATGGTTCATGAAGGAATCTGGCCCCAGGAGCTCCGTGAAGAAGCTAGATCTACCAGCAGGAACCGACAGGGAAACACAGATCCTGTAAGTGATTAAAACTTTAAAAAATACAGTCTACTTTTCTCATACCATGGTTCGGCTATCGAAGCCGTACCAAAAAGTGTCAGAAGATGGCTTAGTAAATTTTGTACAGTTGATCCACAGATTTATTCATATCTTTGCCGGGAGTCGTTAGAATGATAATTCATTTTGCTTATATATTCTTATATAATGATATATTAATCCATAATAGCATAGTCGTAATTTTTGGATTATAGGTACAATAAAACATATTCTTTGGAATGACTTAAGAGTTTTTTAAATGCCTGCAGTACTTTTGGAATATGTCTCCATTATTCATACATGTTCAGAAAATGCACAATCATACAGTAAAACATATACAACTTATTTGTTTCTTAACATTCTTCAATGAAATTTTCACAAAATATAGGCTAAAGCGCGTGGAATCGAATCTATGCAGTGAAAAAGCACCCATTGTTATGGAAGAAATATACAGGATGCATAAAACTCAAAGATATGAATAAATCAACTGTATAAAATATACTAAGCCATCTTCTAACACTTTTTTCTCTATGATAAATTTTTTTACGAATTTTGTGATTAGTTCCACATTAAAGCTGAGACTTTTCTCTACATTTTATGTTGTTTTCATTTTTTTTAGCGGCTCTAAATAGTAATAATTATCGATCGATGTGTCCAGTCGTACGAAACTCCCACAGAATTCTCATTTTCCGCGCGTTTCTGAGCGGCTCAAAACTATAAGTGGAAAACTGGATTTATCTCCTAAACAGCTTAAGTAAGACAAAAATTTTTAAGGACCTTTATTGTGGAGAAAGAGACGAGCTACAAATTTGGTTAAAAACTTTTTTCTGTACTTTCATTATTTTAGCCGCTAGAGCAAAAAAACCGAAAATCATACAGTTTTCCCAAATGTTTTTGAATTTTCCCGGAACTTGGAAGTGCAAAGAATGCATCATTTCATTCTACAGGTTACTACCTACTTAAATCCAGGAGATGATCCTTTTATTAATTTCTGTGAGGTTTTTACAAAATGTTGCCTTTATTGCCTGTACTACATTTGTTCCAGATGATCTGTTGTTGTTGTCTTGCGGTTGCTGTAGGCACAGAAAAGCCAGCTTGGTCCGTTCTTCAATGTGTGAGATTTATGGTGGGTTATCATGATTAATATCACCAATTTTTTCCGAGGAAGATAATGTGAATCCATTTTCTGTATAATAAAAATGTATTTAAATAGCAGCTGTCATAATCATTAGATATTGTATAGAAAATCATTTTGTATTATTTTATATCATATTGTTATTTTCTCTGTAAAAGCAATTTAAATTATGCTTAACTCCATAGTTGCTGCTTGCTACACCCCTTGAAAGAGTAAAAAGATCCCTTTAAATACACTCATTATTATTATTATAATTACAGTTGTCTGGCGGTTGCTGTGTGCGCAGAAAAGCCAACTTGGTCCGTTCTCCAATTTGTGAGACTTATAGTGGGTTATCATGATTAAATTCACCAATTTTTTCCAAAGAAGATAATGTGGATCCCTTTTCTGTATAATAAAGATGTATATAAATAGCAACTGACATAATCATTAGATATTGTACAGAAAATAATTTTATATTGTTTTATAATATATTGTTATTTCCTCTGTAAACGCAATTTAAATTATGCTTAACTCCATAGTTGCTGCTTGCTTCACCCCTTGAAGAGAGATCCCTTTAAATAAACTCGATGTCATTATTATTATCATAATTAACTGTTTTTTTAATGATTTTTTATTAGCAATTCTTAACTATTATTATTAGTGCGTCTACTTCAAGACTCCAAGCATCTTAACTTGTCAGTGCAAACATTAATTAGCAATGGAGTTGTATAAAGTTAGACTGGATTACCTATTGAATAATTAAGAGACTTGTTTTAACAGGTAAAAAAAACTACATTTTGATATGCTTTTTGTCCAATTTGTTGGGATGATTCATTACATTTTCAGCAGAGGGTCGCAAGATGACTCAGTGCTTTGAGATGTTTTATTTTTCTTTTTTTTTTTCTTTTTGCATTGACTAAAGTAAAAGCTAACTACATTTTGAAACACGGAAAGGGCATCGCATCGGTTCTATTTTTATTTATTAAATGAAATTAACTAAATGAATGATGGTATTTTAAATATAACATTATCACTTATCAATTTGTAATATTTTTTTAAATAATTCTATGGAATGCATTTTCGTAAATAACTCGTTTATTTTAAGTTTTCGAAAAAACTCTATTTCAGATTTTTTGTTCAAAAAGGTCCATACCTTATACTGGTTATAGAGATCGATCGACGGAATAGTTAATTTTCGATTTTTATTAGGAAACTGTTCGGAATTTGTGGAATTTATAAAAAAAATCAAGTTTTCCAGGATTTGTAGATTCGCTTTTGTTTTCTCAAATATCTCACAATCGTCAACTAATAGACCTAATCGAGCCCTACAATTGCCATTTTTGAAAATCAAAATCGGATCTTCGGTTCGGGAGTTATTAATTTCTTTGAAAAACCATACTCGGCTCTGGAAAACATACTTGCGGTCAACGGATTCGGGCCGCCAGCAATAGGCTTGATTTGTGGCCTTGTACCTTTTATCCATCCAAATCCCATCGAAATCGATCAATATTCTGGACAGTTATCGTGCTTCCTAGCCCGATTTCGAGAAAACCAGTTTTTTGCAAAAAAAATCAATTTCATTTGTTTTTCGACATAGCCTCTGGTATATTTATTTGTAGAGCTTTGCCAGCGGCACCATTTCTTTTTTGAAATGTCTCGATCCGACTACCCGTTATCGAGTTATTCAATTTCTCCCGAAAAATTCGAAACGTCTATATCGGGTACTTCCGGTTTCCGAACGGAGCCGAGCTTCCGGCGTTAATGTTTTCTAAAGACCTCCTATTAACCACCCAAGTTTCATCGCAATCCGAATACGGATTAAGGGGGCTTGGCGTGACAGACCGACAGACAGACAGACAGACCGACCGACTGACCGACGGACGGAATTTTCTAAATTCGCTCTCGAATCGATAGATATGACTTTCACATCGATCTGACGTTTTTTTCGGGTTTCGAAGGAGCACCGGAAAAATGCTAAACGTATACTACATTTTTTTTCAAAATGTAGTAACAAGCTCACAGCTTAAATTATTATTTGTTGGACGTTCTATGTAGTCGCAAAACATTATCATCTACTTTTATTATTACCTGATGAAAGTTATTATAACTAGGGCATAAAGTTTGACAGAAATATTGGAGTATCCCTGAACTGACTCTTGGTAGTTTCACCGACTAGTTCGTATCCCGTGTATCAACGAGTAGAAATTTTAGTTGGATGTGGCCCACCGTAAATGTAAATATCAAAACTAAAAGCGTTTGCTTTGCGCTTTGTAAAATAAATTAAAAAAACGGTAAAGGCATTTACACAGACTTCCCTCTTAATTCATATATGATGGACGCTTTAAAAAAATTATCCATTAAGAAACGATATAGGAAAATAATAATCGAAATGTAATTATCACTATGGCAACAAAGAAAGTTCGGTAACTTCTGGTTAACAAAATATACAGAGTGGTCATCCGACAGAAAAGGTAAATAATAAATAAAAGGTGTAATTATGGCAAGTTTGAGCAAATACGTTCTAATTTCCACCATACCTTAATTATTTCTTAGGATGACCACTCTATATTTTTCAATAAATGTTTAATAGGTGCCAGTAAGGAATTTTCATAAATCTTCGTATTTCTTTATATAAAAGCTATATAAAAAACTAAACCACCCGTACCTCGCAATATATATTTTTTCATTGCATTTAGGGCTTAAAGAAATAAAATTGTTGTTTCGCGCAGAAAAAATAAGATTAGCATTATGACGGTAGTCTAACGTCACAATACACACTGTCAGCAAGCTGTTCACAGTAAAGCGCGCATTAGTTCATTTATCAGCTGATTGTAGCGGGTGCCGTACGTATATCTTGAAGATATTTTTTTTATCGGCTTGTATTCCAATAATTTATAGCGGATTTGACCAAGGAAAATCGGATAATCTGCCGAAAATCAATTCCTTGTCCACGTTTTCATTTCTCCGAAAATTGTATTTTAAGTAAACATACTATGCTCTATCCCGACACAAAGTATGTTAACTACAGTTATAGAAATTCCTTTATTACCAAATAATTATGGAGGTTGAGGCATTACAGTCCCAACCAAAAGTAAGTCGAATTCTAAATCGGAACTTTTTCATAATAAATTATTACAAAATGTTATAAGTCGATGATGCCAATAATTATTGTCTTAAAGGCATAAATAAATAGATTTTTATTATTAATTAATTATTTAAGTAAATTTAATTATTTTAGTGAACCAATTTTTGGTTGTTTGGTCCAAACTTATTAAAAAAAAAAGGGTGTAAATATCTGTGTATTTTACAAATTTGTTTCAGTAAATAATTTAAAAAAATGAGAAGCAGTAAAAATTAAAATTAAATCATTAAATAATTGAAAAATCTGTTAAAAATCATTAACGAAAAGAGAAATTTGACAGTTTGCAAATGTTTAATTTATTAAAAGTCTCCTAATTAAATTGGAAACAATATGAAAATATGGGTAAGACATCCATGCTTTACATAGTTATTTTTCGAAACTGCTGACATTATTTGGTTATTTGCTATAAATTAAAATGTACCAAAAATTGATTGAAGGAGCCGTTACTCTGTGGAAGTTTATCATTTTGCACAAATAACTAAATAAAGCACACTACTATGTTTTCTACCATTATGTGATAGAAAACATAGTAGTGTGCTTTATTTAGTTATTTGTAGTTTATTTTATTATAAGACTACATGTAAAAGTTTTTAAAAATTTTTTACTTTATGAGTTTCCTAATGACTGGATTTTTTACAGAAAATTATGTCATATCAAGATCTATTAGGAAAACTTTATTTCAGATTTTTTCATTATTTTCGTTTAACGCCTCAACCTCCTTAATAGCTAAATATATTTTTTTAATAATTATAAATTTGAATTATTAAACATCTGCATCGGTGAACTACTGTTAATAGAGGAGCGGGAGCTAGGAGAGCTAGGGATAGTAACATGAATGTTTCGGGCTGTTTACTTAGAATATGAGTTTTTACGTCTTTTGTAAGTACGAAGTTAAGTAACAACTGGTCAACAGGAATTTTTGAAATAGCGCATCGATTAACTATACTTACCTATTTAATAAGGGTGCCAGGGGTAAAATTTATCAAATACGCAAGTTTTATCAAAACGACACTAGGCGTCGGTCAGTGTCGAGACGTAAAAATGCAATATGATTCTAGGTATCAAAATTTATCAAATTCAAAATTAAATTTGGATCTTTCAAAGAATATGCGATATAATAGCACCAAACGCTTTCGTGTCCCAAAAAACAGCCGAATTTCCAAGCGTTACACAAATCGTTACTGGACTCCCGTATTACCCTTACATCTTCGATTTGTTAAACATACTCAGTGTTAAAAATTAAGGCATTGGTTTCTAGCACGTATACCAAAAATGAAGTTACTGGGGGTCAATTTTTGACATCACACGTTAAGTTCAGTATACGCATGTTAGAGAAGAGTTAGTAGCGACGGTAAAAAAAAATCTCAATTTTTGAACACACATCGCTAGACATTTAAGCACGTTCGTGTCAATGCGAAGGTTAGATGTGACATCGTTGCAATCCGCATTGCTCGCTTCCGTCTTATTCATCAATCTATCAGTCTGACACAACCTACAAGTATTGTCTTTGTCTTAGTTTCTGATAGCTTACATCTAATAAAAATGCCTAAAAAAACGAATAGTTCTGTGGTTAGAGGCGCAAGAATTTGCGACAAATAGAAAAGGGTGTTAATTGAATACCTAAAGAATAAACCCGAATTAATCAGCGGCAAATACACCAACAAACTTACGCAAATTGATGCAAAAAAAATGTGAACTATTATAGCAAATACACTTAATAGTATGCCCGGTGCAGAAAAAGAATGGGATAGTTGGAAAAAGGTATTTTATTAAATCAGTGTTTGAATAATTAAATATAATATACTTATTGTTTTCTAGACTTGGCAAGATCATCGATCAAGAACCAAAACAAAGGCAGGAGGTAATAAGAAGGCAACTGGCACTGAAGCCGGACCTTTTAAAGAGGATCCTCTAAATGAAATCAATGAACAACTTTTAGATATAACTAAAAAGGTCTCTGTGGAAGGGCATGTTGCAAAGGAGTCAACAACTTTATTTGAGTTTAATGATATGGAGATAGATATTGTAGGATCTTCATCCTTGGGAGGTGATGATCCTGAGAAATTAAATCCAATAAATGTCGAATCAACATTGGAAATTAACCACGATAAGGAAGCAAACGAAGAAGTGGAAACAGTTGAAACTGTACGGAGAAATCCTGAAAAATATAATAGAGAAAAAAAAAATATACGAAAAAAATGCACAAGAAAATAGAAAATTTAATTAATTCAGCAACAGCTGCAACATGTTTCAAAGAAAATTTAAAGAACAAAATAGATATAAAAGAAGAATATCATAATGAAAAATTAAAATTTTTTAAGTGACATTAAATCACTAAAAGAACGAAAAACTGTTGCACTTGAACGCATTGGCGATTCCCTTGCGACAATTGCGGATTCTAATAAGTAGAGAAAATTTTGTTGATTTATATTTATATTTTGTTTCATAAGTATCCCATGTTATCTTTACCGTTAAATTGCTCCTAACAATAAAGTTGATATTTATAATTAAAATAATCATTTATTGTAAGAACCGTAAGAGCCCCCTCCAGGGGCTTTGATTGTCCAGTTACAAACAAACTGGCAACGTGTACCTGCGTACCTTTTTTTCTTTTCCGTGAATTATGTTATACAATTATAGGTAGGTAAGATATACTCATTTAAATTTTATTTTTTAAATTATTGAAGTACATAACACGAATTAATTAATGTCCTCTTCTTAGACTTCTTGATTCTCCACCGCTCCCTTCGTCCATCAGCTAATTCTGGGATTACTCTCCTAATCGCCTCGTCTTCTTCATTCTCTACAATAAGGTTTTGTGCTTTATACATGCCCCAATCCATTTCTATACCCTCTTCTTCAGGGTCAGGTTCATCAATATTGTATTGTATACACTGTTATGCAAAACCACACATGCACATATTATTTTACATGCAAATGCATGGTCATATGTAAAACTCTATGTTTTAATAAACATCTAAATTTTGCTTTAACCAGACCATTACAACATTCTATTTTTACTCTAGTTGCTTTGTGATTGGTATTATAATTATGCTCATGTGTGTCTGGTGCAGGATCATTCTCTAAAGGTGTTAAACAACCAACTTCGCAAAGGATACCCTGAATCACCTAACAAATAATAATCGGTGTGTCCTCGTTCATGCAAATCACGCATCAAATTTTGAACATTTGAAAGATTCCAGATATAAGTATTGTTTGGGCCATCTGGTTTGTTAGAATTATTATTATTAGTTTTCTTCCTAAACTCCTACTCACCAATTGAACTGCTGCTCAATAGATGTAATTCATAGTATGGAATGAAATATATTAATTTTTAAGTTCTTACAAAAAGTTGATATTTTTTACTTTTGGTATTATCTTTGATTTTAGTTAGACAGATTAACATAATTTGAAATAATAGTAGTATAGTTATTCATATAGTAAACTCCGCATTAAATGAAAATTAGTTCATTATATTTATAGTATAGTGTTAAAGTTGGTTTAATTCAAATACCACAAAATTCCCTATTATCCCATCCCTCAAACCAGCCGGTACTTTGCATCATAGGAACCCAACACTACAACATATCGGTGAGTAAAATAATTTTTTAGTATACAGTTCCACTTAATGACTTTTTTGATAAAATTGGATTAGTAATTCGTAAATATACAATACATTTTTTTTGTCCTTCGAGCCGGATATGTTAATATATAATCAGCTAAATTTGTCAAATTCAAAACTCAATATGTTGAAATTATTAATGATTATTTATGCAGTATACAAATTAGATTCTATTAGCACTCCCCTTAGAATAGCTTTTGATGCTAGTGCAAAAACGGACACCCTGTATTCACTAAATGATTTGTTGTATACGGGTCCAAAATTACAAGTAGATGTAGTAACAATGTTTCTTAATTTTAGATTGTTTCAAGTTGCATTTATAGCTGATCTCCGTCAAATGTATAGACAAATTCTTATAGATAAAATTCATCAACGTTTTCAGCGTATACTTTGGAGATTTTCTCCAAATGAACCAGTCTCCATTTATGAATTGAATACAGTATCTTTCGGGGTAAGGTCTTCACCATTTTTAGCACTCCGAACAATACACCAGTTAGCCAACGATGAAGAAAAATCATTTCCGTTGGCTGCAGAAATTGTTCGACGGAATATGTATGTTGATGATTTAGTTTCTAGTATACCTACAGTCGATCAAGCAGTAATTTTGTATAGAGAATTGATTAAATTGTTTAAGCGAGGTGGTTTTGATTTGGTAAAATGGTCAACGAATTCCGAACAGCTTTTACAGCAAATACCGGAACAAAATCGTTCTACTCATATGATTGATTTTGACATTGAGATGCTAGGGTTACAGTGGCATCCAAAATTAGATATGTTGTCTTTTTTCCTCAAAATTCAAGATAAGGAATGTACTAAAAGGAATATTCTCTCGACTGTTGCCCGATGTTTCGATCCATTAGGATTTCTCTCGCCTGTTATCTTACAAGCAAAATTGTTAATTAAAAATTTGTGGATACTTCGTATAGGTTGGGATGAAACTCCCCCTGCTGATATAGTTCAGTGGTGGAGAGATTTTTAACACTGTTTGAAACTTTTAGTTAATTTTCAAGTTCCTAGGTATTTAGGCATGATAACTCAAGCTTCAGTAATGTTAATTGGTTTTGCCGATGCATGCGAAACTTCATATGGGGCAATGGTATATATTCGTATAAAATCGTTGACTTCTATTCAGACGAATTTATTATGTGCTAAGACAAAGGTATCCCCTACGAAAATTATATCAATACCTCGATTAGAATTGTGTGCCGCTCAGTTATTAGCCAAGCTTCTTTCATTTGTAGAAAAACCTTATACATCAAGGTTGAATATAGAAAAAATTGTAGCTCTCTCTGATTCTACGGCAACACTTAGTTGGATAAATGCGCCTCCATTTAAATGGAAAACGTTTGTAGCCAACCGTGTGTCTAAAATACAGGCATTGGTTGCTTCTAGTTGTTGGTTTCATTTTGATGGAAAGGAAAATATCAGTGATGGTCTTTCTAGAGGAATGTCGCCCTCACAATTTATGGAAAATAAATTTTGGTTGTCCGGTCCAAAATGGTTAAAGTATGATATTTCATCTTGGCCTATTAAACCTGTTGGTATAGAACATTGCACAATGTTGGAAGAAAAAACTGTTGCATTGTTAAGTTCGAATAGTGAAATTCATCCTTTTTGTTTGTTAGCGGAACGGTGTTCATCTTGGATGAAATTATTACGTGCTATTGTTTATGTACCTCGTTTTGTAAAACTTTTACCCCGTGCAGCCTTGTTTTGCAAGTGATTTAGATAAAGCTGAGACAGTTTTGCTAAAAGTCGTACAAACCTTTCATTTTGCAGCTGACCTAAAGGAATTGGAAAAGAATGGTAGTTGTTCTTCCTATTTGAGACATTTACGTCCTTTTATACATGATGGAATTATTCGGGTTGGTGGGCGTCTAGTTAATTCCAAATTAAATTTTAATATACAGCACCCTATACTACTCCCTAAACGTGATCGCGTTGTAGATTTGTTAATCGATCACTATCACCGATGTAATCTTCATACAGGACCTAATTTGGTTCTATCACTGCTTAGATAGCGTTATTGGATTTTATCTGCCCGTGGAGTTGTAAGAAGCCGCATTCAAAAACTGTAATATTTGCTTTAAATTAAAGCCTAAAGCACAATTTATCACTGCGTAGACAGCGTTATTGGATTTTATCTGCCCGTGGACTTGTAAGAAGCCGCATTCAAAAATGTAATATTTGCTTTAAATTAAAGCCTAAAGCACAATTTCCCCTGATGGGAAACCTCCCTTCTTGTCGGGTTCAAGAATCCAAAGCTTTTCTTCACAGCGGTGTAGACTATTGTGGTCCCATTCAGACCATACCTTATGGAAGAAGAGGTGTGCGTTCACAAAAAACTTATATTTGCCTCTTTGTTTGTTTAGTGACAAAAGCAATACATCTAGAGCTCGTGTCAAGATTATCCACATCTAACTTTTTACAAGCCTTTAAGCGTTTTCTATCACGTAGAGGATTAGTCACTAATATGTACTCAGATGGAGGTACTAATTTTATAGGAGCAAAGACATACTTGGACGAGTTACACTCATTAACTAATTCTAATGATTTTAATACAAGCGTAGCTACTGAACTCTCTTGCAGAGGAATAAATTGAAAAATTAATCCTCCATCTGCCCCTCATTTTGGCGGATTGAGGGAAAGTAACGTTAAGTCGGTAAAGACACATCTTTTTAGAGTTATTGGACATCAGCTATTAACTTACGAGGAAATGAATACATTATAAATTCAAATAGAGGCACTTCTTAATTCGAGACCATTGTGTGCACTCAGTTCGGATCCTGCTGAACCTTTAGCTTTAACTCCAGCTCATTTTCTCACCTTAACACCATTGAAGTCGTTACCTGCTCAAGATCTTAGCTCTGAAAATATTAATCGCCTAGATCGCTTTCAACTGATAGATAGAATGATTTCGGATTATTGGAAGCGATGGCGTTTTGAATATTTAACAAGATTACAAGTCAGACAAAGATGGACTACATCGACTTTTCCAATTAAATGTGGTACTATAGTTTTGGTGGAACAACCAAATACTCCACCTCTTCACTGGCCATTAGGCACTATCATTGAAACTTTTCCTGGAAAAGACGGAGAAGTAAGAGTAGTTTCGGTAAAAACTCAAACTGGCATTTATAAAAGACCAGTAGTCAAAGTGTGTCCATTGCCCACACAATAATTTTGTTGTATTTTGCTTTTCGAAATAGTTTTAGTTTTAGGTTATTAGGTTAGGTTATATATTTCTGAAACTTCTTCAGGGATGTTTGGGCCATCTGGTTTGTTGGAATTATTATTATTAGTTTTCTTCCTAAACTCCTACTCACCAATTGAACTGCTGCTCAATAGATGTAATTCATAGTATGGAATGAAATATATTCATTTTTAAGTTCTTACAAAAAGTTGATATTTTTTACTTTTGGTAAGTATTATCTTTGATTTTAGTTAGACAGATTAACATAATTTGAAATAATAGTAGTATAGTTATTCATATAGTAAACTCCGCATTAAATGAAAATTAGTTCATTATATTTATAGTATAGTGTTAAAGTTGGTTTAATTCAAGTACCACAAAATTCCCTATTATCCCATCACTCAAACCTGCCGGTACTTTGCACCAAAGGAACCCAACACTACAACATATCGGTGAGTAAAATAATTTTTTAGTATACAGTTCCACTTAATGACTTTTTTGATAAAATTAGATTAGTAATTCGTAAATATACAATACAAGTATTATGTGTGCTGCCAGGATATTTTGCACAGACGTTCAATATTGTTAAATTCGCGTCACATACCCATAAAATAAATAAATAAATTACAGGCAACATCGCTCCATCGTAACTTACACGTTGCACGTTTATTGTTTATTGTTCGATTATTCGGGATACTCTGGATTTTCTATATTTGGAGGAACTATGGCCACGTGAGTGCAATCTATACACCCAATCGCTCCAGGGAACTGATGCTGTTCATAAAATCTGTGAAACATAGGCAGTAAAAACTATAAATATATAAATAAATTCAATACCTACTCAAGTCTTGTTTTGCTTAATTTATCAAAATTTTGTGGAAACTTTACCCATTCATTAAAAATGTCTGGGTGGTTGAGTGCATTTGTAACTTCAGCCAAACATACACTGACAGAAGATTGGCTAACATCAAGATACTTGTTAGAACCAATATCCAGTTGATAGTCCCCTCCTGCATACAATCTCAATTATATTAAAACCTAAAAAATATTTATTTATTAACAATTATATGCAGAGTATTGTATTGTTTCTTACCCGAGTTTGAATATCTAAGTCCGTTGCACGATTTTTAGGCCTCATGTATGGGGTTAAACATTCTGTTAAGGCTTGAGCTAAGGCTTTAGAAAGCCGAAACATATTTATAAATTGCTTGTCTGATAAAAGCAGAAATGGATCTCTTGGCTGTTGTTGAATATTATTTATCTGTTGTTGCTCTACACGTTCTAAATTTTCTATCGCAATTAAATGAATTAAATTATCCATCTCTTTAAAATTATAAATAATAATTCGCAAAAAGACAAAATGAGTTATTTTGGCACTATTTTGACATCTGTTATTTATAGCCCGATGCGTGTGGGCGCTCGCTGTGAAACGATAACAGTTAACGTGCGTTCGCTAGCAAACGTGTGATGAAAAATTGATTTCTGTTTTTTTTTGGCAACGATGCGAATGATTCTAGAGATATCGTTATTAAGCGAAGGGTCAAAAATTGGCCCCCTGGGCACTTACTAGCCTGTTCTACCGATTTTTCCCAATTACACACCTCCCTTTACTCCTTCAAGAAAAAATACAAACGTAATACAACCCCTTTATTAATGGAGTGGTGGTGGTGGGGGGGTTGAAAAATATTATAAAGAACTCTGAGGGCTTGGCTTCTAGTATACGCATCAAACCTGAAGTTTTTGTATTGTACACAGCTTGCTTTACTCATTTTCCCCTATTTACCTTTAATTACATCCCCACCCCTTCAAAGGAATCATCTCAAAATATAATCTAGTTCCAGATGTCGTTATAATACATACGTGTACCGAATTTCAAGTGAATATCTCAATTTTATTTATAGGGATTGACCCCTTTAAAATAAAGTAGGGGTGGTGGGGGTTGAAAGATATTATAAAAAAAATCTGAGGCCTTGGCTTCTAGTACATACACCGAATTTCAAATTTCTGTACTCTTACCAGCTTGCTTTAATTATTTTTATTTTACCTATTTACCTCTCTTTAACGACCAACCCTTCAACGGAATAATCCAAAAATATAATCTAGCTCCAGATATCATTATAATATATACGTATACCAAATTTCAATTGAAATCCCAATTATATTTTATCAACCCCTTTAATAATGGAGTAGAGGATGGAAGACGTAATTATTCATGTTAACGTGCAAATAATGCATTTATTACTTACATTAAAATGATCCTCACAACAATACAAAGTGCTAATCAGAGAAAGTGGCGGATATTTCTTCTCATCGCACTTTATTGCTGCACACCATTTTTTACGAATATTCTGATCTTTAGGCACTGAAAAGAATATTTTGCTTGGAGTTTCCAGTGCACATAGGCATTATGCAATATTTGTATGCATACTTTTTTTTTCCATCATCTTTTAAGATGTTTACAAGCTTTATATCCAACTGACCTGCGTGTTCACAATAACGCCACATTTAAAGTGAATTAACCGCGAGGGAAGTGCGTACTGTGTCATCACGACCATCATAACTAATCATGAATCGTTTCAGAACACATGACTAGGGTGGTGTTTCGACGAAATTAGTTAAGAAATTTATTTGTACTTCTGATTTGTTTTCCGAATTTTTACTGCTTTATTATTGTGTCTGTTCACTGAAACTACTTACGTTTCTGAAAATTTTTAACATCATTGAAGAAGTATGCAAATTTTTTATTTTGTTGACTCTGCTAAATATTTGCCATTTGTCTCATTTTTTCATTATTTATTCTCTTTAGACGGTTCACCCTATATATTTTAATGTGAAATTCTAGCCATTTCTTCGCTGGCAGTAGGAAATACTATTCTCCGCCTAACAGTTTTTTGATCCAGCGTCAATAGACAGACAGACTGACGGAATTGAAAGACTTTCATTTTCGTAATCTACTTGATCTGAAACGTGAATCTCCAAAGAAGTTTCGGAGGATAATCCTTTCATGAATACAATAAGTACTTCGCTTCGGTAAGCAAAGGAAGCAGAAAGTGAATTAAAAATATTTATTATTAATGTTTTTCGACAAACAGTGTTCAAATCAATTTAAATTTTCTAACAAAATCTAATAATAATTTGTAACTAAATATTACTTTAACATAATCTTTAAAACAAAATATTCTCTATATCCAAATAAAATTGGGAATAGCGTTGGTTGCCACGAGTGCAGCATACGCCATTGGAAATATGCCAATAAAAATGTTAGACTTATTGAAAAGTATCAAGACGGCCTTCCTCAAGCACAATTGAGAATTACCAAGTTTTAAAATGGATTTTTTTTAAATGAACTCCTGTAACATTTTCGAGCATTACAGACATTGCTTTGGTTTCCCAATTACAGCACTAGAATAATGAATCTCTTTTCATTCAAAACATTTTTTTAGAACTTTATTGTCGGAATAAAAATTCGTCCAGTTAATACAGGTTATTCTATTGAAGTCACACGAGATCAATTTTAAGATCGGCAGTATTCTCTCTAGAAATTGTTTCAAAGGATGACACCCTACAATCTAATCAACACCTACAATTGGGGTATGAATTTATGTCCATGCTTACTTTCGAGTAAATTAATGAAGAGCTAATTAAATATTTGCAGTAATTACATAAGAGAGCGCATCGATGTCTCGTGCTACTGCGTTGTGGGAGTGATTCTTCGAAAATCCTATTTTGTAGACGCAAAACGTATTTTAGCATTAGATTTACAAATTAATGGGCTTGTTCTATGATATTCTTTTTATATGGTTTTTATACTTTTTCATATAGTACTCGATATTCTCATTATACACTTAAAATTTCGTATTATTAACTTTTTCCGTTCTCGAGATATAAGAAGTTGAAATTGGTATTAGTTGCAAAAACCGAGCGCTCATATGTGACGTCACTATACGTAAGTGACGTAAGGAAAATGGCTTTCTGGGACCTTTCAAATTTAACCTGAAAAGTCGAAAAACATGGAATTTTTAAACGCTGGTAACTAAATAAATACGTCGAGTGAAAGTTCGTTCTATGTCTCTAAGGAAAGGAGAAAGTCGGCGATCAATTCTAATCGTAAATTGCATGGTCAAAATCGAAAATTCGTCCCGGCAGAAGCGAAAGAAAATTGTAATTATTTGACATTTCACCAAATTGTACTCCCCTACTGTCAAGCAGTAAACAAAACAAACAATACTTTGAAAACACTTATAATTATAACAAGTAAGGAGCATCAAGTCTATTGAGATCGCCGAGTCTATGCGTATAGTGACGTAGCGCCTGGCCACGCCCCATTTTCGCGAGATGGAGATTTGTAATAGATTTTAAGATACTAAACGTGCGAATAAGATTCTAATTTTTTGCAGATCCATTAATTTATACTTGCACTTTCGATTTATGAAATAAAAAAAAATGCTGAACAAGCCCATTAATAACAGCTTCATTGACCAACAGAAATCTCATTTACACGACAATGTAAGATAGCGAATAACAACAATAACATTAAAATAATTAAAGCATTTAAATTTGAAATTGTATTGAACACAAGAATGTTACACAGGGCGTCGAGAGAAAATCGAGGCCCGGGGGTAGTAACGTGCGGGCCCCCCACACTCCTGTTCTTCAATATAATTTCGAAGAGCGGGGGGTTGTATTCCTTATAGTAGAATATTTATCCAGATTGTAATTTCGAAAAGCGGAAGGTAATATTCCTTACAATACAATTTTTCTCTTACAATTTACAAAGAAGTATACCTCTCTTGCTTAAACTAACGCAAATACAATCAAAATTTGCATTAGTTCCATCTCCTAGAATCCGGACCCCCTTAAAAACTCCGGTCCCGGGGGAAACACCCCCGACCCCCCCTCTCGACGGGCCTGCTAATTAGTATTATTACGTTTTAAAGATTGCAAAGCATTATGAAGATTTCTAACATCGAAATGCTCAGTTTCACCTTCTACTAACGTATTTAAGGAAAATAATCAATATCACATAAATTAAAATTTTGATAGGATACTCGTTCTATAGCTTATTTAGTTTAAAAATGAAGTTATCCTTTACACAGCAACAAGCGCCACAATTGGATTTGAAGAGGCCACTGTTCAAGTCGACCATAGGTCGCAGAGGGCAGACTGTAATGCGAACTTGCGTCGTGTCTTGATCAATGGGAAGATGGGAAATAGCTTTCTATGTAAAGATAGTGCTTCATTCTTAAACAGAATGGAGTATTTTACATCTAAACGTTAGATTGTATCTTATGTTAATTCTAGGTACATGAAGGTTAATATTACAAAGTAAATCAGAACAATCAATTATATTGCATAGTAATTTATACAAAAGCAGAACCTAAGGAAATAAATATATTACTAGCAAAAAATACTAGTAATTATTTGAACTCTTACTAAAGACTTATCATAGATAAGTTCATATATCTTTCTAAACAAAATACTTTGAAAATAACTTTGAATCAACATATATGAGGCCGACTGAATAATCACCCGATTAAGGCTGAGTAACAGGGACCTCAACACAAGCTTCTGGACAATCTATGGAGGAACGACAAACACTAGATTTGTGTCCCTATTTCGGAATGGAAAGGATTAAATTCCGCCCAAAGGGTATTAGGATCTAATTTATCACCAATACACCAAGATTTGACTTGTATCAATGCATCGATACAAGCTATGACTGAAATTAACTTTGAACCATATATATGAGACCAATAGGATAATCACCCGAATAAGGGTGAGTAACAGGAACCTCAACACAAATCTCAGGACGGTTTTAGGAGAAACTTCATCCGAACAGGGGCAATTGTAGGATTTCTCCAAGGATAGACAATTCGTGGAGGAACTACAAAAGCTTAAAGGATACTAGAATATCACCAATACACAAAGATTTGAGTTGTATCGTTGCATCATGCATCATTGGAAATAACTTTGAACCATCAGCATATAGGAGACTGACAGGATAATCATCCAATTAAGGGTGAATAACAGGGACGTCAACACAAACCTCTGGATGATCTTGGGAGAAACTTTATCCAAAAAGGGGCAGTGTGGGCTCAGACTCAACTGGGATGGATATACTAAATCCCTCAGAAGGCACTTGTAGGGAGGTACAGCGTCCGGAAGAGATATGAAGAGCCTTATGGTCGCAGTAGTTGGTAAGCAGGAAAAGTGCCTAGAGAAATCAAAGAAAAATAGAGGTAAACCAATCTGATGGAGTAAACGCCTAAAAAGTCTCAGATCAGAAGTGAGAAAACTGTTCGACAAGGCCAAATTCAACTAATAGTGGGACACCTACAAAATCAAAGTCACAACAAAGAAATTAGCAAGGCCAAAAGAGGTTTTCAATGATGACCAGCAGCCTCCAGAATCCATGGGGTCCTGGCTAAGGATGGTTTTATTGCAAAGAAAGTAAGTTTTCTCAAAAAAGAGGATGAAACCTATACGGAAATATTAACGGAAAGTATTGAATTGCTCATGTAGGCACACTTTCCTGGCTCACTGGCTTTGAAGGGCTCAGAGGACAGTTGAAATCCAGATCAAGGGCCGATGCGGCCCTTACCTACTCCGGGACTGGCCAAAGGAGTAAAAAACCTTGCAAGATCGGATTGGAAATTAGCAAGTTCCTAACATTAAAATCTCCTGGGATGGTCGAAATTTACCCAATCCTGCCTCAGAAAGGGCAAGATATATTTCTACCACATCTATATAAAATATTCAGAACCCGTTTGGCCTGTAGATACATACCATATATATGGCAGAAGGTGAAGGTAACCTACTATATGTCCAAGACATATAGACCCAAAAGGCAGTCCTCTTTCCCATTTGAAACATTGGAAAGTTTACTGGGCAGGTACATTGGAGACGAGACTAAGGGAAAATCCTTTTAGTAAACGTCAGTATTATATAATATACCTAGGAGTTATTTTTGTCCAAAGACTGACATGGAATTCCCACACCGAAAAAATCACACAGAAGCAACAATAGCCCTTGGAAGGTGCAACAAATATCTGGAGAATATTGTGGGTTAAATTCCAAAATGACCCTATGTTTACGTACTAGGGTAATAAAGACCCATGACTACCTACGGATCCCATAAAGACCGGCAGCTGCTTTGGAAGTCCTTCTGGGCTTACCACCACTACACATATTTATCCAACGAGAAGCTAGTTCAGTGGTGCACAGGCTAATGTAAGGCTCTACACCAAGAAGGCAGCAGCATGGAACAGGGCACCAGAAGATATACTCAGAGCTGAAGGCGGATCCATTCTAGGAAGCTCACGAATATTATAGTCCCAAAGTACAACTTCAATAGAAATTTCGAAATTAAAATATCCAGACAGAGAAGACTGGATAAACGGTCCCCCAATACCGACATCAAGTCTGGTATATAGACGGCTCTAAGACAGAACGAAGTCGGGGCTGGGATTTACGAGACAAGGTCAAAACCAAAATCCCAATAAGCTAGGAAAATCCGTCACGATATTCCAGGTTAAAACGGCCGCAATACCGTGGTGTGCAAAGAAATTATAAATCAAGGAACATTATTAGCTTGAACGTGAAAGCCAAATTTTATTATTTTTCTAAATAAGACACGCTGCGTCGGTTTCCTCTGTTAATAGCCTTACTAATAATAATCGGCACATCTTAGATTTGGATGAAGGAGATGTACTCCTCATAACATACGCACTGGTGTGGTGACGCTTTTATAGCAGCTTCATAATTAGGGCTCGTCTATGCCTAAGTTCAAACGCTAATCTAACTGAGAATATCAGGAGTAATCAGAGTTACGCCAACGAATACAACACATGCCATTTTTGCCGGTTAAACTGAATCTGGAAACTAGGAAAGCACCAAAGAGATGGTTCAAGAATAAACCGTGAAATGCGACGAACAAAAAGCTAGAACCACTGTGTACCCTACACAGTGGTCTAGCTCCGTGGGTAAGAGCCCAGATCATCACTCAGTCATAGAATGACTGGTGTTTCTCTATGTATAGATTAACTTATTCCGTATACAGTCGTGTACTTTAGTTGAGATGATTGAGAATGTGACAACACGCCTCTTCTGAGTCTCGGAAATCTGGAACAGTACACAGATGGATCAATGACTCAGAAGGGAACTGCTGCTGGAATGCAAACCGGGCTCGTCTATCGGCGCCACTTGGCAACAATCTAGGATACCTTGCAAGTGATGTTGATGTTAAGGCATATTACATTTGCATATATCAGCCGTTGCATATACGACAGTCTCATTCGACCGTGACACCGCTGTCTTTTGACCTTGAATGAAAACTGGTAACTCGACCCCCATATACGAACATAAACATTTCCAATGTTAAAATATGTTCAATACAATCAATAATTGTTCAGAAATAACACAGATGTTGCGATACAAAGACAAATGTTTATGTATAGTGTCACGACCGCTGGTCTATGATTGTTACAATAAGGGACCATTTGGCCTGCGACAGGTATTCCTAGTTGGAAATTATCAAACACAAATTAAATAGTAAATAATACAATAAACAACAAAACTATAAAAATGGTTGCAGTCAAACAATAAAGCCAGAAATACACAAATATAAAATAAACAGAAAATAATGTGTTTTTTACCAATGGCACATGTTGGGAGAGATGGGTCCCCAGATGGACTGCCACTGCCCTTTCATTCTGGGCTATTTATATGATTGATAAATGGTTGACCAGCATATTTCCCACATACGTAAAGCTCTTGGAAACTAATGACCTGATGTTATTAATTAACAATTGTAATTTGACACACCACGTCCTTTAATATGTTATAAATGCTTCAATAATTTATATTTTATAGATTGGAAAATAAATTATATTGAATTTAGTTTATTTATTATAGATTTAAATTTGGAAATTCTTTAATTTGGGTTTTCTATTTTTGTATTTGTTTATAGGGAATATACTTATAAAATATTTTGCCCTTTGCATAGAAAAATTGTTGTTAATTTTGACATGTGACAATATCATAAAATTAAAAAAATCTTCGTTTTACTGACGTGTGCAATTACTTTATCACAACTGGGCCAAGTGGGTAGCGATCAGAGTGTACCAAAGACTTATGAACCTGCGGTCGAAGTGGTTTTTAGCAAAAATTTATTATTTTTACTGGGCAAATTAGAATGAGGTACTATATATCTGATATTTTTTATTAATTAGTTTATATTGTACAACATTTAAAACTTTGCAATCGTGCTAAGCAGAGACATAATGCAAGTGTATTTTTATTTGCTTACTTTGCAAAATTTTGTTAAAGACTGCTTACTTATAATTTATTAAATAAAATTAAATTATTTACTGGCAAGTTTATTACCACCTTGTACAAAACTGTACTATTAAGCTAAGATATTTAATACGAAAGTTATTAAATAAAACTGGGTTGCTGGCAACAGGCGAGAACAGAATTTTCTTTGACAAAATCCAACCAAGACATTATAATTATTAAAAAATAATTAAGGGAAATGTTTTTGCCAACTCGACTCTACGGCTAAGTTTATTAAATGTCATTAAAATATAATTTTATTTTATACATATAATTCCTTTCTATTTGCAGAATTATTTGGAAATATTCTTGACGTTTCCAATAGCGTCAAATTTTTAGTCTGATTTTAATAAAGTTAATATTGTCGTTTAAGCTCAGGTTGTCTATAATAATTATAGGGGTGCTCTCAAACACAATGAATAGGCTTTTCTTATATTATTAGTTTAATGATGCTGTGGTACATTTTATTACAAAAAGTATAATACTAAATACAAAATCAAGGATCATGACGAAAATTTCAAAATGTGACCTTCTGAATAATTTATACATGGTTTGTTCGTATCAATTTGTCTCTTTTAATGTAGTTCTATTAAAAGAAAACAAATTGTTATCTCTAACTATAAACAAATAACTATAATCTATAAATGTTATAGTCTTAATAATAAAATCACTGAGAAATACTGCAGCTTGCATATCCCATATTAATTACTTCCGCATCCACATAGTGGATTGGAAGTAATCGTATAAAAAATTTCCAAATGTTTTTTGTTATATAGGTTTAGAATGTCCCGGAACGTCGAGATTTTAAATTTAAACAAAGAAAACATTATCTGTTTGTCTGTCGGTCGGTATATGTCTGTGTTTAATCACCATTAAACATATTTTTTGAATTGGTCCTTCGAGCAAAAGAAGTCCCATCCAAAGGCACTACGTCTCGGCCACCCAGTAAAAACGAATTGGTCCCGAACGTATATTGAAGAAAATCCACTGCAGTTCGAGAGCCCGTCGAGCAAACGAGTCCCGTCCAGAGGCCCTTCGAACATCAACAACCCAAGCAGACGTCCCGTCCAGAGGCACTACGTTTCGGCCAGCCAGTAAAAAGTAACTGGTCCCGAACGTACATTCATTCAAATTCACTGCAACTCGAGAGTCCGTCGAGCAAGCGAGTCCCGTCCAGAGGTCTCTCGAACATCAACAGTCCAAACCAGAAGTCCCGTCCAGAGGCATTACGTTTCGGTCAGCCAGTAAAAACAAAGTGGTCCCGAACGTACATTCATCCAAATCCACGACAGGTCGAGAGCCCGTCGAGTAAACGAGTCCCGTCCAGAGGCCCTTCAAATTAAACAACCAAGCCAAGCCTTAAACCAAACCAATCCAAATCAATCAGTCCGAAGCCGAATCAAGTTAGACAAATCCAAGTCAAGCTAAAGCAAACCAAGCCAATGATGACTGTAACCACCGAGATTCTCAAAGAAGATTCTGAGCAATCGATGCGTATTAGGCGACAGATGTTGCGAATCCAGCTATTCGACCAGACCACTCAACTCATCTATCAAGAGTTATCTGACATAAAATCAGTACATCATGAAATGTTGCTAGAAGAGGTCATGAAGCAATGGTATCTCATAGAAGACCGACATGAGGACATATGGGTCGAGGAAAAAACATATCAGGCCAGCTATTTTGTAGACAACATGTTCAGAGCTGTGAAAGGTAATTCGACGACATTTTATAACATATTCAAAGAACGTTTATCGCATCGTCCTTTAGCATCGTTAACCTATTCCTTTCCAAAAACACAAGTCAATTCGCCGACGAATTTTCCGAACAAAGGCACCCTTTCAAAACCTATATCATAAAATTGTCCAAGTTCACAAATCTCTATCCAATTCTGAGGAGCAATTGCAATGTTCCACGACTTACGAGGCCGAAGTGCATCAGTCATTCGAAACCCGCTGCAATTTCAATTCCCCGGCAACTTCCCACTTCGAGGGAACATTGGAAATAGACATCGAGCCGATGGAAGATCTCTGTAAAACTGACAATCCCACGACACACAAGGCTGAAGTCCATCAGTCATCCGAAACACGCTGCAATTTCAATTCCCCGGCAGCTTCCCACTTCGAGGAAACATCGGAAACAGACATCAAGCCGATGGAAGATCTCTGTAGAATTGACAATTATACGACACACAAAGCTGAAGTCCAACAATCGTTCGAGACTTATTGTAGTTTCGTTCTCCCGACAGATTCCCACTTTAAAGGAATATGGGAAGCAGACGTCAAATCTCTTCATTCTTCTTCTGCATCAGCCCATGATGAGTTGCCATCAATTACCCAACCAATAGAAGTGTGTCTAAACTCAAAGCCATTATGTCCTTTAAAGAAGGGCACTGACCAAGCCCTTTTACCAGGACATGTCATAACTGGAAAGAAGTTTAGATCTCCACCTAATTCAACCATCAACAACCTACGAGAGAAAAAACCCACCCTCCTAATCGCCAAACCACAGCTGCTGCAACGTGTACCTGAGGAACCATGGAATCAAGACACCTTAGAAACAATCGCAGAGGCAACAAGGAAATTCTTAGGAATCCACTCGGCAGCCTATGATGACATGTTTCGTTTGAAAACAGATACTGTTTACCACCAGAAGATGATGATGAGAACGTAACATCCTGTTATAAATAGACAAATTGGGGTTGCCAGATCCTGTCACCATAACGGCTAAGCTACTTCTCCAAGAGCCCCGGTTGCAAGAACTACAGTGAGTTCAGCCAGCTCCAGAATACTCCAGAATACGCCGCAGCCGTATGGACGAAGTGGCGTTCAAAACAACATTCCATCATTACCGGTAGTACCACCATCGCCATAGCAGCCATCCTCTTAGGATTCGGCCGGTTCATAAGGCAACGCAAACCAGCCCAGAAGTCAACACAAGCCACTCAAGCAGAAGAGATGATTGAACTTCTACCACTAAACTGATGAGTCATCGAAGCTCCGTTCGCTGGGAGTTGCCAGAATGTTTAATCACCATTAAACATATTTTTTAAATACCTTTCCTTTTTCTGTACAAATTATTCATATCATTTAATAAAATTAAAAGTTCATTTCCTTACCTACATTCAAGCAGGTTTATTCAGATTATTTACTATAACAGTTATGCAGGTCAGCACGTGTAGAAATAATGCTAGCTTGCATTCTGCTGAGTTCATTATTTTTATTTCCTATATGTAATGTTCAATTGCAAACTGGTGAGAGTGTCAGAAACTTAGGATTTGGCGTACATACTAGAAGACAATACCTCAGATCTTTATATAATATTCTTCAACCCCTCACCACCCCACCCCCACTCCATTACAAATAAAATGGAGATATTCACTTGAAATTTGGTATACATGATATGTATTATAACGGCCTCTAAAACTAGATTATATTGTGAGATGATTCCGTTGGGGGTCAAATAGGGGAAAATAAGTAAAGCAAGCTAGTAAGAGTTCAGAAACTTGGAATTTGGTGTATATACTTGAGGCCAAGGCCTCAAGTTTTTATAACATTTTTCAACCCTCCCACCACCTTCACTCCATTATTGAAGGGGTTGATCAAATAAAATTGAGATATTCACTTGAAATTTGGTACACGTATGTATTGTAATGTCATCTGATTAAATTAAATATAGAGAAAAATAAGTAAAGCAAGCTAGTAAGAGTAGAGAAACTCCACTTTTGTCGTATATGCTAGAAGCCAAGGCCTCAAATTTTTTGTCTGCCTCAAATATGTATTATATTATTAAAATTCTATGACCAATTATTTCCACATACTAGAGTATGGTAATGATGTTTTCCTTTAAAGACACTTGCATGGGAAATCTAGATGTGGAAGTAGTGATTCCTTAGGCAGCGCTTTTTGTTGTGTGATGAATTAAATCATGTACACATTGTGCTATGATACCGACATTGAGGTAATTTCTACAATCGCCAAAACACTAAACATCATACTCGATTCGCATTTCGTCAACCAAGTTACCAATGTTTGAAGACACTAAAACTGACAGGGTTATAACCATACCAATTTGGTTATTGAAACGTGTGTCGAGTATAATCGTTGAACAATTGGTGTTTGTTAAAATTTTGCCAAAGTGCAATTTGGTTGTACTTTCTTTGTGCATTATCAGAAGGCTTTATTGGATTCTTTAGTAGTATTAGAGGTTCTTGTGGTATTAACTGTGTACAAAATTATATACTTTTAATATTATTATTTATTTCATTTTTAGCAATAATTTATAGTAATATTCATCATTAAATAAATAATTCGAAATAATACCTGCTCCAATGATTCAATTTATTAATAATGTTCGGGTTATTTGTTCAATTTAGTTGTTCATGCCACAATAAATATGAATTAAACCATGTGGAAAAAAAGTCTTGTTAAACATATGCCAATGATTATTTTAGTTTTAATTAGCAAATTAATAAAATCTATTAAACAATATTTTAGCCCGGGAGGCAGCGACAGTTTTCGTGAAATCATTTCTATAAAGCTAGATTTTCTTCCAAAGAGAGTTTAGATGGTATCTATAATGAAGGTGCAATTCTAACTCATAGTGGTGCATAAATGAGTAAAATTAAAGAAAAAAATAGATGGGCGAAAGTTTCGTTTTTCGAATCGTCACGAATTGTCAAAAAATGACGATTCGCCTTCGCTCCTGATGGCCTCAATTTTCGATTTTCGCCTGGCGATTCACGTTGTACGGCCATTACCAACCTTCTCCTCGCCATCGAGACATAGAACAGGTCCCGATTGCCGTATTTATTCAATTCTTACGTTTGAAAAATTGACTTTCGGTCGTGCTAATTGCCAACTATTTTTAAGTGGTTTCCCGAGTTCGAATCCCACCCGGGATACTTTTTTTTCGTTTTCAATTTTTTGGCAGATATTTTTGATTCTATAATTGCTATTCGCTCCGTTCTATTGCATTTTTCTGAAAAGCTTTGCATTTTCCGCCTCGAAATATTAATCTGCACTATTTCGATTAAAAATCTGAAATTTCCTTACCGAAATATGTAATATAATGGAGTAAATAAAAGCTTATGAACAGATCTATAAAAATACTGTCTGTTCATTAATACTAATGAGGAATATAATTGTCGTGATTTGACTGCTTTTTAATCCAAATAGTGCAGATTAATAGTCCGCGGCGGAAAATGCGAAACTTCTCCGAGAAATGCAATAGAACGGAGCAAATCGCAATTATAGAATCAAAAATATATGCCAAAAAATTGAAATCGAAAAAAAAATGCCCGGGCGGGATTCGAACTCGGGAAACCACTTAAAAATAGTTGGTGATTAGCACGACCGCAAGTCAATTTTTCAAACTGAACTGAACAAATACGGCAATCGGAGACCTGTTCTATGTCTCGATGGCGAGGAGAAGGTCGACAATGACCGTACAACATGAATCGCGAAGTGAAAATCGAAAACTGGGGCCGGCAGAAGCGAAGGCAAATCATCATTTTTTGACAATTCATTATAGATACTATCTAACTCTCTTTGGAAAAAAATCTAGCTTTATAGATATTAACGCGAAAAATCTGTCGCTGCCTTCCGGGCTATTTGTTAGATAGCAACCTCCAATTTTACTATAATAATTAATGTTACGTATCATGAAATTTACAGATTATAATATACGGTATGATTTGTCGTTATTATAGTGTACGATTTTGGAGTGACGTTATTTAAAACAATGTATTTAAATCACATTAAGTCTACTAATTTGTAGGAAAGAAATGAAAACAGTTAATAAATGAAACAAATTTTATTATAACGACTTAAAATTATTTCACATATTCTAAAATCATCACCTAAAAAGTACAGATGAAGAAGGAACGAGATGGCTGTGTTTTATAACAATGAATGTATTTATTTAAAACAATGTATTTAAATCACATTAAGTCTACTAATTTGTAGGAAAGAAATGAAAACAGTTAATAAATGAAACAAATTTTATTATAACGACTTAAGATTATTTCACATATTCTAAAATCATCACCTAAAAAGTACAGATGAAGAAGGAACGAGATGGCTGTGTTTTATAACAATGAATGTATTTTAACTTCTCTATCCATATAAAATGGTTAAGTTATTGTATTTGGCCCAAAATCGAAAATTGAGAGGGCTGGATCTATTCGTTTAAAATGCCAGGGACACGAATATTTCTGTTTTTGTTGCATCATTTGTCTCTCCTATTATTCGCCGATTAAACATTGTTGGCATATATCGTATGATTTGCTGATAGCTTATCAGAAGCTTGATTGTCTTATTAATTTGAAACTGCACTTCCTTGAGTCCCATGTAAACTATTTTCCGGATAACTTAGGAGACCATAGTGAGAAGCAAAGCGAAAGGTTCCATCAGGATCTTAAGGAAATGAAACGGCACTATCAAGGTAGGTGGGATGCAAGTATGTTGACAGACTATTGCTGGAATTTAAAGAAATATTTACTCGAAATGAAGAGAGCATCCAAGAGAAAACCCCGCCTTAGACTTAGAAGGTCGTTCAATGGTAAGAGGGTTTGGTATCCAGTGATCGGAATTTGGGTTTAATTTTCAGGTGCGTCGTTACAGGGATTTATGAAATATAATAAATAAAATAAATAAGCACAGATGTTTAGTTCACTGAAAAATAAATAAATATTGATTTATTTTTCGCATAATATAAATTATATAATCAATTTAGACACAAACGCTATTTAAGTTAAAGAAACACAGCGCGTAAACAGTGCACACCTGCAACACGTGGCCGACATGCTTGCATTATTTACTATTTACTCCCCTTTAAATTGAATGGACTTGGCCCAGACCAGGGCCTAGTTTATAATTGTGTTTACTGAAACAATGACGCATTTTAGTCCGAGGAAAATTATTGTCGAACATGGGTTAAGCCTTATAAAGAACCATATTTTGATGACGAAAAAATAATTTGTAATAAGGTGTATACAGAGAAATCTTGTTTTAAAAAATGTAAATAGCTACACGCACGAGTGTAATACAAAAAAGGAGAAGAGAATTTCAGTGGATGAAAATCGTCCATGAAGTTCATTTTACACATTTTCTAAACAAATGTTGCGTGGGGTAACATGTTCCAAGTGAAAGCCTACTTCGTAAAAAAATTCTCAGCGAATTATATAAAGAAAAACTAGAAGGTATTCGAAATGATCTTCAAAATGGCTGGTTTTGGGTTACAATAGACGAAACAGCAGATTTTTTGGGAAATAAAGTTGCCAATTTATTAGTTACAAAATTACATGTTGATGGTCCTGGCTGGTGCCATTTAATAACTTTCAAGGTTTTAGAAACAGTTAATGGCGACTTAGTGTATAATTTTTCTGAAAATACTTTAAAATTGTTTTGGCAAGACTTGGCTGAACAAAATTTAAAGAAACTTGAAGTTTTTACTAGTGATTCAGTGTCGTATATGTTAAGTGCTGGAAAAAAAATAAAAGGAAATACCCAAGTGTTACATGTTACTTGTTTAGCGCATGCGTTACACCGCGTATGCGAAAAAGTACGAGATTGTTTCACAAATGTTGACAAGCCTATTGCTAATATAAAGAAAATGTTTCTAAAAGCTCCTAGTAGTATAGAATATTTCCAAGAAAAATGTCCTAATTTGCCGTTTCCTCCATCACACGCTGGGACACATGAATATACGCGGCATGTTACTACCATGTTAACTTCAACGGAAGTAACGGACGTTGTAGAAACCTTAAATGAAGATGCTACTGCGATCAAGCATGCAAAGGATTTAATGAATATTCCAAATATTAAAAATTATTTAAAATTTATGTTCGAACGATTTCAAATAATAACAAGAATTACAGAAAATCTTTAGTGTCCAAATTTGTCCTTGGAAGAAACATTTAGCAAAAAACTAGATACTGTAAAAAAATAATTAATGAAATTCCGGGTGCAACTGGTGAAGTTATATAAAAAAAATCGGTAAAGGTATTTACACAGAACTTCCCTCGTTATTTGTGCATGGCGGTCACTCTAAAAAAATTTTAATTACGAAATGACATTGAGAATAATAATCGGAATATAGTTGTTGCTATTATTACAAGAAAACCTGATAACTTTTGGTAAAAAAAATATACAGAGTGCTCATCCAACAGCAAAAGTTCAATACTAAATAACAGGTGCCAAATATGAAAGGCTTGCGCAAATACCTTTACAAATGTTCACCATGACTGAATTATTTCTTGGGATGCCATTATTCAATAAAAGTATAATAGGTGCATATGCCAAATATTATTGCCATTTGTCACATTTTCAATCCCACATCCACGTAATGGAGTGGAAGTATAGTGGTGGTTAAAAAATTTATTTTTTCAAATTTTTCAAAAATGTTGGTGAAAAAAATTTTGAAATTTTTTTTTTCTGAAATAGGTTTAGAGTGTCATGAAACGTGAAAATTTTAAATTTGAGCAAAACAAATTTTTTCCATCTATTCTAGTGTTAAATTTTTTTCCAACATGGTGAAAAGATGTTGCAATTTTTTTTCCGAAATAGGTTTGGAATGTCATGAAACGTGGAAATTTTAAATTTGAGCAAAAAAAATATTTCGTCTATTCTATAGTAGTGATAAATAGATTATCTAAACACGCTTTCAAATTTTTTTTTAAATTTTTCAAAAACATTTTTAAATTTGTTTGAATAATTTTAGGACGCCACGGAATCGTGGAAATTTTAAGTCTCAACAAAGAAAAGAAATTCCATCTGTTTTAGTGACAAAATTTTTTCAAAAATGTTTAAAACATTTTCAATTTTTTTTTAATAGATTTAGAACGCTATGAAACGTGGAAATTTTAAATTCGGAGAAAGAAAAAAAATCCATCTATTTTAGTATTTTTCAAAAATGTTTGTAAAAAATTTTCAAAAAAATATTTTCGTTTAAATATGTTTAGAATGTTATGAAACGTGGAAATTTTAAATTTGAACAAAGAAACAAATTTTTTTTGGTGGTAAAATATTTTTCAAAAATATTGGTGAAAATTTTTTTAAATATTTTTACTTCCCTCGCATACCGAAGGGAAGTATTGTATTCCAGAAAAAATCACCCTCCGAGTTTTTTTCGGATTCTGACGTTTCAGAACACTTAGATTACGAAAATATAGGTTTTTCAATTCCGTCAGTCTGTCTGTCTGTCTGTCTGTTGGTGCATTTACTAAAAAACTACTTGAAGGAGAGCAGTCAAATTTGGTAGGTAGTTGACGCTACTGTCAGCAAAGAAATGGTAGAAATTTCACTGGAAAATATACAGGGTGGACCGTCTAAACGGAATAAATAGTAAAAAAAAAATGTTTTTGCTCAAATTTAAAATTTCCACGTTTCATGGCATTCTAAGCCTGATTAAAAAAAAAATTTTGAATTTTTTTTTCATTGAAAATTTGTTTACCACTAAAATAGATGTTTTTTTTTATTTCTTCAAATTTCAAATTTTTACGTTTCATAGCGTTCTAAATCTATTTAAAAGAAAAATTAGAAGTTTTTTTTACTATTTTAAAAAAATTTTACCACCAAGATAGAATTTTTTTTCTTTGTTCAGATTTTAACTATCCACGTTTCCATGGCAGTCTAAAACTATTCAAACAAATTTAAAAATGTTTTTGAAAATTTATGTATCACTACTATAGAACAGACGAAAAAAATGTTTTTGCTCAAATTTAAAATTTCCACGTTTCATGATATTCCAAACCAATTTCGGAAAAAACATTTTGCAACATTTTGTTATCAGGTTGGAAAAAAAAATTAACACTAGAATGCTCAAATTTAAAAGTTTTACGTTTCATGAATTCTAAACCTAGGTATTTCAGAAAAAAAAAATTTTTTTATTTTTTTCACCAACATTTTTCAAAAAGTTTTTAGCACTACCTACTATAGAATAGAAGGAAACTTTCCTTTTTGCTCAAATTTAAAATTTCTACGTTTGACATCTTAAACCCATTTCAGAAGAAAAAATTTTGAAAATTATTTTACCACCATCTTTTGAAAAATTAAAAAAAAAATGAAATTTTTTAACCACCACTATACTTCCACTCCATTACGTGAATGTTGGATTGAAAAATGTGTCTGATGGCAATAATATCTGGCATATTATACTTTTATTGAAAAATGTACAGGGTGGTCATCCCAAGAAATAATTCAGTCATGGTGGACATTTGTAAAGGTATTTGCGCAAGTCTGCCATATGTGGCACCTGCTATTTAGTATTGAACTTTTGCTGTTGGATGAGCAATCTGTATAATTTTTTGACCAACACAAAAGTTTTCTTTGTAATAATAGCAATAACTATATTCCGATTATTATTCTCAATGTCATTTCGTAATTATTAATTTTTTAGAGTGACTGCCATGCACAAATAACGAGGGAAGTTCTGTGTAAATACCTTTACCGATTTTTTTTTCAGAAATAGGTTTACCCTGTCATGAAACGTGGAAATTTAAATTTGAGAAAAACAAATTTTTTTTCACTATTTTTTCCGTTTAGACGGTCCACCATGTATATTTTCCAGTGAAAGTTTAACCACTTCTTCGCTGACAGTAGGGTCAACTACCTGCCAAATTTGTCTACTCTCCGTCAAGTAGTTTTTTTAGTTAATGCACCGACAGACAGACAGACAGACGGACGGACGGACAGATAGACAGACAGACAGACTGACGGAATTGAAAAACCTATATTTTCGTAATCTACGTGATCTGAAACGTTAGAATTCGAAATAATCTCGGAGGGTGATTTTTTCTCGAATACAATACTTCCCTTCGGTATGCAAGGGAAGTAAAAAGTGGGTTGCAGTTTTACAAAGGAATCGAGACTTGGCGGTCATATTTGCCATTAGCGAAAAAATTGTGACAGAGTCAAATGCCTTCCATGGTCAGATGCATATGAATATCTTTAGATATGCTTCCCTCACTTCTGTGGAATGCGAAAGATAATTTTCGAACTTACAGTGGATATTTACTGTTAAAAGAAGTCGTCACTCGGATGAAAATTTAGAAAAAATACTTACCGTATACTTTGAAACTATGAACACTCAGTAAAAGTATTAAGTTTGAAACTTGAAAGTGCGAATTTGTAACAATTTATGTGTGAAATATGTGTACATACATTTATTACGCCATAATACACCATAAACTCATAAGGTAGGTTCGTATTACATTTAATTTTGTAAGAGAAAACAAACTTACATTTAATATTTTTATGTAAAATTTCATATATGTGCGCCACTGGAATTAAACCCAAATTCCGATCACTGGGTATCATAGAAAAAATTAATTTAAATTTATGGCCAAAAAAGATATCCCTCTAACTTTATCCCCAGATATAATAAATAAGATTGCGCCCTTCACCATTTATCGGAATCACTCCCTCAATATTTTATTTACATGGTAAGTAATGGACGAATTGAACCTTCTGATAATTGACACTCGAAGTAACAGTTAAAACTTTGACAAGTAGTAGAAGATTAAAAGATAATATATAAGATAATAAATATGACCAGTACCCTAGTTAGAGTTCAATGGCACAGTTAGAAACCGAATTGGCGCTTATCTGCATTAAGACTTTTCAAGTGTTCATTTCTGAAAGGGTCTGACAGAAAAGCATTATCTCTTAATAGCATGATAAGACTTGACTTAACGTCCTTTTGCTACCAGTCATATTTTCAAACATTTCCGATGACAACACAAAACTTTTATTGATTATTTCACCTATGAAACTTCCAACTATTTAATATCGAGGTCTACTGAAATCTTTCTATATCGTCGAGATTCCCAAGTATATCAACGAATCATCTAAGCACCGAGGTTAGTTGACCTACCAAAGCAGAATTATGGATGGAGTAAAATCAACAAAATCTACATGTGTTGTCGCGTATCATATAAACTCTCGTGATTGCCTCTGTCATCACATCACTACAAGAAAATCTCCCCTGAATTTAGATTTACGTACAATATCATTATTTCTTGTTGTTTGCATGACTGTCCTAATTACTCCACAGAAGTAGAAGGTGACGATTTGACTCAACTAGTATTCTTTATTCTGACAAATGCTGCCATTTGACGCAATTAATATTTAATGTGCACATGTGTGCAACTGACTATGTGATAATTGTCCTAAAATAAACGTATTAAAACTATATCTTTATCTACAATATTTTACGTTCCGGAAATAAAGATATAATTCCTTAGTTAAAATAAATTTGTCAATTCTAACCACTGTCAAACATTAGTCAATAAAGTGCAGATGATTAAGAGAGTAGAGGAGTGATAATTATTCTAAGGGCAACAAATTGACTTAGGAAACAGAAACAAATAATATCAAACTTTATAAAAAATCTGCCAACAAAATTACTATCACAACGTAAAGGGCCCTACTTTAAAAAACTAGACTATCACGTAAACCTACAATTTTTTACGTTTTTTTGGCCACAACTAAGAGACTGATAAATAACACGAGGGTTATGACCGATTTCATAGGCTATTATTATGTTATACTCATCATAAATAGTTATTATCTATAGTAATAAAAATTCCCCATGCGGTGAGGCAAATAGTAGTAATTTATGTGTAACAACCTTTTTGGAATTGGACGTGCTGAAATCTCTCAAGAAAATTAATGTTTAAAATAAGGCAGTCGTGGGCTTGGAATGATTGAAGCAAGCGACGCATTTCATCTGTTAGTACATCTAATATGGATCACTGAATCACTTTTTGGCCGGCTTAGCCACGCGTCGTTTACCCCCTGCACCCCGCCGAAGGGTGAAATCTTCAAATGATTGTATCTCGGTAACCGTTTGAGATAGCGCATCTATTTAATCGCCAGACTATTTGTATTTAAGAAGTGATTAAAAATGTTCATTACAATATATACACATTTTTTAGTATTTAGCGAGATATTTAAAAAAAACTAATATTTTTAGAAAAACCCCTTTAAATGTTATCGAATAACTTCAAAACGGACAGCCCTAGTAGAAATATGTATTGAATAAAAATTATTGCCTATACTTTTTGCTTTATTTTGGTGTAGACATATCTGCACTTAAGTCATCCAAAGTGGTTAAAATAATTTAAATAGTAGTAGTTAACTTAATTATATTCTCTGTTTGTATTATAAGGAGGGACACACACACGCCTGCTGCATATAATAAATAGGTAGAGAGCCGGCTGTACAGATTTCCTATGAATAAGATACATGAAAAACTTTGTATGAGTGAGTAAGTACTACCACAGACCTACAGAGAGCCACTTTTCGTATAAGCAAATTTTGCCCGCGTCATGGAAGTTTACCGGAAGTGACGTCAAAATGAGAGGATGCGGGCAAACAAGAAGAGGCAGCCTATTTTTTTTAATAAGCACAAGACTTGTACTTTAACTTTAAAAAATAATTCATGTATTCGATGACTCAAGAATCAGAAAAAAATACTTTAATCGAGGGTGCCTCAGGATTGCGGGCAAATTAAGCCTGGCAGCCCTCTATAATCTCATTGTATACCTCAAAACCCACATTTTGACGTGTTTTATTCACGTATTCGATGACACAAAAATCGTGACCGGAAGTGACGTCAGAATTCCATGACACGGGTAAAATTTGCAAAAATGAAAAGTGGCTCCCTGTATGTCTGTGGTAGTACTTACTCACCCACATAACGATTTTCATATATCTTATTCACAGCAAATTTATACAGCCGGCTCTCCACCTAAAATTACTCGAACAATCTGAAAGCCACATTTTTGTATATTTTGTTTAATTGAACAAAACAATATGTTCCCTTATAAAACAACCAACAAAAAAAATATGTGTATATTTTTTTTCCGTTTCCGGATGCTGGACAGTCTTCCTGTGGCCTCCGATGACAATCACATAGGAGGAGCGCCAGCTATTACCAGTGGTCACTCCCTACTTCCTGCAGGGTCAGCGACCATCGGTTCCAAAATCGATTGCCCTAAGTACACGGAGGGACCCTAAGATGACCGCTTTCTGCATTTGAACTACCAACCACTCGGCCGATTTACTGCAGGCCGGAATAGCCTTTATTTCCGAAAGGAGCGTGGGGGTTCATTCCCTCGAGTACACCGATAATGAGGATGTCCATCTTGACAGAATACCCTGGGTATAGCACTCGGAGCTCATACCGGAGATGTCGATACTTTGCTCGCTTTTCTTCCTCCTTCAAGATGATATTTCTATCCGCTGGTGCGGAAAATTCGATGACATATATCACCTTATTTTCGTGGTCGAGCAGTACTATGTCAGGCTTATTGGCTTGGATTTGCCTGACCGTTGGGAATGAGTAATTCCAATAGATTCGGCATTTCTCGATCTCGACAACGGACTCAATATCTACGGGGATGTAGGCAGCACTGGCGTTTGGTCTATCTCATACGAGTACCGTAAATGATAATACAGCTCCCGTAATGCCGCATTGTGTCTGTGGATGTAGGCCAAACTCGCATTCACGGGGCACGTAGATAACAGATGCGTGAGCGATTCCGGCGCCTAATGGCAGATCTAGTAATTGGTGTCAGGGACCTCTACACCCCTCATGTGACTTCGATAGACCAAGGTGTTTATTACACCATCTTGATAGGCCACAATAAATCCCTCGGTCCCTGACTTAAGCCCAGCTGATCTTAAAAAGGCAAAGGTCACTTTTGTCGATAAACCCGGTGCTTCCATGTTATTGTAGAATACACCGTGCAGGGGTTTATCGACATGCTGCCAGAACAGATTTCTCTGTTCGGCAGATTTAATCTGGGCTGTCAGACGATTTGGTGTAAGCTCAGTTACTGATTCTGCGTAAGCGCCCCGCCGACCACCTCGTCTGAAGTCAAATAGCAGACCGAGTTCATCTGTGGCCCGTTTAGCTGCCTTGAATAATCCTGCGCTCACTCCTGCGATCTCGTGATCTCTCACAATCTGCAGAAGTGGGTCGGAGCTCCTAAGGATGTCACATGCCATACTTAATGATACTCCGTCGAGCATGCACTCCAGATTCAAGAGTCCTCGGCCTCCTCGTTGTCGTTTGAGGTACACCCGAGGAACGGACGATCTTGGATGAATGAATGAATGAATGTGCATCATTTTGCTGGTTTCTCTAATTGTTGCAGCTCATCCTTATTCCACTTGACTGCTCCAAAAGAGTAGAGCAGGATCGGAACGGCAAGCATATTCGTTGCAGATACCCTGTTCTTCCCCGACAGTTCGAACGACCAAATTTGTCGAAGCCGGTGTCTGTACTTGCGACGGAGAGACTCTTGAATCTGTTTTACATCCTGGATGTGGTGTTGATATACACCAAGGTATGTATAGATCTCTGCGGCATCCAGATGTCGTCAGACTGTTCATACAAGTCCAGCAAGGACCGCGCCGACTAAATACCTAATAATTATTATAATGTACTTACACTTGCACAGCTACACTTAATTCCAACATATTGTATTATATTAGTAGACCTGCAAACATGCACTCGAGCATGCGGTCCTCCGTTATAAATATATGATTTAAACCACCTTGGATAACTGCAAGGGCAGATATGTCTACACCAACATAAAGATAAAGGTATAGGCAATCATTTTTATTCGATGCATATTTCTATTAGAACTGTCCGTTTTGAAGTTATTCGATAATCTTTAAAGGGGTTGCTAAAAAAAATATGAGTTTTTTTAAAAAATATCTCGCTAAATACTAAAGAACGTATATATAGTGCAATGACCATTATTAATCACTTCTTAAATACAAACAATCTGACGTTTGAACGGACGCTATATCTCAAACGGTTGCCGAGATACAGTCATTTGAAAATTTCACCCTTCGGCGGGGTGCAGGGGGTAAACGACGCGTGTCTGAGCCGGCCAAGAAGTGGCTCAATGTTCAATATTACGTGTACTAACAGGTGCAATTGGTCGCTTCCTACAATCACTCCAAACCCACTGAAGTACATGCGGGCCTACTATAAACCTAAATTCACCAAAGGACCTGGTAATAGCTTTTTCTTAGTATGATATTTTTATTTTTTTCTTCTGTGGCGTACTGTGAATTTAGTATATATAATATTTATACTGTTGGTGCTTACTAGTGTAACATTCCCACCGTTTAATTGGTTATCTGTTGGGTGGTTGTAGTATCTAAATAAATAAATAAATAAATAAATACTAAGACTACTCTATTATTTTGAATGAGCACAAGTTCCAGTTTCATCTATCTTTCCAAAATGCCTGGCGAATACTGGCTGAAATATGTATATAAGTGCTACGTTGCTCTGAAAATTAAAGACCATGCCTGAAGTTCGATATTCAAGGAAAAATAACAAAAGATAAGTTACATATATATCCAGTTTTCATTTTAAAGGCGAAGTACCTATATAGCTAATATTTAATAAGTAAAAATCAATTGGTGTAAAATCGAATCTTATTTGATTTTTTCAACTTTTATCCGGCTTACACACTCGTACAGTGATTCTCCGGATATAATACGTATATATGTTTCCTCGAAGCATCTGTACTCAGGGGATATAATATATTTATTTCATAGGTTATTATCTATAACCTTTTATGTATTTATGGCTTAAACACATTATGTTTTTATTTAACCGATATTCTGACTAGCAGGTTATTTCATTTATATTATCATCGTTATATTATCAAAGGTTGTAAAAGTATACATCAACTTTAAATATAAATGAAAAAGAAATTTTATAAAAATGCTTTCTTTTATGCCTACCTCCTCCACGGTATTATCTGAGTATATTAAAATTCTTTAATTTGTTTTCAGCGTTCACTGATGAATTTTGTTAGATGTTCTCCATCCCCTCGTGATTAAAAATTCAGTTAGAAGAAATATCTCAGCCAGGATTCTTTCAAACCGGTAAGTAAATTAGAGTTGTGCTTTAATTGAGAAACTAAATATATGAATAAAAACTTAATCCTTTATCGTAAACAGTTGTCATCATATAACTGACTATTTTTGTTAGTAATTGTCGTGACGTTTTTATTTATTCTGATACTATTTGTACACAGTGCACTATAAACGGTTCTCAGTTTATTGTGTTCGGGAGCTGAGCAATGGATATGAAAATTTAACGTTATTAATTTTCCTTAGGTGTTAATACTAAATTACTAGTTGTAGTTGAGTAGAATGGAATATTTCCATGACGATGTAGACTTATCAAAGCCAGATAAGTTAATGACGTCATCGAAATAGTCCAGGTGGCGCGGCGGCTAGGTAGCCCTGGCCTATATCCATTCTATTCTCTTAATAGTACAATCTAATATAATAAAATTGTAATAATAAGTAACAAAATAATGCAACTTCTTCAGGAGTAAACAAACGCGTTGAGAAAAAAACAACGTCTTCTTTGTTCCTCTCATTACATCGAGGTTTAGCTTCGAGTAATCTAAATAAGAACACTGGAAACGGAAAAGCTCGCACATTGAAAAGAGCGTGAAAGACGGAAGCTAATAGTGCCGGCGAAAGCAGGACCTATGTAGACTGAAGTTGATCTATGAAAAC
Source organism: Stenurella melanura (assembly GCA_963583905.1). Classification (NCBI taxonomy): domain Eukaryota; kingdom Metazoa; phylum Arthropoda; class Insecta; order Coleoptera; family Cerambycidae; genus Stenurella; species Stenurella melanura. Next base: position 108,856,177 of record OY757309.1, read on the forward strand.
ATCAACTCTGAGCAAATAAAGATAATATCAGAACTGCAGATAATATCAGAAAGGAACTCAAAGCAAAATCTATGAGACCAGCCCTCGGAGGTAATCAAAATCTCACCGTGACAGTACCGCTGAAATTTAATTTTTGTGAGAGATCGGACGGTCAACTTAAAGTCGCAGAGAGGGGGTGCAAACAACGAACAATAACAAATAACAATATTTACGTTGATCCCCTCTGCTTTTTTCCATCAAATATCTATTCGCGTTCTTTGTGAGTCAGCAGATATGTGTAGAATTGCACGGACAATGGAAATCTAATATTACATCCGCTGCCTGTACACTTTGCTATCTTGTTACCTTTGATGCAAAACATATTTTTACAACGTAATACCCGATTTATAACTTATATTCAAATATTTATTAATAGGTAGAAGCCGTTAAAATCGGTTGGGCATAAATGCCAGACCGTGAGAAGAATCCATGTCGGAAGATGCTTTAAATATTGGGAGTTAAGACACCCCCAAAACCTGTACCTACAGGAAATAACAGGAAGGCGCACTGCCTGAGATATGGACAAGAAGGGCACAAAGTAATAGAGTACCAATACGATCTTTTCGAACCTATCTGCCAGAAGGCAGGACACAGGACGACATCACCGCACGCTTACAATATAGAAAAACGCTCATTAGGGAGGAAGAGGTCTACCTACACTCAAGAAGGCTTGGGCAAACGAGGAGATGTTTCCCGAAGACAAACAAAACAGAAACGTTAACTAAGATAATCTCGGTTCAATACTTTCTCCTCGTACATAGTTTTAAAAAATAAAAGTTGGTGATGATATATTTGTTGGTCAGTCAGGCTTTAATTTAAAAAAATAATCATGAACATTGCACCAGTGTTGATCGTTGGCTAACTGTAGAAAGAAACTGCTTTTAAATTATATAGATTGTTGTTAATAACTTTGAAACTACTGGATACATTACTAACATAAATGCTGTCATAGCATATGCAACATTTGTATAAAAATGTAGATAATATTTTAAACCATATTTGACGTGTACTGGAAAATAGCAAACATATTTTATTTTTTAGCCTCCCTCAAAAATTTAGGGAGTTAGGCCACGATCAATCTATTCCGACTCACCCTATTCATAATAATCTCAATTAACTTGTAAACACATGAACCAACCTTAATATTCAATGTCAACCTTAATATTCATTTTCACAGAAATTCAAACCGAATATTCGTTCGTGGATCAGAATATAGAACGACAGTTTCAAATTATAATTATAAATCTAGTAGGATTGTTTGATGTTCGACTGTAATTATAATATGCTTCATAAAGTGGCCCCTACCGGAGTTACGTCAAATGTGTTCTGTGGGCGGAAAACTGTTTATTGTTCTGTGTACCTCTATCACTTGCATGTTAACATGTTAATTAACACAACGTACATTTCATGCATGGCGTCGGAAAAGTTTGCTGTGATTTAATTATTTTCTAGCGATCGTTATAGGAGTGAAAACATCGAAAACTTTTACAAGTCATGTTCATATTTCTTTGTTTGAAAATTGTGTATTTTTTAATTAAAAAGTTTTGAAACTACTTTCGATTAACACATAAAAAACCGCTGTCTAAGGAGTCACTACTTCCACATCCAGACTTTCCTTCCAAGTCTCTTTAATGGTAAATTTCTTGATTATATTTGCACTTGGTATGCGGAAATAATTGGTCATGACACCGAAGTTGAAAAGGAAAATATTGCACCGATGCCTGTTACAGACAGTGGCAGTGATATTGATAAAAATATGGTAAATAATAATAATACAGAACATGAATTTCTTAAGACTTTGCCTGAATAAATTATTTTTAATGCAACAGAATTATCTGAAAAAAAAAATCAAATATACGAAACATGGTACCTTGCGTAAACGGAAGATTTATGTAGAAACACCAACACAAAGAAAGAGACAAAAAATGGAAAAAATTGCGGAAAGTCATAAAGTTAAAGATCCATGCACAGAAGTTTGTCCACTGAAATGTGTCGACAAAATAAGTTTTGAATGACGAAGAGAAATCAATAGGCAGTACTGGAACTTAGGAAAAGAAGAGAAGAAATGCTTTCTATCTAAGTGTATAAACAAAGAAGTAAAACAAAGATGCACAAGCAAATATTCTAGAAGGGAAAATACATTTGAATATTTTTTAAAAGGTACGAGGGATAAGGAAGAACATGTATGTAAAACTTTTTTGGTTTATGTAATAGGATACACAAAAAACAACGACAGAATTTTAAAAACTGTAAGATATAGCACAATTGATGGAGAAATTATTCCCAAACAGGATCAACGTGGTAGGCACCCATCAAATGAAAAAGTAGAGAGAGATCCAATTATTCAACACATATATTCGTTTCGGCCATGCACATCCCATTACAGAAGAGAACACGCGCCAAAGCGACTTTATCTACCATCAGACGTTTCAGTTACAATAATGTTTAAGGACTTCGTAGAAAAATCTCCTAAAATCAAGCTTTCCTATGAGTTATACAGGAAAGAAGTTGCAAAACTAAATATTTCCTTTGCGAGGCTTGGAAACGAGGAATGTTTTGAATGCACCCATTTTAATCTACATTTTGATACAACAAAACATGATAAGGAGAATTTGCCTGAGTGTTTGCAGTGGAAAAACCACAAGGAGCGATATACTACTGCAAGAAATGAGTATAGGAAAGACGAAGGTCAAGTTAAAAATGGGAACGTCCTATATATTTCTGTAGACTTTGAGAAGGTAACTTTTTTTTGATTTCTTAAATTATTTTATGAATTTTAACTTATTGTAGGTGATTATGCTGCCCCGTGCGGAAATGTATAAAGAGGTGCTATTTGTACCTAGAATAATTTGTTTTAACCAATCTCTTGTGCGGTTAGGAACATCAAAAATCCATGACCTGAAACCTTTGGAATGAATCTCTCGCGGGCCGCAAGAAAGAGGATATAATATCAACATTCTATGCATTTTTCTTGAAGAATAAAAATAAAGAAAAAATAGTTATTTGGCTCGATAACTGCTCGACGCAGAACAAAAACTGGGCATTATTTAGCTTTTTCATTTATATAGTAAATTGTCCTGAAGTTGCCTTGATCGAATTGGAACTTAAGTATTTATTTCCTGGACATACATTCATGTTCGCTGACTTGTTCCACCACCAGGTGGAACTGAGCTTAAAACACAAAAAGAAAGTGTGGGATTTTGAACAGTTCAGAGATGCAGTTGAAGCATCTAATTCAAGTTGGGTAAATGTCCTGGATATGAAATTGGATAACTTTTTTGACTGGAAAGATTTAAGTTCAAAACATAAGTTACAAAAAACTGAGCCAAGACCATACTTCCACGATATGTGCAATATTATTTTCACTCGAGGTGAAAAGACATTAAAATACAAGAAAAGCTTTAAAATCGAAGAAAACCACTTGTCCCTCAAGTTCCTAACGGCCAAATCTTTTAAAAATCCCATACCTAAACCAAGCGTGCGAAATGTTTTCAGAGGAGTTGATGCAGATAGAAGAGACACTCTTTTGAAAAAATTGCGTCCAATTATTCCACAACATTGTATTCAGTTTTGGGAAAATTTGCCAATAAACAATGGAATTAATGATGAAAGTGAATCGGAATAAAGTATTGTATATGATAAAAACATTGTTATTGCACAAACTTATTGTACAAGTTGAAAATGAAAATAAAAATAATATATTATTTAACATCTTATAATTAATTTTTACTGCAAATTTGTAATCAAGTTTTGTCCTAACAAAAAAAAATATTTGGTAAATACTATGCAAAAAAGTCCTAATTACAAAATCATGGAATATAATAAATTGACCCAATTCATATTCATATTAATAAATTATCCAGTGTATCGACAATATTTTTATTACTTTGTTAAATTAAACATGGATGGCGCAAGCAAACATCTTGGGAAGGTTTTTTCTCACAAGTTTAAAAATGTCAATTAGGACGTTTTAAACAAGGACGGCAGATGAAACTAGGTATCATAATTTATCAAATACACAAGTTTTACAAAAACGACGCTAGGCGTCAAGATGTAAAAATGCAGGAATAAGAATCTAGGTATGAAAATTTATCAAATACACAATTTTTACAAAAACAACGCTAGGCGTCGATCGGCGTCGACACGTAAAAATGCAGGAATATAAATCTAGGTATCAAGATGTATCAAACTCACAAGTTTTACAAAAACAACGCTAAGCCTTGGTCAGCGTCGAAACGTAAAAATGCAAGAACGTTAGATATTAGAATTTATCAAATACACAAGTTTTACAGAAACGACGTAAGGCGTGGGTCGGCGTAGAGACGTAAAAAATACAATGTGAATATAGGTATTAAAATAGAACAAATATACAAGTTTTACAAAATCGCTAGTCGTCGGTCGGCGTTGAGATGTAAAAATGCAGGCACATAAGTTTGGATATCAAAATTTATCAAAGACGCAAGTTTTATAAAAGCAATGCTAGGCGTCGATCGACGTCGAGACAAAAATGCAAGAACATGAGTGCAGATAACAAAATTAATCAAATATAAGTTTTACAGAAACGACGCCAGCCTGCGCCAAGATGTAAGAATATGAATCTAGGTATCAAAATTAATCAAATCCAGAAGTTTTACAAACTTGACGCTAGGCGAGACGTAAAAATACAAGAACAAATTTAGATATCAAAGTTTATCAAATACACAAGTTATACAAAAAAGACGCTGGGCGTCGGTCTGCATCGAGACTTAAAAATGCACAAGTTTTACAAAAACGATCCTAGGCGTCGCGTCGGTCGGCGTTGAGACGTAAAAATGCAAGAATATGATGTTAGGTATCAAAATGTATCAAATTTTAAATCAAATTTGGATCTTTCAAAAAGTATGCGCTGTAATAACACCGAACGCTTTCGTATCCAAAAAAACAGCCAAATTTCCAAGTGTTACACAAATCGCTACTGGACCCCCGTATTACCATTACATCTTCGATTTGTTAAACATTTTCAATGTTAAATATTAAGGCATTGGTTTCTAGAACATACGCCAAAAATAAAGTTTCTGGACTATTACTAGCTTGCTCTACTGAATTTTCTCAATTACACCCCCCTCCACCCCTTCAACAAAAAATGCATATGTGTACCAAACTTCACTACGTGGATGTGGAAGTAAAATTAAGGTTTCTAGCTTGCTCCACGTATTTTCCCCTATTCACAACCTACCCCAACCTCCCACCCCACCTCTCACCCCTTCAACGGCGTCATATCAATCAGATGTCATTACAATACATACGTGTACTAACTCTTAAGTGAATAACTCAATTGTATGTTATCAATTCCTTAAATAATGGAGTGGAGGTGGTGGGGTTAAAAAATATTAGAAAGAAATCTGAGACCTTGGTTTCCAATATATACACCAAATCCCAACTTTTTGTACTCTTACCAGCTTGCTTTACTTATTTTTCCCTATTTACCTCTACTTACCTACCACTTCTTCAACGAAATCATGTCAAAATATAATCTAGTTCCAGATGTGATTATAATACATATGTGTATAGTAGGTTCCATATGAAATCCAGCAATACAAAAAAGCTCGCAAAAAGGCTAAAGGAGATCGACCGCTTCTCATTAGTATACCGCCAGAGCCGTGTAGTACAATAGCGTCAAAAGTTTAATAAATGTATTCTTAAACTTTTATGACAAAGAAACAGTTACTCCACCCCTGTAAGTCCACGTTGACAAGATCGCTTATTTCAACGAATCATCTATGGTAGGATAAATTATATTCAGTGGGATTGGTCCACGTTTTTAACTCGTTAAGAAATATTTATGACATTTTATGACTTCTTTATGACCTTTTTGTACATAAATTGAAAATTAATTACTGCCGGTCTCCTTTAAACTTTTTTGCAAGTTTTTCACATAGCTGAGCTATATATAGAACCTACTATACCAAAGAGAATATTTCAATTTAATTTTATCAACCCCTTTAATAATGGAGTAGGGGTGGTGGGGGGTTGAAAATATTATAAAAAATCTGAGGCCTTGGCTTCTAGTACATACACCGCATTTCAAGTTTCTGTACTCTTACCAGCTTGCTTTACTTATTTCAGACAGAAAATCTCGACATTCTAAACCTATCTCAAGAGAATTTAAAAAAAAATTCTTTTACGATTACTATACTTCCAATCCACTACGTGGATGTGGCAGTGAAAGATTTGTTTTCATCATTAACGCTTTTTTTGTCGCGTCTGGTTTTCAACTAAGTTACACTTAAGTTTGAAATTTCTTAATGTACACCCCACTTACCATATTAAGCGTTGCCTATCTTCCGGCAACCTCTCTAGACAAACTTGCCTGTTAGACAACTTTCTTCCTTATACTTTATCTTTCACACCTTTCATTCTATCTTTCATATCGACTTATTTTTGTCTTTTTTGTACTCTTGTCCTTTTTGTTCGAAATTCCATTTGGCCAAGAAATTCACATAGAATCGTAACCTTTTATAATCAAACCTGTATCTCTTCGCTACGTTCTAAACGGCAAGAGGCTGTTAGGTAGGACACGTTGTCTTGAACGGGTTTGCTTGTGCTTTTTCCCGTGCCAGCAATCAAAATTAATTAAAAGTGTTTTGTGCGAGTGTAGTTTATAGTGCTAATTTTGATTGTTTTTAAGAGTATTGAATTCATCTGGTATACAGATGGATCTAACATGGTTGAAGGTCAGTGTGGGCGTAGCGGGGCCTAACTGCAGACTATCCAGTACCCTTGGCAAGACACCAATCATCTTCCAAGCAGAAATCTATGCTATGGATCTATGTGCCCAGGAATGCATAAATAAAGGCATACGAAGAGCAAAGATCTATATACGTTGATGTAGCCAGGCAGCGTTAAAAACTCTCGGGTCCTATACCTTTAAGTCTAAAATTGCCTGGGAATATAAACAGTCCCTGAAGCAACTGGCAAAAAACAACAAGGTTACCTTGATGTGGATTTCAGGGCATGAGGGAATAGAGGGAAATGAATTAGCCGACGCACAGTGGACCAGAATCCAAAATTTCTGGCCAAAATTCTGAAACTCTGTGCATAGGTTAAGGAAAACATAGTAAAAAAAATTGACACCCTCGGGGGGTGAGATATAGGGGTTGAAAATATAAACAACCTTCGATATTTTTGAAACTCAGTTTATAGTCCAGCCAAAAAACCTCAAAAAATGACCCAACCTCCTGAAAAATCCGAAAGTTTCGAAACTTCGCACACTTATTTAGAGATACCTAAGAATGAATATATCAAAAGTCCTCATGATTATGAGGCGAGCTATAGCGGCAATTAGCGAAAATAGGGCACATTCTTTGGTTTTTCGTTAATATCTCGAGAACCGTTGGTCGGAGGCAAAAGTTGATTATATACATAATTAAGGCTTATTAAATTTGCTACAAATAATTATATACATTTTTCTCGTATTCCCAATGGTTCCCGAGTTATAGGCGCTAAAAGAGAGCGTTTTGTGAAAAACCACGCTAGGGCGGTACAATATGGCATTTCTAATATTTGATATATGGTTTACCTAAATGTTTGTATACTAAGGATAATTGAGGAGATAAACTTCACAACTTTGTATAAAAGGCACATGATGTATGTTACTTATGATGTATATTGATGAGGCACATGATGTAGGTATATTATACAATGAAATATACGAACGAACAAAATCCTGAGGTTATTCCAAGGAAAATTTTGTACAGAAAAATCAATCAGCTCTGAATCGCTTCTTGGTAAAAGGCCCTGCAATTTGATTATCTTGGCCAGCTTCTACACTTGCTGCCTGAAACAATAGGTAAGTATGCATGAGATGAAGGTGTGAGAGAACCATTATACAAATAAAAACATGTAAGTAAAAGAAAGTACATAAAAAATAAATATAAGAAAGTAGTAAGCGACCAGTAAAACAACATATGAACATGACAACCGTTTTATGTATACTATTGCCAAGGTAAATAAATAATAAAAAAATACAAATGTGCAATCTCACCTGACTTCTGGTTCCAGCAAGCACATTGCTTTGACCTTTATGTACCAAATGTTCAGTGTTTGTTATTTGCACTGAATGATCTGCTTCTTCAAGGTTTATGACATCGGGATCATCAGGGTCATCAAAGTCTTCTCCGAGGTTGGAAGTAACACCATTCAAGCATTCGCCATGGCAGTTGTAACAAATGCTTGTACACATTATTCCTGCCTTTCGATAGCCACATCTGTTCCCACATCCAGTTGTACATGTGCAACAAACGAGGTTAAGGACAGCTTCAGGTGCTGCTGGATCCTCTGTTGTCACAGGGATTAGTCGACCGCTTTCCACCTTCCAACCCCACTGTACAGGATTGAATTTGGTGGTACACTCGAAAAGCACGCTGTCTTGCTACTCCTTCTGTGGGCGGCAGAGCAGAAAGGTCGGGTTTAGCATTGGATACAGATTTGGTGAAAGCATTGTAACGGTACATATTAAGAAAGGTTTGCTTTCTGGGCGCATTGTACAATGCAAGGAATATTTTGTTTCCTGCAGCAGCTACAGCCTCATGGGATGAACTTGGGCTGTTAAATATGTCAGCAATACCTTGCAGTACAGCTTGCTTCTTGAACAACTTGAAACAGGAAAGTTTTCCTTTTCGATATGCAGCTGAAGTCGTATCGTATCCCTACCACGCCCTAGCGTGGTTTTTCACAAAACGCTCTCTTTTACCGACGAGAAAAATGTATACAATAATTTTTGTAGCAAATTTGATAAGCCCTTATTAAGTATATTATCAACTTTTGCCTCCGACCAACGGTTCTCGAGATATTAACGAAAAACCAAAGAAAGTGCCCTATTTTCGTTAATTGCCGCTAGAGCTCGCCTCATATTCATAAGGACTTTCGGTATATTCATTCTTAGGTACCTTTAAATAAGTATGCGAAGTTTCAAAACTTTCGGATTTTTCAGGAGGTTAAACATTGTTTTGGCTGGACTATTACGTACTTTTGATACCTAAATTTCTATGAGCAAAATAAGAAAAAATATTATCAACCCCTGGGGGTAAGTACAACGGTACGATAATAATGTACCATATTTTTCAAACCTGGCATGCGTGGGGCTAGAATCCCAAAATCCTGGCCAAAAATCGAGAAAGGTAGAAAATTTGTCAAATTATGACGAATGTAAGGTTTTTTGTGTCGCTGATTTCGAATTTGTGCTTTAAATTTGAAAGAAACAAAATGGCGTACCGAAGGCAACCACTTTTTGCGAGAAAAGCTACTTTTAAAAATCCAAATTAGAGTATTCATATTTTCTGTAAATAAGATATTAATTTCTCTCCTCGAAAGAGAAACAAAACGGCAGACCGGCAGTAACCGCATATAACCATTTTTTCGCGATAGAAAGTACTTATTATGATCAAAATTACAGCATTGATATTTTCTGTTTATATGATTTCAACTAAATCTCCTTACAGAAAAAAACAGGTGGCCAACCGGAAGAAACATTTTTTTCTAATCTCCTACATATTTTGGTTCGAATAAGTATATTTATATTTTTCGTTAACAGGATTCTAATCTAGCTCCCTGAAGAAAGGGACGGCCAAAGTATTTTTACTATAAACATGAAAGTATAATAATAATAATAATGAAATCTGCGTTAGTTAATAAGTGTTTATTAAACATGTGCATTGTGCATAAGGAAAGGAAAATAAATACATTAAAACTACAATTAGTCAAAATCTTCGTCGTTATCAGTGGGACTCACTGATTCATCAGTGAAAGATCCCGCAGATTCGTTCAAACCGTACACAACTGATGAGAAGCCTTCTGTTTCACATTTTCTGATGATAGGCTCTTGCTTTTTTAGAATATTTCCTCATTAAACTAGATATAAGTGGGTCAGACGTTACAAGAAGGCGATGAAATACATCTTGCATCGTCGCGATTCTGGAACACTTGCGGGAAACGCTTTCACGGTATTTTATAATATCTTTATTACGAGCGTCTTGGGCCTCTTTAAACATTTGCCTGATTGGAAGCGGGGCCACTGTATTATTAATGAGCCATGAATTAAAATTCTATGAATTGTTGTTGGCACGCTATACCAGGAATAGAGAGTAACGAAAGTCTCAGCTGTCTCAATACAGTACTCCTAAAATGCACTTACATTTACAGCAAAACCACTGGACATTACTTGCAATATAGTGTGAAATTTTTTTATTCAATTTTCATCGACTCCTAATATTCTAGCAGAAACTGTCGTGTTTTGAAAAAAAATATCTTGCAGTGTTTTCATCTTTACTGCTGCCAAACCCTGATTTTGGCTTGTCTATAATTAAATGTAAATCTTTTCGAGCTTGGCACTTTTGAAGTCCAAGTTTATAGCCTATCTGCAAAAAGCATTCAATACAACGAATCCACGCGTGCAGCGTTGATAATCCCAGATCAAGTTTTTTTTTCATCAATCTTGACGGTTTTCGTTAATTTAAGGTCATTCGACGTACAATTACACAAATAGCAGCGCATGGCTGATCTTGTCTTTGCTACTGAATTGCAAACTTTCCCATCAATCACAAAGAAAAGTTCAAATGAGACTGTTAGATAATTGTATTAAAAGGCTCGAGATTCAATTTGATTTGTAATATATTGCTTTTTGTTGGGCGTAGATGATACTCTTTCAAAAACTGAATGTGAATTGGACGACAAAATCGCGGGAAGGAAGGCCTGGGATTTTTCCAACAACTATTTCTTCATTTGATTCATCTGAGAATAAAATTTGTAATGGGACCATTGAAGTAAGGAACACATTGTTATCTAAACATTCCTCATTAGAAAAACTTTGTATTCACTATTACCTGAGCTACCATCGCAGCCCCATATGCATATCATTTTCAGAGTTTTTGCACTTTCAGGACTTAATAAATTTATAACTTCAGTTTGAACTATCAAAATTCTATCGCTCATATGGTTTAACAAAGGATGTAATTTAACTTCGGCTGATGTCTTAGTTATTGAAATATATGTAGGCTAGCAACGGGTTTTAGTGGCAGCAAATTTTCCCTAGGAGGGATAAGCATCGAAATGTTTTCGTCTCAGAGAGCTTCGAATACCTAAATACTGATGTTTTTTTCAATTTTGATCCGACAATAGCCACAAGAGCTTCACAACCAGACATCTCAGCTTGCTAATGTTATAGCAGCTTTATATTTTGAACCTCTCGTTGGTGAAGTCGTTGTGATGTCCTTGTTAATATTAGCAGCAACATTAGGTCCTGACAAACGGAGACTCATTTGAGCAGCGTAAGCTAATTTTGCTAGACTGATCGAGCCACGAATTTTGGCGGTTTTCCTTATTTTCCGCACACTGGAGTCTTCAAAAGATATTGAAAGTCGTCATCGTTCACTCTATGAGCTCCATTCTTCGTTGGGCATAGAATAAGTCTGCAATTGAACATAAGATTTTAAAAATTGATAAAGAAGGCAGGAATAAAAACTTGGAAGAAAATATATTCCCCTCAACAGTCATGGAAGTTTATAACCAATTTTCATCTTTCATTTTTTTTTTTTAAATTGGTTGTTATTCGACGTGATCATCCCCACAATAAAATTGTGGGAGGTTACTAAAATTGGTCCAAAATCGAAAATTGAGATAACATCAAATCTTTATGTTTTGAGGTCCCAGGAATCCAAAAAAGAGTTTTTTGAAAAATGTCTATGTGTGTGTGTATGTGTATGTGTATTAGCACGATAGCGGCGAAACCACTGGACGGATTTGGATGAAACTTTGCATGAGGGTTTCTTTAGTGCTCTAAAAGATCTTAAAAGATTTTGGCTGAGATCGGATTACGTTTAGTGCCATTTTGGTACAACAATTTATTTATTTTATTATTACTTACAATTTGCAATCTAACCATTGGAAAGCAGTTAAAATTCCGATTTCAGCGGTATATCACACTTGCACCTTTCTTTATATACCTACATTTTTTTATACAAATTATTGTATAGAGAACAGACAGAATTCAATGTCTCTATACTATCAACATATGTAAAACAATGTCGTAAGTTTTCAGTGGTTGAGTGGCTAAAGCGTCGACTTACAAATCAAGAGATCGACGGTTCAATCCCAATACACTGCGGTTTTTTTTTTCTTTCTTTTTTCATTATAAAGTTGATTAACAATTGCGGAAAATGTTACATGATTATATATCATCATATATTAGGTGTTTATAATTATTCAGAGTTTGAGGATTGGTCACTAGTTTTAAATGAAATATAAATAATTCTATTGCTGTTTTGGCGGTGAACACATACGACGTCGTAAATTAGATATATATATAGGTGGGTCATATTACATTTAAAGGCATGTCATGATAGCTGATTTAAATTAACTATCAGAGCTCGTAGCATTTGCTACTGCTACGAATCAAATTACAGTTAATAAGTAGCAGACTGCTATTTAGCAGCCCATCACTAATTTCAACCGGGTGGGGAGGTTCCAGCCGCTTCCAGTAGCTGCGGATTTTTTTAATCGGTATTTTGTGTTTTCAGTCAAACAGAAAGATGCTGAAGTCTGCTTTTTAATATAATCCTCTAGCAATGCAAGCAGCTCGTTTAAGTCTAAATTTAGTTTCCCCTGCACCGCATCTAAAAAATCCTTATATGTACATATATATTCCGTGGTACATAGCTCTGAAAATTAAAACAAAAATTTGTGATTAAATTACTAAGAAACGGTTCAACTAGTATAAAATAAAAAATACATATTTCACGAAAAATTGAGATCCTATAATTTCACTTCCACTGGTTAATAATGTACACCAGGTATATACATTTTCCCCATTGGTTGGTATTTACTATTGTATCGGGAATGAATACCTGATGTAACGCAGGCACAATTAGAATTGCTCCGAGAACGCTCTATGGGACGCGACTTTCTATTTCTGCATATTTCACTGAAATGAACAGTTTCTAGCAGTTAATTTTTATGAATTTCTTATTCCACGAACATTTCCCACATGTTAAATTACAGTTACATCTCTATACACACAAACTATTTTCATGCTTTTGTTTTGCTACCTTAACACGCGCGTTTGTATTACAAGTGTATAGTTAACATTTATTTTCCATAATAAGAAATAAAAAAAATTGAATTTCCATGCATATATAATATTTTACATACCTTCAGGAGTAGCTTAATTTTTTAAAATCAAGAACATACTCTAGGATAACAAAAATTCACAACACGTGAACGTTGAGTATTTCAGGGCCGATTCTTGTACCATCACGCACTCGAATATGGCCAAGTTCCGACTGAGGTAGAACGGCAAGTATAAAACCTAGGTAGCTGTCGTTTCAGTCTTACACGCAAGTTACCCTGCTTTACAAAACTATGTGAATTAAAACAGAATATAACGAACTTGGTTTTTCGATTTTTGGCCAGGAAGTCCCATTTTTTGGAACCGAACCATTTTGTGGCTTATCCAAGGCACATAAGGGAGGAGATCCTAAAATGGGAAAAAGAACAGAGCCGAACCGGTAGCGATCCGACCCACTATAGTGCTACGCACCGTGGTTGTCTGGTTGGCTCCGAGTCACGGTCCGGTAAGGCAATGTTTGTATGATATTTAGTTTTAATAAACTTGTTTGGTGGCATTATATACATAATTTAATATATAAGTGGCTACTAATAATACTGCCACACAAAAAAAGTTGTGTGAAATGTACATGCGATATATGGTAATGCTGAAGAATCTTCCGAAAAATGAAGACTTTGTGCTTACGAGCCGTGCTTTGCGTGTAATACATAGTTTTAGAAGTGTTTTTTTTCCCGCTGAACACGAATCCGGTGTCAGAATTGCTCCATCACCCTTCAATCTTCAGAAAAATGCTAAAGAATCTTCCGAAAAATGAAGAATTTGTGCTTACGAGCCGTGCTTTACGTGTAATACATTGTTTCCGAAGTATTTTTTCCCGCTGAACACGAATCCGGTGTCAGAATTGCTCCATCGCTCTTCAATCTTCAGCAAAATGCTGCAGTCAGGCACGTTAATGATAATTGACTATGAGGTAGTAATCAAGACGGTCCACCTTGGAGCCCTTGTGGACAACACGTTTCGACTGAGGTAGAACGGCAAGTATAAAACCTAGGTAGCTGTCGTTTCAGTCTTACACGCAGGTTACCCTGCTTTACAAAACTATGTGAATTAAAACAGAATATAACGAACTTGGATTTTCGATTTTTGGCCAGGAAGCCCCATTTTTTGGAACCGAACCATTTTGTGGCTTATCCAAGGCACATAAGGGAGGAGATCCTAAAATGGGAAAAAGAACAGAGCCGAACCGGTAGCGATCCGACCCACTATAGTGCTACGCACCGTGGTTGTCTGGTTGGCTCCGAGTCACGGTCCGGTAAGGCAATGTTTGTATGATATTTAGTTTTAATAAACTTGTTTGGTGGCATTATATACATAATTTAATATATAAGTGGCTACTAATAATACTGCCACACAAAAAAAGTTGTGTGAAATGTACATGCGATATATGGTTTCCGAAGTATTTTTTCCCACTAAACACGAATCCGGTGTCAGAATTGCTCCATCGCCCTTCTATCTTCAGAAAAATGCTGAAGAATCTTCCGAAAAATGAAGACTTTGTGCTTACGAGCCGTGCTTTGCGTGTAATACATGGTTTTCGAAGTGTTTTTTTTCCCGCTGAACACGAATCCGGTGTCAGAATTGCTCCATCACCCTTCAATCTTCAGAAAAATGCTAAAGAATCTTCCGAAAAATTAAGAATTTGTGCTTACGAGCCGTGCTTTACGTGTAATACATTGTTTCCTAAGTATTTTTTCCCGCTGAACACGAATCCGGTGTCAGAATTGCTCCATCGCTCTTCAATCTTCAGCAAAATGCTGCAGTCAGGCACGTTAATGATAATTGACTATGAGGTAGTAATCAAGACGGTCCACCTTGGAGCCCTTGTGGACAACACAGGAAATTGTGAGTATGAGATTCGATGAAGAATAGAGATGGCAAGATCTTCTTCCTAGTTGTGCAAAATTTGTCGTGATAGGAATATCACGAGACGCACAGAGACCAGATTCGTTAACGTTCTAGTTTTCTTTATCTGTTTTTACCTCTCCGGGACATGGACCGTTAGAGAGGCAAATAGATGGCGTATTGATGCGTTTGAAATGTGAGTTTGGAGACGTTTGCTGCAGGTTCCCTAGACAGCCCATCGTATAGTAAAGGAAATACATAAAGTGACACGAAGAAGTAAAACAGAGCAGCGGTGTCCTTTGTCGGTCGCTTTGCCTTAATCGCTTTATCGGCATCTCACTGATGTCCTCACTATATCTCTTGCGTCTACTTTACCAACATCTCGATTTTCCAAGAAATACGTGCCACAAGGCGACTCTCCAGTATAGTATTTTTTCGAATCCTCTCATTTCTTGGCCTCATTAACAGGAGAGAAGACAATGTAGAACGTTTAATTGTCCAGGGGAAACCAGATGGCAACAGACGAGGAAGACCACCAAAACGATGGGCTCATGCCACCAAAGAGTTAATGGTAAAGAGCTTTGGTAAGGCTGTGCACAGGCAGCCGCGATAGATGGCGTGAGGCTGTCGGATATGTCATACAGCACAGGAAGGCAAACTGCAACATTAGATGAATCACAAGATAACTGCCAAGACGTTGTGAATAACAAGAAGAAGAAGAATACAAAATCTTTGATTTTCATGAAGTTACCTTTGTGAATTAAGTGATGATTAAGAAAATGGTTTTAGGAAAATAATTCTAAACCGGATTTATTTACTTCTTTCTAATTAATTCACTTAATTTGTATAGCTACACTATATAGAATTCTCCAATAACAAAGTTTTGCCTTTAGTGGACTTCTAGTATTTGTTTTCATATTCTTACATCTGCATAGACCGATCTTACATATCGTTTATGTAGCGATACATTAGTAACATTTAACAGCTCTCCACATCTGCCAGATTATGGTAGTAATAAGTATTATTCTGCATTAATCTCTAGTGCCTGCGTACTGTATATGACAAATGACCATTTATACAATTATTATACTGAACAATTCAACGTTTTATGAGATTAATAACACCCAACATGAAGTGAAACAATGTCATCAGCAATTTATCACCTCAAAAATGTTTTATTAAATTGCCGAAAGAATATACAGTACGAACATTAGAAAAACTCTTATTAGATTCAGTAAATTGTTTTAAGATTTTTACCAATTGTAAATCTATTAAATAGTTTATGAAACCGGATCTAAGTTTGGATAAAAACTAATGATCGATTTAAAAAGGATTGGAGTGAAGTTATCCACACAAATTCACATTTTATGACACATGGTAGTATCAATATTGGGATAGGCGAGCAGCTTATTATATCTATTTGATTTAATGAAATAAGTACCTGTATTATTACCGAACAGAAATGTGTGTACGTGTGTGTCTTAGACTTAAAATTTTTGTTTCAAATTTTGAAATGTGTGAAATAGCATAGTAGAATAATGCTTTTTGAAATTGAGCAATATCCGTCACACAGGGCGATTGCCAGAGACATGTAATTGTTATTATTTATATAAACTGTGTTTTATTGTAACTTTAAAGCAAAATATTACTAATATGTTTTTCATAAAGTACACAGAAATACGTAAATATTAATGTTATCAAACCGTATAATATACAGGATGTTTATCAAGCTGGAAAGCATTTTACATAAGTTCCGAAATACACCAAATTCACTTCGAAATGTCATTGAAGTGTGCCAATAACACCAGTACGAGACTTGCTCTTAGACATTGGAAACGCCACAACGGAAGCTTTATAAATTACACCATATATTAAAACTCTTACCATACATTACCTCTCTAGTAAAAAAATATATATTCGCTCGACACATCATGGTCTCGGTGAATGGTGTTTTCTTCACACAAAAGGATGTTAGCGGACGTCCCTCAAGGGGCTATACTCTCTCATCTCCTATATAACCTCTTCACTTCTAACATCCCTTCCCATCCCACCACTAATCCACTACTTTATACAGATGATACCGTGCTTTACGGTCAGTCAGCTGCCCAAGCGGTCCGATATCATCTGAAAAAATTCTTAGAATTTTTACAGAAATGTAACGTAAAAACTAACGAACAAAAGACTGAAAGAATAACATTCCACAGAAAATTTACCAACATATGAACGATTACGATACTCAAAATACAAGACTAAGTGATTGAGAAACGGAACTTTGTCAAATATCTGGAAGAAACCCTAGAGAGTTTCGCCCCACACATTACAAATACAATAAACTGGACGTACGCGACTCAAGATTGTACCCTTCAGTAAACAGACGCAGTTATATGCCTGCGCGGTGTGGAACGTCATTGAAAAATGTAATGCATGTGTCTGCAAGTGACGCAGAACAAAATACTTCGGCTGCTGACCAACGTAGACCAGTACACTCCGATAATCGAGTTACATAGGGCAACGGATACGCCATATATTCGTGACTACTTAGACGACGTAACACAAAAATTTCTCACTACAAAAATTCAGTTATCGGCGCTTACCACTGATCTGACGGACGTATAAATCAACGACCCACGACGGACAAACAAACTGCTGCACCAAAGATTACTCATCTTTCGCGAAAGACAATGACGTAACTAACTTACATACAAACCACGTGACGGACGAACAACCAACGATGCGCACAAACTCACATACCCTCCAAACTCCCCTTCATCCCGTTGACATCTAATGCATCGTAGTGCATCCAATTCACTCACAGCACACTATTTTAATGATTGACATGTTATTTGCAGCAGAGTTTCGGTTTCAATTTCCCTGTATACTTGAAACATAAGCCACATTCTCTTAACAAAATAGTTATATCCCATTTATTTAGATAGAAAAGTACTTCTAATAAAAAGACGTAAAACACACTTTTACTCTGATGTTGTGTGGCTGCTATTCTTTTATTTTTAACAGATAGGAACTTTATCTCCGCCTACCACCGACATTCTGTTTCGTGAATGGATGCTAATAACGGGTAGAGGAAATTTTATATTAAATATAAGATGAAATATGAAATTGAGATAAACAAAGTATCATCTGACATGTATCCTAGTTAAACAAAATGAATATATCTTAATGGTTTATTGGTTAATGGTACGACTACACATATTATACATAAATACTTACGTTAGACCTACACATTGTGTTTAAAATTTGGAGCATATACAAAATACCATTGTAGAATATTCTGTTCAAATCGGGTCATATTTGTCATACGGAATGATCGTTAGAAGCTTGTGAACAGTCATGATTTATATAAACTACAGTTTACTATATTTTTGTTGCTGTATTGTTCTACCGTTTGTGACTAGGTACACCATGTAATACGATGTTCAAGATATAGAAACTGCAATATATGGTATGTCTCCGTGTCTGACCTCCATCTGGACGATGTCTATAAAAACTATTTGGTGACAAGAAATAATATTTAGTGGGTAGTTGACGCCATTGCTAACGAGAAAATGGAATATACCTATAGTGAAAAATTCACAAGGTGAAAAAAATAATGAAAAAAATAAGATGAAGGACAATAATTGACAAGTAGCTAACACAATTGACAACGAAGAAACCAGCCATACTTTTAGTGAAAAATATACAGAGTGGTAACCCTAAAGAAATAGTTAACTAATAGAACGACGGAGGTAAATTATATTTAGATTGTGGTTGACAATATTGTCAAGGAGAGGAAACCTGACATACCTATTATATCTGAATAATAAAAGTAAAAAATGCTGGCTATGTATTTAATCTCAGTAGCACCACGTAAAAGTGAATTGATCCCTATCCTAGGGAAATATTAATCAAAATGGCATTCACAGTCACATCCAACTGCAATTTCGACTCGTTTCCAGGAACAGCCACACTGATCTCTAATGACTCACGCACATTGCGATTGCGCTAGTGCTCCGTAAAATTCACTAGAAACTTTTCACTACCATTATTCAGCCATGAAGATATACAAAAAAGCCCTTACAGAGTACAATAGAGAATTGAGAAGGTCTAAAATTGATAGACGAATTAGCCCCAGCAGTTCGTCTACAAAAGATCCTTGCAAGAGACCACTCAAATGGAATAGGGTTACTAAAAAAGCCTGTCGGCAATTACGTAGAGAGTCAGCAGGAAAATATAAGAGTACTTTCAGCTACTCACTTCTCTGACTTCCGCGTCATAGAAGGTGAACTAGCTATTTGAAAGAGGATGCACATCGCCCCACCAGAGAAGGGATAAGGCTAGGAAACAAAATTTTCACCTCCAATGAAATTAAATGGGCGGTATCCAGCTTCAAGCCCTTTAAATCAAATGGCAGGGATGCCATTTTTCCTGCCTTGCTTCAATATGGCATTGAGGAACTTATCCGATGCCTAAGAAGCATATTTAGAGCAAGCTATTCCCTTGTATATATTCCGCAAGCTTGGAGGGAAGTTAAGGTGGTGTTTATTCCAAAGATAGGCAGTCGCCCATCAGAGGTACCTAAATCATATCGCCCCATTAGCTTAACCTCTGTTGTCCTTAAAACAATGGAGAAAATATTAGACGAACATGTAAGAAGTGAAACCTTTACACGGGCTCCACTTCATCCAAAGCAGTTTTCCTATCAACCGGGAACATGGACAGCAAATACTCTACATGGCCTGGCTAAAGGCACTGAAAAGAGATTTGCTGCAAAGGAAGTGGCTATGTGTGCATTAATGTATATATAGAGGGTGCATACAAAGAGCCGCGGAGAAAAGGGGAATACAACGATGAAATGGATACCCGATTTATTGAAATGCGTAAAAAAACTTTCTGAAACAGTGGAGGAATTAAAAACACAACTTAAAAATTCAGCTAATCTAAACAATGGAATTAATATAGAATCTGTTATTAATGAAATCTCTGAAAGAGAGAAACGGAATAAGAATATCGTCATATTTAAATTAGAAGAATCTAAAGAACCAACTGAACCAAAAAGAAAAACAGATGACACGCAGAAAGTAAAGGAAATTATAAAAAAAATATCAGAAGAAGTAAATACTGTCAATATCGAAACGTATAGATTGGGCAAGTTGACAGATTCCACGCGTCCGCTTCCATTGAGAGTGATTATTAACAATAAAGAAGATGCTCTAAAATTAGTTTGGAATAAAAGCAAATTACGAGAATCGCAGTATAGAGTAGGAATTGGGTTAGATGAAACACTTATGCAACGAGAATATTATAAAAAAGTAAACAAAGAAATGGAGGAAAGAAGAAAAAATGGTGAATACTAAGACTAAAGTATATTAATGGAACACCTACTATAATTAGGGCACAAAACTAAATATAAACTGTAACTTTGTGAGATCAGACATTCGTGGGGAGGAGCTGGTGTTTACAAAAGAGAAAAAATCATCTGAAACTTGAAACTTAGAATGGACAAAAATAAAAACTTTCAGAGTGAATTAGAGTAGTTATAGGTTAAAATAGTATTAATAGCAACAACAGCCCTAGTATTATTAAATATAAACTACCTTTTGCAAATAAATCCGGATTAAAAGTTTTCAACTAAAGATTTACGAGAACTTATTGATGAATATAGAATAGAAATAAAAAATTATAGGGATGAAAATGATATAAAATGAAACTGTACCTGGGGCAAAATTAAAGGAATATTATAATTTAGAGGCATCCATAGCATTCCGCAAGTGTGCAGATAAACCAAACAGACGTAATAAAAAGAAGAAAAAAAAAAAGAAATCACTAACAAGTAGGTAGATCAAAAATATAATTTATATAAATAAGTATATTAAGCACTATTATTCCATTGTCTACTTTAGCGTAGAAGTTATTTTATTGCATTTTTTCTATAAGTATATGTATAAAATATAAGTTGTAGTTAAGTGTTAAGTAAAATTTGTATCTATATTTGTATTTAGCTTATATAAAAATGAGTGAAAATATTACATTAGCACAATTTAACATAAGATCATTATTGCCTAAAATCAACGACTTGAAGGAGCATATTTTGTCTGCTAAGTACACAGTATTGTGTTTATGTGAAACATGGCTTACACCCACAACAGATAACCACGCCGTCCATTTAGAAGGGTACAATCTGGCAAGAAAAGACCGCAGGTTAGGTAGAGGGGGAGGTGTGTGTATTTATATTAAAAGCAATATCTCATATTCTATCATTCATACCGAAAACAATATAGAGCAACTATGGATTAACTTAAAAATAAATAAACGGCAATTTGCAGTTGGCGTCACATATAGACCACCCGATTTCTCATATAGGGACTTCTTAAATACTTTAGAGCAAAATTTATCTTCCTTTTTGCCACAATACGATGAAGTTTCTTGTCTAGGAGATTTTAATATAAACATATTAAATACTAGCTGTCCTTCCACTCGGAAACTTAACTCATTGTTGGATGCCTACAGTTTTAATCAGCTAGTAACTGAACCTACTCGCGTGACACTTAATACTATGACGTTAATTGATTTAATTGTAACAAGTAATAACGATAGCACTGTTATACAAAATGTAAGTGTAACTAGCTTAGATCAAATGTCCGATCATGATTTAGTATGTTGTAGATTAAATATCACGCGTAAGATTGATCCTCCTGTTATTAAGACAATAAGGGATTTTAGAAATTTTGTTAATGCTTTATTTAATGCCGATTTACAGTCTATATGCTTTGAATCTATCTATAATATGAACAATGTAAATGATAAAATTTCTTTTTTTAATAATGCTATTTTAATGCTTTTTAACACACATGCGCCACTCAAAACTATAAGAATCACTAAGAAGTATTCCCCTTAGATTACAGATAATATACGCCTGCTCATGTCCCTTAGAGACAAAGCTCGTTTAAAATGGCGTCAAACTAAAAATATAGTTCATTATAATTATTACAAAACCCTACGTAACTATACCACTCTTGCATGCAGGAACGAAAAAAGAGCATATTTTGAATATGAGTTACGTGTAAGGGGTAGTAATAAAATATGGAAAGACTTACATATGTAAAATATGCGTAAACAGGGAAACTGTATACCTAATAACTTAAAAAATGCGGAAGGTTTGAATAATTATTATATGAATTGTATTTCCACAATACCTGCCGATCACGATATTATCAATTTCTACAAAAATAACGTTAAAGCAGGAGTTGAACCATTTCAGTTTAAGCCAGTTCCTGGACATAATGTATTGAAAAATATATTTAATATAAAATCTAATGCACAGGGTCATGACGGACTTAATATTAAATTAATATTACTGTGCTGTCCAATTATCATTCCATTTGTAACTCATATTATAAATTTCTGTTTTGATTCCTGGAAAGAGGCTATCGTCCAACCGCTTCCTAAAATTACTAATCCGTTGGAATTTAAGGATCTGCGCCCTATTAGTATTTTACCTGTTCTATCTAAAGTAATCGAACGAGAAATAGATAATCGGTTACGTGAACATATTTCTAAATTCAATATATTACCAGAAGTCCAGTCCGGTTTTCGCCCTTTGCATAACTGTGAGACAGCCCTGCTGAATATTGCAGATGATATTTTGAGGGGAACAGATAGGAAAAAGGTTACAGTGTTAGTGCTTATAGACTTCTCGAAGGCATTTGACACCTTAAATCACGAAGTGCTACTTTCTGTATTAAATTATGTAGGAATGACTGAAAACGTAATTAACTTTTTTTTTCTTAATTACTTCTCTAACCAGAATTCAAAGAACTAAAATCAATGACATATCTTCTCCCCCCCCCTTGAAATGTCATCTGGAGTACCACAGGGTTCAATCCTAGGTCCTCTTTTGTATACTCTATACACGTCTGATTTTGTAAAAGCACTTCAGCACTGTCACATACACTTTTATGCTGACGACACGCAGCTATATTTATCATTTAACCCCTCCAAAACTGAAAACGCAATAAATAATTTAAACACTGATGTTGCGGCCATTGTAAATATATCTCATTAAATATTAATGCAAATAAAACATCTGTGCTTGCTTTCGGTCCACAAGATGCACGGTCCTTAGCATCCCAACAAGTTCATGTAAATGTGAATGGACAGCTAATTGCACCAGTTAACCACGCCAAAAATTTAGGACTGACTTTTGACACACATCTGAGATTTAAAGTACATATTAATAACCGTATAAGTGTGGCATATATGAATTTAAAAACTATATACCAAAACAAACTTTTCCTAAACAAAAAAAAAAACAAAAAAACCTGTGAGTCGTTAGTATTATCCAAATTTAATTTCGGTAGTGTGATTTATGGTCCCTGCATCTATGCTGAGGATGCCCGCAGAATACAGGTAATACAGAACTCCTGCCTACGGCTAATATTTGGTATTAGGCGTGAGCAACATATCTCACACAAGCTTAAAGAGGTAGGTTGGTTAAATATGTCCAGGCGACGTCAACTGCACTCCGCATGTCTATTTAAAAAAATTATAGAAAATAAAATACCTGCATATCTTCATAAAAAAATAACATATAGAACAGACGTCCATAACCTAAATTTGCGATATAAAGGTACACTCACCCCTCCCTCTCATCGTACGGAACTATTCAGAGCCTCATTTACTTACCAAATCACTAATATATACAACTCGATTCCAACGGCCATAAAACATAAGTCTATTGTATCCTTCAAGCGACATTATAGGCAATTGTTATTAGCAGAGCAGGATAACTCCTTGAGTCGTTGAATAGAAAAAATAGATCTGAGCATGCCTTGCCTTTTCCGTTATATAATTATACGTTACTTGCCGGTATGTATGTATGTGTGTGTATGTATGTGTAATGGATGTCTGTATGTGTATTTGTGTATGTGCTTATATGGATATGTTTACTAGTGTACAGCTTAAGATGAAAAACAGAAGTCATGCAGCGCATGACTACCTGATCTTCGGCTTTTTCCAATAATTGTATTTTTTTTTTTGCAGAAACTGTATATTATTGAATTATTTATATTTATATTGGAAATAAAGACCTTTTATTATTATTATTATTATACAATTCACGCTAAGAAGTCGAATAATTACTACAAATGTGGGTGGGGAGTCCGGCACTGTGATTGCAGTCAAGGGTTGTCAACAAGGTGGAGTCTTACCACCTTGGTGTGGTCAATGGTGAGTAATTTTGGCTTCACCGTTCAGGGTTATGCTGATGACCTGGTTATATCTGTGAGAGGCAGGCATGAGGTTATGATTTGGACGTGCCGCAGGATATTCGGTAAGACTTGGGGTCTAAAACCCAAAATGATCTACTGGTCTTATCTTTCGGTTGTGAGATCCATGGTAGCCTATGCATCATGTGTATGGTGGCCAAAAACTGAAGAAAAAAATAGCACAAGGAAAATTGCAGAAATTGCAACGCCTTGCCTGGGATTACAGGAGCAATGTGCTACTGTCCTCCGGCAGCTATGGAAACAATGCTAGACCTACATTTTTACGTAAGGAAGGAGGCAGCACTTAGTGCCCTAAGGCTGCAGAAGGTACTCTTTCTCAAACCAGGCGATCTGGTTGGTCACCTAGGGATCCTGGAGTTAATCCAAGACCAAACCCAGTGACTCAATGCTTATCAAGCGGGACTTTGACTGTCCGTTTGATGTGCTAATTGAGAGCTCTCAGGCCAGCAGAGTCGAAGCCTTGGAGTTGGAAAAGGGGTCACTTATCTAGTATACAAATGGATCGAAGATGGCTGAAGGGGTTGGCGTGGGCGTTGCGGGGCCCAAGGTAAGAACCCAACCATCTTCCAAGCAGAAATTTATGCTACATATATGCTCAGGAATTAATAAGTTAAGGCATTCGAAGAGCAAAGATCTCTCTATATACTCTTAGATGGCCAGGCAGCGATAAAAGCTCTTAGGTCCTACACCTTTGAGTCTAAAATTGCCTGGGAATTCAGACAATCCCTGAAGCAACTGGCAAGAAGCAACAAGGTTACCTTGATGTGGGTGCTAAGGCACGAGGGAATAGAAGGAAATGAATTAGCTGACGCCCTTGCAAAAAAAGGTACTGAAGCCCAATTTTTTTGGGTGCGAATCATTTCGTGGCTTATCTAAGGGGCACATAATGGAGGAGATCCTAAAATGGGAAAAGGAACAGAAAGAGTCCTACTGGAGGAATATTCCAGGACAAAGACAAGAGAAAAGTTCATAACTTATTCGACAAAAATTGCCACAAGGCTTCTCGAACTCGATAAGTCTAACTTAAGGCTGATGACAGGCCTTTGAACAGGACATTTTCCCTTGAGATATCATCTCAAAAATATGGGCAAGGCAGATGATGATACTTGCAGATACCGTGATACTGCAATAGAAACTGCGGAACATATTCTTTGCGAGTGCAAGATGCTAGTCCGCACTAGGCTAGAACACCTAGAAAAGGTGGAATGAACGCCTGAAGATGGGGAAATTAGCCCCCAGGAAAATCATAAGCTTTGCAAAAAGCTTGGGAGTCCTGCGCAACAACTAATTGTCTTTTTGGTCGATGTGAAGAAGGGCTGTTTAGAGCCGAGCGACCCCTTAAACATTCTACAATCAACAATTCAACCATGAAAGTTGTATATTAAAGTAACTTGTCTGATTGTATATTTACAATGAAGAGATAAAAAAAGATTTTGAATCTGAATGTTTCTGCGATTTCGACTATGACTGAAGAGGGCTACAAACGGTGCCAGCTACTCGTACAAGTCGCTAAAACCGAGTACTAGAAGCGAGTATTTCACATGATAGTAGCGTCTTTACAGCTTTTTAGTGAATGCAATGGCACTAGTTCAGTTATATGGATTAAACGGTTATCAGCAATTGAAATGAATCGTAACGACAAAGAACTTATTAAGAAGAAAATTGCGGTATGTTAAAAAGTGTTCGGCGAAGAAATGTTAGAGATGCAACTAAATCCGTGAAGAAGGTTGTGGGTAAACAAATTTAATGGTTTTATCCTCCTTCCAATTATTAGCCATTAAAAAAAAATAAAAGGCACATTAACGTAAATAAAACACATAGGGGAGTCAAATTAGACAAAAAAGTACACGAACTTCGGAATAATTCCTCGATCCCTGTTCTCTGATGAAACCTATTGGAATATCCTCCAGTGTCAACAAAAAATGCCACCTCCAGAATTTTGCGGAAATTTTTTTGTTTTTTATTAATAGCAAATAACTGCAAAATTGGTTGTAAAATTAAATATCTCGAATATGAATTGATCGAAAATTATTAAAATTAATTTCTAAATGTTTTTGGGTATGCCGAATACGAATCTGATTTACAGAATGACCCATTCAAATATGCAAAACTGACCGTCAGAAAAAACGATTTTCTTGTGAAATTTTACAATATATCGACTACAAACCTAACATCAGATAAAAGAAATTTACCTACAATAACGTATATTTTAAGTAGTTTTAAGGCCAAAATTTATGAATTTATTGATGCTTTATTTAATAAAATATTAATATTTGGGATATATAGGTATAGATCATACATTTTTGAATAGTTTTCTTTAAAAAAGCTGCTTACGGAAAACTGATTTACTTTTGCTAAAAACGTACACAGTGTCCAGTCACAGACACGTACCTAGTCAATTTACATTGTAACGTTTTGTTACTGTCGTCATAATACTGACAACCACGTAATTTGCAACGTTTTAGGGTTTATTTTTGTTTCATTGTTTATTTCGTTAAAATCAATAAAGAGAAAAATAAAATAGGTGCAATTTTGAAGATTAATACAAAAGGTGGGATTGTCAAAAAAAAACTTTATTTAAAATTACTTACTTAACTTTGTTCACATTTTTCCGGT
The DNA here is from genome assembly GCA_963583905.1 of Stenurella melanura. Taxonomy (NCBI): domain Eukaryota; kingdom Metazoa; phylum Arthropoda; class Insecta; order Coleoptera; family Cerambycidae; genus Stenurella; species Stenurella melanura. Next base: position 108,883,114 of record OY757309.1, read on the forward strand.
TTATTCGTTGCAAAATTAAAATCGTCTTATTGATTGATTGATTGATTGATTTTCCAGCGTAATGTGAGCATTGGTGCCGTTTCCGGGCATCCATGGAGATTCGTTCCAACACGCAGCTTGGTCCTTGGTCCGTCAAACACGCCCAACGGACGGCTAAACCGCGCCTTGCTCAAAGCCGCAAGGCGGGGGAGCTAATAAAGTAAAGTAAAGGCTAAACCGCGTGCCGGAACCAAACCTCAGATGTTTTTTATACCGCCGAACTGGCTGCATATGGCGGGTTGGACATGGTTGTTGTCAGCAGCGAGAGCCACATGACGCATGGGGTAGGAATATAGGATGGGAAGTGTAGGTGTTTGTGAGATGCTTCTTTTAAGTTTCCATCTGTCATCATTGATTGGGAAGAGTAGCCGTTTGCGGGATACTTTTGAGTTTTCATGCTTCTTGTAAGTTTGCATCTATCACTTTCCTTATTTATCCTTCTTCTAAGTTTTCTGTTATTTATTTTTTTAAATTTATTAACCGTCCCACAGGTAATTATCCATTTACGGTGGAAGTGCTGGGAAGGGCCCTATCTCACGGTAAAAAATAAAATAAAAGCTTTTTTTCGGGTTATGAGAAGGAGGTCCGAGGGATATTTTGTACACCCTGTATATGTTTTTTTGAAGCAATCAGTTTTAATTTCCGTTTTACAATTGACCGCTTTTCAATTCCGGGCCTTTTTCTATTTGATTACCTATATTTAATACCTTTTCAATTTTACTTTTAAATGTTTTCTCTGTCGTGTAATAAACTAAAAATTAATACACAAACAATAAATAAACAAACCAACAAACAAAAAAACAAATACAATCAATAGACTGGACTAATAAACTAAGACTTCTAAGACACTTTTTCATATGACAGAAGATCCAAAAACTATGCTGGCGCTGTCAAACGACTTTCCGTCGTTTACCGTTGGCCGCAGTTGCATGAAATCGAATAGAGTCGCATATATACGCTAGACAACAATCAACGCCATAGCAACCATGTAATGACCTTCCCAATTACACTTGTTGCAAATATAAATATTAATTTATCAAATGTACGTCAAATTCAAACAAATGTTTTTCAAGTAAAATTTCATTAAAGGTGCTGCTGAGGAAGCTATGAATGAGTAGCAACCGGTTAGCTCAGGGGTAGTCGAGGGTCACTAGGTGGCGAGAAGAGTTATATATTTTTTTTGAACAATTATTTGCTTGTCAAATTAACCAAACAAAACTTTAGTAAAGTACAAAAATTTGGACGCCAGCGTAATCAGTAAATAACACTCTTGCAAACTTTATCAGGGGAAGAAAACAATCAAAATCAAATATAAAACAAATAATATATTAACATAAGCATAATCAAAAATGTTTCAACACTTTACAAATTACTACAAATATTTAAGTATGGTGAAATTTGAATTAATTAATTAACAGACAAAAAATGTTGTTAAAAAAATTAAATTTGAAGATTAACAAAAAATTACAATAAGAAACAATCAACTGGTTTACAATTTTTCTTCTGACCAAGAGTTGAATTTTGCACATAAATTTGGGCTACTTAGCTTAGCGGAGACGTGGAATCCCGACGAGGTTTGGTCCTGAAGATGGCAGCGGGTGCCCGGGAAGGAGGACGTAATATTCAGGTCCTGACAACGCTGATTTCCAGGAGACGCTGCGTCGGAATGATATCCAATACTTTTAGGATAACTCCAAATATTTAAATTATGCCTCGTGCCTTGCTTCAATGGTGGTTTGGTCCAGGATTTTACATGAAAAAGGGGTAATGTAAAGAATCAGTTGATAATCGAAAAATTTAAAATTGTGAGAAAAAAGAAATACAAGAAAACTACAGAAAAACTATGGTGACTAAGGTCACTGCAAAACCAAACTATTAGTTATTTAACAAAAAACCTGAGTTTTGATAAAATTTTACTTTACTTTACTACTGAAAATATATGAATAAGCTACTGATTAATATAATAAATGAAATGAATAAATAAGAAAACTCTACTTTCATGAAATTTTAGCCGTTCACAAAATGGCTGACTGGTTACGACCAAAAATTTGAATAAAGGTAACAAAATTTAGTTAGAATTGAATTGAGACAAAATATCTGAATTACCATCTGAAAAAAAACTAATACTGTAACAAATATAGCAAACAAAATTATGGGTTTAATCTCCCAAAAAAATAAACTAATAAAAAATGATCTCTTAACCTCTTGTCCTAACACGAGCTTAACTAAATGCGACAAAACGACTTTGGGTTTCGACTTTTAATGAGATGAGATTGTCTACACAGGATTAAGAAACAAAGATTTTAATTTATCCCTTGAATAATTTTCGAGTTTAATCCTCGTCTACAATAATCTAAATAATGACAAAACACCACGATATTGTGTCTCAAGCGACCACAAAATACAAAATTGCCACGATAATTAATGAAATAACATGTGTCAATGGACGCGGAAATCGCCTAAACATGTGCGTTAATAAAAATTAATTATTACACGGAATATCCTTTAATTCCCAAAAATAACTATACAGCAACGTTAACTCAATAATATGACATCATTTGATAATCAAATATCTTCAAAATATCAAAGGATTAAAGAAATGAACGTGAAAATCCGTTAAAGAATAAGTAAACAATCTTAACTCACCAACGTCAAAAGCGAAAGTAAAGTAGCATGGATATTTAAAATGGCTTCAGTTCTGTTTCTACCGCGTATGCGCACTTGTTGACTTCACATCGGCATTTCCGCGGGTAATTCAAATTTATGTAGCACGGGTGCTTAAACGAAAAAAAAATTGTTCGTTATAAAGGAACGTGTTGAATACAATTGTATATTGCACACGTGTTCTAAATTTTTCCACATTATTAACTAATTAACATTAAGGCAAAAGAAGCTGCCTCTCTGCGAAGACCGAGATGACCGGTTTTTCTTTACATGTTCAAAGCTCGATTTAAACCTATCAGGACAGGTAAAAAGTTCCATCACCCTGAACTTTTCTTCTAGGCTCTCCCAGAACTGATGAGAAACGCTGGAATTATTTTCGCTGTAGTAACTGGAAAATCTTGGTAACGGGCTGCCGTACCATTAGCTTTTTGTAATCGTCTGGTTGCTTGTCTATCCTCTGATTTCTTTATTTACGCTTCACTTCGTATGTATATCTCTGCTTTCCCTATGTTTTATTGTTGCAGGATAATTTACGAGTTTATGATATGATGCACTTTATACCTGCACTGGTCCCATTGTACGTATTTATTTTCTTTTAGCAGCGTTATCTTATGTTGCTAGATGTTTGTACACTTTGTCGAGTTGTTTACATACGCTTTTATTGATACTATAATCAAATATCAAACATCAGCTATATGAAATAGCCGAATTTATGCTAATTTATATCACCTAATGTAGAATTGTTCACGTTTTAATTCAACACATTTCCGCAAGTTTTCTAATCGTTTTTACCCGAGTTTTTTCAAGATATCGTGAAAGCCATTAAAACGTGTTTGCCTTCGTCGACGAACCGAATTAAACATTAAAAATCGTCTTATTAGTAAAAGAACAAGCATGAATACTTTAGCTTTAATTTGATCACCTATAAAGTGTCGATACTCACTTTCCAAAACTTCAATATTAACGATCAAAGTTAGATACTCTTAGCGGAAAACTGCTTTTGACAAACTTTGAAGGCCTGGATTTTGTGAAACATATTTTTCTAATTTTTTTTTACTCAAGACTATTTTAGATAATCCCTTTAAATATGCTATCCAAGAATTTATTTTTTTCAACAAGTTTTTCATATTTCGAAGATGTTTATGAAATAATCGAGAATTCATGCAATGCTCCACTTTAAAGTGATATATGCAAAAATTAAAGTACTCAAAAAATTATTGCAACATACGTAATACTTCGAGAAAATTTTCTTACTTTTTGTTGGATATTTTACCACTGAAATATATTTAAAAATTTTAATGAAAAGACGTGTGCGCCAAACGAATCAGACAGAGGTTGGTTCTTGAATACTTGATTGTTTCAAAAAGTCTCACATAAAAATATATATACTAAAACAATGTTATAAACTAAAAAATTAAAATGAAAGCTATAGGCAATTAACGTTTCGGAAGAGAATCTACCGTTCTCAAAACTTTTGACCGTCAACCAGATAGTTCTTCGTTTATATATTTCCATAGTCACGTGAGACATTAAATTATATTTAACTTATTTTTCCTTACTTCACCTCTAAGGATGCGCAACCAACTAGTACAAAAATCTATTGAATGAGTTGAAACGCATCTATCCTCGTTTAATCCAGCATTCAAGAACCAACTTCTGTTTGATCCGTTGGCGCAGAGGATTTTTCATTAAAATTTTTTAATATTTTTCAGTGGCAAAATACCCAACAAAAAGTAAGAAAATCTGAATATGCCACAAATAAACAATTATACGCAATAACTTGGAGAAAATGTTACTTTTTAATGTTCAACTGGTTTTATTTCATTTGCTTTTGTCAATCAAAAATTATAGCCACTTGTACATAAGTGGCTATAATTTACGCGCGCTCCCGCAAGCCTACGCGCTACTTGGAGGGTTAGTTAACAAATTACTGCTTGCTCAACTTTAATTTGAAAAACACATGTCATATGTGTCTTTCGTATAATTTTCTGTTCTTTCCAATGGTGCTGTTATTGTTTTCGTACAAATTGAATTTATAAAGTTATTCATGAAATATCGTATTTTTGCACCTAAATTGTTTATTAAAAAAAATTCCACGCAATTTCTAGACGTGGCATTTTGATATTTTGTACTACACACCGTGTTTGAATAAAAATCATCGCTCGAGGAATAATTCCGAAGTGTAAATCTAATTTGACTCCCCTGACAACATACTTCTTATCAATTACATACACTACGGAATGGTCACTTAGTAACTAAAACAAGTACTTACATGTCTAAATGTGTCTAGTAACCAGACATTCGAGTAATAGTTCTGGTGGGGGTAACAACTCGGGCCAGTAAATAGGATTGCATTATATTTATTCGACTGGACAGGAACGAGTTCTGTACTGGAACAATAAAACACCTGTTTATACGAGAGGAGTACTAAAATCCAGTACTGGATCTAATTCTGAATCAAAACTATATTTTGAAATGTCTTTATGTATTTAGTAGTTAATTGTTAAGACTATTCTCACCCTTTAAATTGAAAATTAAATTGGCTTCGTCTTTTTTTCTGTTGCTAAAATTTCACTAGAATTTGTTTATTGATCTAACTCTCTGCAAAGTATATCAATTGCCACCCGATAAGAGGCTATTAGTACCCCTTAGATTAGTAATTAATAAGTGGTGTTAAAATGTGTTTTTATAAAGTTTTACATAAAGTTAGGCCCATATCAATAGGGCCTACAATGTACGGTGTATGGTTTACCAGCCCCTAGGGGGGCCAACCTATTAAACTTGATATTCATGTATTTCTCCGAAAAGAATTATCATGCAAAAATTTTAATAAAATTCGTTTAATAACAAATTATCTAATATTTCAGTTGTTTTACTGGCTACAGTTGGGGTAACACACAGTTAACAGCATTCGTTTTATGTCTAATAAGTCTACTAAGGGCCGGTTTTTCAATGTCCCGTTAAATAGCCTAATTGTCAGATAACATTTATCTGGCAGTTAAACTGTTTTTCAATGTGCAGGTAAAATTTACCGAAGGGTTAAACTCACTATCCGAAAGTAAATTTAGCAGAGTGTTGAAAGTGCCAGTTAAGGATTTATTCTACTGTTAGTGGATTTGCACATGCGCGTTTGGTTCAATTTCTGACAATTCTAAAACATTCTAACCTACAAACCAATGTGATTGATTGATATGTTCGTTTTTAATTTGTGATTCATATTAAATAATGAATAATAATAATAATAATATTCTGGATATGAGTGATTATGACAATGATATTATACAATTTATAAATTATGAAAGGAGACCCTATACCATAAGGGAACGAGAAAATAATTTTGAGAATTATGATAAAGATTTTTTAATAAGACTGCGTAAAGAAACTGTTTTACATATCGTTGAGATGATAGAGGAGGTTGCAAGAATAATTCTGTTTCTCCAATCACTTAAAGTGTAGTTAGCGCTTTTTTTCCTTTTTACGCTCTTTATTGCAATTATTGCTGATACACAACCGCACAAAATTAAGAACAGACCATCTATCAACACGCTAGACAACGCAATGAATTTTGAGGTTAAATTAGATAAACTGTCACTAAGACACGCGCGCAATTTGAATTAAACCAGTTGAAAGAAAGTTCAGGTAGAATCAGTAGTGCCACATAAGAAATAATTCAACTCATGAATAGCTGGCAGTTAAATTACTGTTGATAAACACTACCATAGATATAACTGCCAGCTAAGCGTAACTAGCAGCTACCTATCTGGCACTTTTAACTGGACATTAAAAAACCGGCCCTAAGTCATTTTTAATATTAATCCATTTTTTCAAAGTTTCATTCTTATAGATGCGCATTTATGAGGACACGTGCATAACATGAAGCATAATGTATAGTTTTTAACATCCCAATATTCCTTTTGATTTTATAGCAGCAATAAAATCGTCAAGAGAGTGACTACCTTTTTGTATTTTATCTTCATGCACATTACATTTATAATGTACGTGATGACATATATTGCCAGCGTTCCGTTTGAATGCTTTAGCTGTCAGACATCTTTTTGCAGTGCTAATCAGCTCCAAACAGTCTTATACAAGCTTGGCTCAAGACGTCGTCACTTTTTCTTAAATACGCAAGGGCTCGTAGATCAATCGATATTGATGGATGGTTAGTCTTGAAATATTAACGCCCTAAAGTAACTAATTTTACGTTTTTCGGCTAATTGTGGAATTTATAATATAAAACTGTTGTAACGTTAAAAAACCGCTGCATAAGTAATCACTACTCCCACATCCAGATTTTCCTTCCAAGTCTCTTTAAAGGTAAACTTCTTGGCTATATTTGCACTTTAGTATGCGGAAACAATTTGTCATAGAATTTTAATTAGGATTTTAATAATATTTGGGGCAGACGTCATAAAAAAATTTACAGAAGTTGCAATTTAGCAAGCTTCATTAAGATACTGAAAACGAACTTGGCTAACTTTCAAACCTGACATGATATTTACAAAATCTGCAAAATGTACAGGGGATAAAAATAAAGAAAAAATTTAGAAATTTTCGAACGTTTATTAAGCTGTGGATAAAGAAATTAAAAAGTTACACAACTAGGAGTAATTGTAATAGGCTTTACATTAATATTCCACAAAAAAAAGGGGTTCGTAAAATGCAAGAATATTAATCTAAGGATTAAAATTCATCAAATATACAAGTTTTACAAAAACGATGCTAGGCGTAGGTCTGTGTTGAGACGTAAGAATGCAAGAATATGAATTTAGGTATCAAAATCTGTCAAATACACAAATCTTACAAAATCGACGCTGGACGTCGGTCAGCGTCGTGACGTAAAAATGCAAGAATATGAATCTAGGTATCAAGATGTATCAAATACACAAGTTTTACAAAAACGAAGCTAGGCGTCGGTCAGCGTTGAGACGTAAAAATGCACGGACATGAATTTAGATATTAAAATTGATCAAATACACAAGTTTTACAGAAACGACACAAGGCGTGGGTCGGCATCGAAACGTAAAAATACACTGTGAATCAAGGTATCAAAATTTATCAAATACACAAGTTTTACAAAATCGATGCTAGGCATCGGTCGGAGTTCAGACGCAAAATTGCAGTAACAAAAACATCAAAATTGATTGAATACACAAGTCGAGGCAAGTCTAGGTTATCAGATTCATAAGTTTTACAAAAACAACGCCAGGCATCGGTCGGCGTCGAGACATAAAAATACAATGTGAATCTAGGTATCATAATTTATCTAATACACAAGTTTTACAAAATCGATGCTAGGCGTCGGTCGGCGTTGAGACGTAAAAATGCAAGAATATAAATTGAGGTATCAAAATTGATTAAATACACAAGTTTTACAAAATCGAGGCTGGGCGTCGGCCGGTGTCGAGACGAAAAAATGGAAGAATATGAATCCAGGTATCAAAGATTATCAAATATACTAGTTTTACAAAAACGACGCTAGGCATCGGTCGGCGTCGAGACGTAAACATGCAATAATATGAATCTAGGTATCAAAATTTATCAAATACACCAGTTTTACAAAAAAGGCGCTGAGCGTCGGTCGGCGTCGAGACGTAAAAATGCAGGAACATAAATTTAGATATCAAAGATTATCAAATACATAAGTTATACAAAAACGACGCTGGGCCTCGGTCGGCGTCGAGACGTAAAAATGCAACAATATGAATCTAGGAATCAAAATTTATCAAACACATGAGTTTTACATAAACGACGCTAGACGTCAGTGAGCGTCAAGACGTAAAAATGCAAGAACATAATTTTAGATATCAAAATTTATCAAATACAAAAACGACCCTAGGCTTCGGTAGGCGTTGAGACGTAAAAATGAAAAAATATGATTCTAGGTATCAGGGGGGTTGAAAAATATTATAAAGAAATCTGAGGGCTTGGCTTCTAGTATACGCACCAAACCTCAAGCTTTTGTACTCTACACAGCTTGCTTTACTCATTTTCCCCTATTTACCTATTCTTACATCCCCACCCCTTCAACGGAATCATTTCAAAATATAATCTAGTTCCAGATGTCGTTATAATACGTACGTGTACCAAATTTCAAGTGACTGTCTCAATTTTATTTCATCAACCCCTTTAATAATTGAGTAAGGGTGGTGGGGGGTTGAGACATATTATAAAAAATCTGCGGCCCTGGCTTCTGGTACATACACTGAATCTCAAGTTTCTGTACACTTACCATCTTGCTTTACTTATTTTCCTATTTGCCCCCATTTAACCCCCAACCCTTTAACGGAATAATCCAAAAATATAATCTAGTTCCAGATGTCATTATAATGTATACGTATACCAAATTTCAAGTGAATATCTCAATTTAATTTTATCAACCCCTTTAATAATGAACTGGGAAAGGGTGGTGGGGGGATGGAAAATATTATAAAGAAATTTGAAGTCTTAACTTCTAGTACATATACACCTTATTTCAAGTTTCTGTAGTCTTACCAGCTTGCTTTACTTATTTCCCCCTATTTACCCCCCAACCCTTCACCGCATATATTCAAAGAACAATCCAGTTCCAGATCTCGTTATAATATACACGTGTTCAAAATTTCAAGTCAATATCTTATACCGTTCCGAAGAAAACGTGCGGACAAAAAAGTTAAAGACCGACAGACAGAAATTTTTTTCGCTCAAATTTAAAATCTCGACGTTTCATGGCATTCTAAACCTATTTCAAGAAAGAAAAATTGATTTTTTTTTACGATTACTATACTTCCAATCCACTACGTGGATGTCGCAGTAATAAAGGTAATAGGTAATTCTTATAAAACAATAATTATGGCAAAATAGTAATTCAACTAATTCTCTTTCGAGAATAAAGTAACAAAGATATGCATATGGTTTCGCCGCACCTTTAGCTAATAGAAATTATTTCTAAAATTTTAATTTTAATAAGGACAGAACACTACCTTACCGACTGAAATAATAATTTATGTTAGATAGATTTAGTACGTGGTACAATGTAGTTAGTTCCTGCTATACAGCGGTGTATCAAAACATAGTCTTATAGTTTTTTGAATATACGATAGTTATGTTATACCTCTTGGCATCGGTCAACGAGATATTTTCACTTATTATCAGAGTGGCAGAATATCAGAAAACATCCTAATTCCTGCTTATACCATCTCCTGTTTCTTCTCTGATAGTCCAGGCAGTAGGTAGAGCCGGAACTGCAGAGCTACCGAATTGGGGGGTAAGTTTTTATAGTTAACATAAACCGAACAGTCCACTAAAATAGACAACGCGTGTGGTCCCTACCACCAGCATAAAAAATAAAACGATGAATAAAGGTGAAAATAAATTAAAATCTCAGTTCAGTATTCTGCCTACGTAGATAAGTATTATCTATGAGTCATTCCCACCGAATCAGATTGGTCGCAATTTATGCTACTAATTTGATAATAGGGAGTCTTATGGAAAGGTGAGCGTAGATGGCGTCATCGAAATATAACGCAAAAACAACTAGATATCAAATAGTGCGGTATATTTGGACGACTTGAAAACTTTTGTGTTATGATCTGTGCTCTATAGAGGAACTGTGAACAATAATTACGAACATTTAAAAATACCAGAATTAACAAATCTGCTTCGAAAAAGCGGTGCATCTCCCAGAGGAGAGAAGAAAGATCTCGTTGAAATGTTGGCACATGTATTGAAGTTATGAGCAATATTAAGCAGTATGATCAATTTTATGGAGTTTTATAATATTTGAACCTTTACGTACACATTGATTCTCTATCAGCCGGTTTTACAATCGCAAGTTAACTTTCATGTTAGTTGACTCTTACTTGCAGGTTAACTACAACTTTACCGACACTTGCGTTTTTCAATATAAAGTTAAGTGATGGTTTGTAAACGAGAGGTTGGGAATAAAATTTATAATGTTGGTACTGGAAAAATGGGTAATATACATAAAATGTATGAATTTTAGCCAAAGTCACGCCACCTTCTATCAAATATAAATGTCAGAAGCAATTTAAGAGTTAGTGGTCTATTATTAAGAAAGTAAGTAGTATTTAGTCTCGATCTATTAAAAAAATCTCTTTCATCGTATTCTTCGAAAAAGTTAAGTCTATACCGGATTACCTTAGCTCCTCATCACTGATATATGAACTTACTTCGTATATATCCATTTTCAAGCGAAATGTCAAAAAATTATTTTGTGACACTTATTTTATAGGTTATAAATTGCCAGTAAACTGCCAACTTCTAGTTTACCCACACCTCATCTGCTAGTAAAGTTAACTACTAGATAACTACAACATTGAAAATAACCAGCTATTGTAAAACCCAATTTCTATAATAACCTGAAAGTTAACTCTGACTGGAAGTTAACCATCTATTGTAAAACCGGATGTATGGTGTAAACAAACAACAATTTATCAGTGAATCCATTCGCCCCACAGCCATATACCGAAGATGAAGATCAAACTAATTTGTTCACGCCCTAACATTAAAGATCTAAATGTAAATTCTGATTTGCCTCCTGTGTCATTGTCTCTAATTATTTCGAATGGTGAGCACCTACTGATTTCACTTCATTTTGGGCATTTAAAAATAAATTATCTAGTAAAGGTGAAGGTTATTAAACATAAAGCACATCTAATGATACAAGGTTTTAGTCAAACGCCAGGAATTGATTTTTCATTTTCACCTGTAGTTCGATACAAGACTTACAAGAATACTTCTTCTTCATGCTGTTCAATCAGAACTGTATATAAAATTTCCAGATAGTTTAAATATCAATCTAGGGAGAGTATGGGGTATTTGTTTCCACGCAATTTACTTGTCAATAGACTCAAAAACTAATGTCGATATTTATACAAATTTCTGTGAAAAAGGCATCTGCAGATTCAAGCATGTTTACAACACAAGATGGAAAGCAGATCGTTGCAATATATGTCAATGGTATGTTAGTTTCGGGTGCCACTAAGAAAAAGTAGCAGAGTATATGGCGCTATCGGCACCATGCAGGCAAATAATGTGAATGTCTTACTTGCTCAAAGGTTTTGAGAATATTTTGCAGCTTTCATTGCTTTGTGATTATCAAGCAACGATATATTTATCTACCAATTCAATTTTACACTAAGAACGTAAGTATATTGGTATATTGATATTCATTATCACGTAGTGGATTGGAAGTATAGTAATCGTAAAAAAAATTTCAAAATTTTTTTTTCTTCAAATAGGTTTAGAATGTCATGAAACGTCGAGATTTTAAATTTGAGCGAAAAAATTTCTGTCTGTCGGTCTTTAACTTTTTTGTCCGCACGTTTTCTTCGGAACGGTTTAAGATATTGACTTGAAATTTTGAACACGTGACAGACAGAAAAGTCTGTATGTCGGTCTGTCTGTAATTTTTCTTTGTCCGCACGCTTTCTCCGGAACGGTTTAAGATATTGACTTGAAATTTAGTACACGTATATATTATATAACGAGATCTGGAACTGGATTGTTTTTTGAAGATATCCGGTGAAGGGTTGGGGAGTAAATAGGGGTAAATAAATAATAATAATAATAATGGTCTTTATTAGTTCATGTAAGTAATTTACAGTACCCATAGGGTGTGGAACATGTCATAGCACTTAACTAATATAATATAATATGGGGAAATATGTAAAGCAAGCTGGTAAGAGTACAGCAACTTGAAATTTGAAGTATGTACTACAAACCAAGGCCTCAGATTTTTTTATAATATTTTTCAACCCCCCACTACCCCTAGTCCATTATTAAAGGGGTTGATAAAATAAAATTGAAATACTCACTTGAAATTTGGTACACGTATGTATTATAACGGCATCTCTAACTGGATTATATTTTGAGATGATTCCGTTGAAGGATTGGGGGTTAAATAGGGGTTAATAGGGGAAAATAAGTAAAGCAAGCTGGTACGAATACAGAAACTTCAAATTCGGTGTATGTACTAGAACCCAAAGCCTCAAATTTTTTTATAATATTTTTCAACCCCCCACCACCCTACTCCATTATTAAAGGGGTTGATAAATAAAATTGAGATACTCATTTGAAATTTGGTACACGTAAGTACTATAAAGACATCTGGAACTAGATTATATTTTGAGATGATTCCGTTGAGGGGTTGGGGGTTAAATAGGGGTAACTAGAGGAATATAAGTAAAGCAAGTTGGCAAGAGTACAAAAACTAGAAATTCGGTGTATGTACTAGAAACTAAAGACTCACATTTTTTTAAATACTTTTCAAGCCCCCCCCCCCCCTCCTCCGTTATTAAAGGGGTTGATTAAACAGAATTGAGATATTCATTTGAAATTTGGTACACGTATGTATTATAACGACATCTGGAACTAGATTATATTTTGAGATGATTTCGTTGAAGGGTTGGGGGTTGAATAGGGATAATTAGAGGAAAAAGTAAAGCAAGCTGGTGAGTGTACAGAAACTTGAAATTCGGTGTATGTACTAGAAGGCAAGGTCTCAGATTATTTATAATGTATTTCAACCCGCACAACCCCTACTCCATTATTGAAGGGGTTGATAAAATAAAATTGAAATATTTATTTGAAATTTGGTACACGTATGTATTATAACGACATCTGGAACTAGATTATATTTTGAGAAGCTTCCGTTGAAGGGTTGGGAGTTAATAGGGTTAAATTGGGGAAAATAAGTAAAGCAAGCTGGTATGAGTATAGAAACTTGAAATTCGGTGCATGTACTAGAAGCCAAGTCCTCAATTTGTTTATAATATTTTTCAACCCCCCACCACCCCTACTCCATTATTAAAGGGGTTGATAAAATAAAATTGAAATATTCACTTGAAATTTGGTACACATATGTATTATAACGACATCTGGAACTAGATTATATTTTGAGATGATTCCGGTGAAGGGTTGGGGTTTAAATAGTGGTAGCTAGGAGAAAATAAGTAAAGCAAGCCGGTAAGAGTATAGAAATTTGGGATTTGTTGTATATACTAGAAGTGATGGCCTCAGGTTTTTTTTATAACATTTTCCATCCCCCCACCACCACCATTCCTTTATTAAAAGAGTTGATAAAATTAAATTTAGATTTTCATTTGAAATTTGTTACACGTATAACGATATCTTAGATTATACTTTGACGTGATTGCGTTGAACGAGTGGGGGTAGTTGGTAAATAGGGAAAAATCTGCTAAGAGTACAGAAACTTGAAATTCGGTATATGTCCTAGAAGCCAAGGCCTCAGATTTTTTAGTAATATTTTTCAACCCCCCAACACCCTTAATCCATTATTAAAGGGGTTGATAAAATGAAATTGAGATATTCACTTGAAATTTGGGACACGTATGTATTATGACAACATCTGGAAGTAGATTATATTTTGGGGTGATGCCGTTGAAAGGTTGAGGGTTAAATAGCAGTAATTAGGGGAAAATAAGTAAATCAAGCTGGTAAGAGTACAGAAATGTGGGATATGGTGTATATGCTAGAAACCAAGGCCTCAGATTTATTTCTAATATTTTTCAAACACCACCATCTCCGCTCCATTATTAATGGGTTTGATAACACAAAATTGAGATATCTACTTGAAAATTACTACACGTATGTATTGTAATGACATCTGATTGAGATGATTCTATTGAAGGGGTGAGACGTGGTAGGCTGTGAATAGGGGAAAATAAGTAGGGTAAACCAAAAACTTTTTAACGTATATGGTAGAAACCAACGCCTCGAACTTTTCTATGACATCTGCTCCAAATATTATTAAAATTCTATGACCAATAATTTCCACATACTAGAGTGCAAATCTAGTAAAGATGTTTCCTTTAAAGTGACTTGGTTGAAAAATCTGGATGTGGAAGTAGTGATTCCTTAGGCAGCGGTTTTTTTAAAATGTGTATGGTAGGCATATATTATTATTTATCGATGTAGTTACTGTCAAAGTTATAAATTATTTTTAATTTCCTGATTAAGATACAAGCTTCCAGAAATCTAAAAATATTATATCTCTAATTATGTTGAATATGCACATCTTATATGTACATATTTATATTCTATTTAAAATATAAGTAACAACTCGAGCACTTTTCATTTAGCTATAAAAATATACCGAAATAACTTGGCAAGTAATTTGGAGAGATTCGAAAAGCGAAACGGTATGCCTTTGTAATTAATTGTTATTTACTTATCTTGAATTTTACTTTAGATCCTTCAAGCACGCGTTTGGTTCTGTAATAAGGCAATATCGTACATGGGCAAATAGGAGTTGCTTCAGAAAAACAAACCTAATTTAATAGTGAATTAGTGAATGTTATGGTTGGATGTCATCTCTCATGGTCACAAGTGGACAACCCTATTTTTAAAAACTTTTTTGAACGGAACGTAAGCCGTGAATTTCATCACATAGATGTGTCCACAAAATCAACACTATAGAGAGACGATTTATAGTATAGTCTTCATTTGTTTAGTGTCCATAAAAACCCGCCATCAAAATATCATACTGGGATCTGTTGCTACTGACAAGAGTAGGGGACAGCAGGGCTCAGTGGACATAGGGGTACAGTGGTCATGCAAATAAAATATACATTAAATATCCTTATAACTGCGCGCCATCTCTTGCCTAACAGGAACTACTCTTCGGCCGTGGCGATTCAACAGATTGCTGGTTTAGTTTTCCTTGAAAAGCGTTGTGGTTGCGTTTGTCACTAAAATTAAAATTATTTATTCATTTTTAAGTGCCTCTACTACAGAGAAATATTTAAAAGTAAGTAATTTCCAATACGTTGTTCTTTTAATAGAGTGTCAGGAACATTTCTAACTAGCGTGCATTTTCGTGCATGTTTTTGTTTTTATAGGTTAGGTTAGGTTAGGTTAGGTTGGTGGTGTTTTTGTTTTTATAGGTTAGAACAAAAACTGTGCTTGTTACACTTGGGGCACAGTGGTCAGTAGTATGTCGGGGTACAGTGGTCACTAGTCAACAAAATAAAAATGAATGTCCACTGTGCCCCACGTTAAAAATGTTCTGATAAAACATGTATTTGTTGGGTGTAATATACCTTATTTAATAACAGATGGTTCGTAATCGCACTCGAAAAACCACTATTGGGCAAACTAATAAGGAGACAATGTTTTTAGCTGTGAAAAGCCATCTACACGGTGGTCTTTCAATCAAGAGGGCAGCAATATGTTATAATATTCCACGAATAACTTTAATTAGATATGTCAAGAAATGCAAAGATAAGACTATTAATTGGGATAATGCAATTATATTAGATATACCGAGAACGGAGCCGAAATATAATTCACGGCAGGTTTTTACGGACCAAGAAGAAGGTATGCTATCTAATTATTTGCAAACCTGCGCCCGTTTACATCATGGATTACCCCCTGTTGAGGCAAGAAAAATTGCTTATGAATTTGCGGTGGCAGGAAATAAGAAAGTCCCTAAAAATTGGGTTGATAATTATACCTCTGGTAAAGACTGGTTCACCTCATTTATGAAAAGAAATAGTAACATATCCTTAAGGATGCCGGAAGCAACATCATTGGCTAGAGAAATGGGTTTTAATAAAGTTGTAGTGGGCAACTTTTTCGACAATCTTCAGAAGGTTTTGGAAAAACATAATCTAGGTCCCGAACAAATTTATAATATGGATGAAACGGGACTTACAACTGTACAGAAACCACTAAAGGTTGTGGCCCAAAGAGGTGCTAACAAGTTGGCCAGATTACTTCTTCAGAACGGGGACAATTAGTAACAGTAATCTGTGCTATAAACGCGATTGGACATTCGGTTCCACCGTTAACGATTTTTCCCCGAGTATACTTTCAACAACATATGATCAAGGGGGCGCCACCTGGTACTATAGGACGAGCTAATCTATCAGGATGGACAACTAACGAGATTTTTGTCGATTGGATGAAACATTTCATCAAATTTACGAAACCAGCTGAAGATTCACCAGTGCTTCTCATAATGGACAATCACGAAAGTCATGTTTCATACACGGCTGTAAAGCTAGCTAAGGAAAATCATATTATACTTTTGACATTACCCCCACACACGAGTCACCGCCTACAACCCTTAGATAGATGTTTGCATGGCCCGCTTAAGCGGTACTATAACGATGCTTGCCGGTCTGAACTATTGAATAAACCAGGAGGGCGAATTAGCATATACGAAATTGCAGACATGTTTGGGAAATCTTATCCTCAAGCAGCCACCCAAAGAAACCTTATTTCTGGTTTCAGGGTCACGGGTATATATCCTTTTAATCGTCACATATTCCCAGATGATGAATTTATAGCTGCTGGTGTCACCTACATTGATATAATATGAATGTAGCAAGCACCAGCCGTGACAGTCTGGACGGAATAACAATAACTGACAAACTGACACCTGTAGAAGAAAACTCAGTTATTACACCAGCCATGATCCGCCCATATCCTAAATCTGTTGGTTCTTCAAAATCAAAAAGAAAGCCACGGAAGAAGAAAACAACCTCTGTCTTGACAGGCACTCCGGTGCTAAAACAAATAGAGGAAGAGTTCAATAAGAGAAATGAGGCTAAGGTCAACAAAATTTAAAAAAAAATAGTTGATGACAGCACTGGTAAAAAATATATTTTAAAAATTAATGCGTGCTTTACTGTTTTGCTATTACCATTGTACCCCTATTAAGAGGCCACTGTACCCGATAGAGGGGTACAGTGGTCACAATATTTAAAAAACAGAAATTTCTCTTTTATACATTTTCGGTATAACTTGGGGTTTCCTTATGAAATTATAGAAGAAAAGCTATACTTTAAACCTGCTGCGGAAAAATGGAAAAATTTTATGTATTTTAAAAATAATAATAAGAAATCCAAAAAGATGACCACTGAGCCCCGCTCTCCCCTACTACAGAGACGTACTTAAATTTTTTGCGTATTAGGCTGAACAAAATAATACTAGAGATTTAAAAATCACGTTTTCGGTAGAAACTTAACTTTTCGGGTAAATCAAAAAATCTTACTCTCTTTTGCGTCAAGATAGGAATATCGTATGCATTATTGGACGCATTGCCCGTCCTTCGCGACATTGACAAATACATTCAAAGTACGGCTCTGTTTGTATATTGCCAGAAGATACATATGAATAATTATGTTTTATCTATTAAGTAATACATAATATTTATTATTTAAGTTAGCTTGGTCTTCCGCTTGAGTTTTTTATGTGCACGATAAATATGGAGTAACCTATACCCCAGGCTGCCGTGTAATTTTCAAGACAAGTACTTATGGGTTTATGCCGATGAAACCACAAATTCCTGTGGTTGGAAGTTGGTATTCAAGGATAAAATGAAAGATACGTCGGCTACGTAACAAACAATAGCGTCAAAAATATAGAAAAACACAAATGTCGAAACTAAAATATAATTGGTACACAAGAGTTTACAGGAAGTGTGAGGTAATCAGGATAAAAACTTTTCCTTACTGATGCCGTACGGTACATGAAAGTGGTTGGAGAATTTATTTAGAAATATATAAATATGACAGCGTATAAATAATGCATTTTAGCATATTGCCTTCATCAAGTAGCAGAAACCATGCAGAAATGTTGTTCTACTATTGATAAACTAAATATAATATGTGAAAAAAATATTTTTAAAGCCACCTCAGCGGAAACATTCATTTACAGATATGCTTCCGACAGTTCGAATCTGCTGTCAGACGCTGTATCCGAAGTGTTATAATAAATATGACAAATTAAAATAGGTGCAGACTCCCGAAACTTTTGAAACATTGAATATTTCTTGCAATTAATGCAACTACAAAAAAAATTGAAGATCAAATTTCGGATGAACACTAAAACAGAGCTGCTCTGCCATAATTAGATGAATACAAGAGAATCGTTTTAACGGGAAGTTCGAAATCAGGTGCAGGAAATTAAGTTAATTCAAATAACGACAAAAAAGATATTTCACCTAGTTTTCAAATGTGAGATTAATTACTTAAATAAATAAACGAGAATAATGTTTTGGATTTACGCAGATCGTTGATTCCAAAAATCAACAAAATAAGAACTGGAAAAGTCTTCAGCAGAGTGTAGCAGAAACAGAAATTTATAATACTGTTCTCTCTGCATAGTTACTCTTATTATCATCATTGCGAGCATATAATAGTATTCACAGATATAATAAATGATATGATGATTGCTTGCCTACAAAATATTTTGGATGGACAAATGAATCTGAATTGGAAAAACACTTTTTGGATATTTTGCGGACAACTTTCATACACTCCATCTCCAGACATTTTTAATATTGAATTGAATTCCAGAAAAGTAAGATTAGAGACATTGTATCGATAGAAAGGCATGAGGATGATCGATCTAGATATGACAATACATCAACAAAATTCTGTTTGCATTCAAAGTGTAGAAGATAATCCTAGTTTTTTCTGTTTTATGTATTATTGAAGTATAATAGTTGGAGCTAATATTAAATGAGTGTAATACTTGTTTACCAATATCACAAGTAAGATTACTAGAAAATTATCCAGATTATGAAAAAATCACAGTCATTTGTTTAAGAAAAAGCCTTCCGGATATAAGATTTAACCTTAAATTTTTGTCACATTACTTGCCACATTTTCAACCAGCTTCAACAAAAGAGTTGCTATAATAAGGCAATTCTCTTGAAATATTAATTTTACTTCACTGCACTAATGACTAGAAATTTAAATATTCGCACAAGTGAAAATCTCTGCTGGCGCAAGTGAGATGTTCTGTCATGTGTTTTTTTCCCCAAAAATTAAACCTATTTAGAGTACGGCAGTCCGCTAACAAGATTTTTCAGTTACTTTAGCAAAGATAACTATAGCTTTTCTCATCAGTTCTAGGAGAGCCGAGAAGTTAAGGGTGACGGAACTTTTGACATATCCTAAAAGGTTCAAATCGAGCTTTGAACATTTGAAAAACCGATCATCTCGATCTTCGCAGCGAGGCAGTATCTTTTGTCTTCTAGTCGAGGGAAGTAAATCTGATGGGGAGGAATTGAAAAGTACCCTTTTGACTGATACGCTGAGTTACAAAGACCGAAATAATGACAAAAAATTTTATTTGAAAAATATTTTTTTAAATTTGACGTTAATTTGACAAATTAATGTTTTTTAATTGTTATTGGGAAGGTCATGGAATGATTGCTATGATGTTGATTGTTAATGCAACATATATTATGCAACACCATTCGATTTCGCGCAGCTGCGGCCAACGAAAAACGACGGAAAGTCGTTTTCCAGCTGCCCGTATCGTTTTCCGAACTTTTGTCGAATAAAAAAGTGTCTTAGAATTTCATAATCTATAAAGTTTTCCTGCGATAAAGCTCGCTGCTTTGATAGGGGTTTTTGGTAACGGGTTACCGTAGTAAAATAGATCCTACAGAATTCACATTACAAAAGCTTTTCTACAATACACGTAAATTGAAACAGACAGGGCCCTGGTAAAGTGAGAAAACCA
This sequence comes from Stenurella melanura, assembly GCA_963583905.1. NCBI lineage: Eukaryota > Metazoa > Arthropoda > Insecta > Coleoptera > Cerambycidae > Stenurella > Stenurella melanura. The sequence goes on from OY757309.1 coordinate 108,903,322, forward strand.
ATTTTTATTAACCAGGCAGCAGCAGTCAACATCGTACGGGGATTGATATGAATTTAGTAAGTGACAAGTAAACATGATGAGAAGGAAATGTACAAGCTCTCAGTTAATGTCTCGAAAGACATCTGCTACTAGTTTCTCTGGGAAATATTTAAAGGGTGAGGATATTCGTTGTTATTAATTAGATATTATTTCTTAACAGTTGAGTAAAACTAAGAGTCTAAATAACCCGAAAAGGAATTATCTCACTATCGCAATTTTCTTACTGGAATTTGTAAAAATTATAAGAAGTAATGCAAAAAAAACCGCTGCCTAAGGAATCAATACTTCCACATCCAGATTTTCCTTCCGTCTCTTTAAAGGTAAACTTCTTGACCATATTTGCACTTTAGTATGCGGAAATAATTGGTCATAGAATTTTAATAACTAGGGGCAGATGTCGTAAAATTTTTAACAGGAGTTGCAATTTAGCAAGCTTCGTTAAATACATTGAAAATGAACTTGGCTAACTTTCAAGCCTGACATGATATTTACAAGTTTTACAAAACGACGCTAGGTTTCGGTCGACGTCGAGACGTAAAAATGCAAGCACATGAATTTAGATACCAAAATTAATCAAATACAAGTTTTACAGAAACGACGCAAGGCGTCGGTCAGCGTCGAGACGTCAAGATACAAAAATATGATTCTAGATATCAAAATTCATTAAATTCAGAAGTTTTTACAAAAACGACGCTAGGCGTCGGTCAGCGTCGAGACGAAAAAATGGAAGAATATGAACCTAGGTATCAAAATTTATCAAATTCAGAGGTTTGACAACAACGACGCTAGGCGTCGGTCGGCGTCGAGAAGTAATAATGCAAGAATATGAATCCAGGAATCAAAATTTATCAAATACACGAGTTTTATGTCGTTACTTAAATAATATTTTTTTAGAGTGACTGCCTCCTATGAATAAAGAGGGAGGTTCTGTGTAAATGTCTTTACCGATTTTTTTTTGCGTATTTGTACTAAATTATAAAAAAATATTAAGATTATTAAATCCATTTAAAGTTTTTACAAAAACTTTTCATTTAAACAAATGCAATACAATAATTTATAAAAAAAAAATTTCTACGCCAATTGGGAAGCGAGATATAACATTTTATGTATTATAGCCATTTGATTGATTGATTGATTGATTTGCCAGCGTAAGGTGGGCATTGCTGCCGATTCCGAGCATGAAGATTTGTTGTACCACGCAGCCCGATCACCGTCTGAACGGCTAAATGCAGTCGCTTAGTCGTCTATTATATATAAATATTCTCACGTAAGAAGCTAGGTAGCATGTATAGGCAGATGGCAGCTATGCCACTACCACAAGGGCGCAAACTCAGAGATTCTTATACATGATGGAGAGGAAGACGGGGAAAATAATTAAGCCGGCAACAGAAAGTTGTATTTATGACTGACTACTACATCAAAAATGGAAGATTTTAGTACTTAACTAATTGCGGTGAATTGGACATATTTGCCTAGCAGCCAGAAATTTTACTTACTGTCGTTGAGTCTAGCCGCCTTCATAATTTCTACTTGTACTTCTTACATAGGTTGGGTTAAGTTAGTTTAGATTTTCATCCTATACATGGTTTTGTACTGTTGGATCGTGTATGATTAAATAAATGAATAAATAAATAATCTGTATTTATTACCTGATAATATAAAATCAGAACTGCAGCAAAATGATGAGAGTAAAGATTAGCGTTATTATTTAATACCGAGAATAGCGACACAGGAAATGAATGAGATGATTTTTAAACCCCCCTTACCAGCTGAAAAGTACATTGCTCTGCAACCAGTAGTCCATCCCGGGAACGGAAGCGTGTGCAGGCGGTCAAACACGTTAATTTTTAATTAAAATAAAATCTTTGAGTGCAGCTCTGAAATTTTGTGTAGTTACAGTTTTTAACCACGCTTTCCTCCCCGGGGTGGACTTCTCGCTGCAAAGATATGTACTTTTAACTAGTAAGGGGGGTTTTTACATAAAAATTATTTCACTGCACCTTATTATTTTTAATTTCTCTTAGAGTAAATGTATTTTCCCAAAAGAAAAGTTTGTTCTTTTTCCTACAAGAAATGGCTTTGGGATCGTAGCTCGTATAGCCACAACAAAGTACTGATTCCCTGAACACTGAAGGGACTACAACCAACTAAACCGAAGAGTTAAAGAAGCCCTGCAAGAACAGAGGCAGAACAGATGGCAACGTCACCTAGAGTCGCTAGACCCTCAGGACAGAAGCATGTGGACTACCCAGATGTCTCTGCGTGCCAAGCGAAAACCAGTCCCGCCTATCCACGGAGATAATGGTATTGTCTACACTCGACAGGAAAAAGCCGAGGCTTTTGCCGACAACTTGGAACAGTAGTGTAGGGAAAACCAGATCGACGACGAGGACGACGTAATACGCTGAGTCAGAAGGCTACGACGCATGCCGGATGAAAAAATAATCCCCCCGACTTCTCCTGAAGAAGTCAGGGAAATCCTGAGAAGCCTCAAGCCCCACAAAGCGCCGGGGCGTGATGGAATAGGAAACATAGCACACAAGAAATTACCCCTCAAAGGAGTAACAACAATAGTGAACATCCTCAATGCCATCTTGAGACTACCTTATATCCCCACCAAGTGGGAGAAAGCAGACGTCATCATAATTCCCAAACCAGGTAAGAATCTAACATTTCCTTCAAATTACAGGCCCATCTGTCTTCTACCGACGATGAGTAAAGTAGCAGAGAGGATCATCCTGAAGAGACTTAAAACCCTGACCGATGAGCTCCAGATCATCCCAGATGAGCAGTTCGCCTACGGAATTTCACCGAGCTTCAAGTACTTCGTCTAAAGGAGTACATGACGGAGGCTTTCTACCACCGCTAAATCACAGGCGCGATCTTAGACGTAGCCAAGACCTTCGACAGGGTCTTCTGGCGAGGATGTTGTCGATGGGATAACCTGTCGGCATCGTCAAGCTTGTGAGATCCTACCTTCACCGGAGGCAACTCCGTGCGAAGATTGCTGACAAGCTGTCGATCTACAGGCCCATGGAAGCAGGCGTACCGCAGGGATCGGTACTATCTCCGCACCTGTTCACCATCTACACCTCCGACATGCCAAGAACCGCAAGGACCTCCTTGGCGCTCTACGCAGACGACACGGTCAAAATCGCAAGATCATAGAGTGCAAGACTTGCCACCCGCAAACTCCAGGAAGTAGCATCCCTTCAGGAAGAGTGGTGCAGCAAGTGGAAAGTCCAAATCAATGCGGAGAAGAGCAAAGCCATCCTCTTCAAGGGAGTCAGGAAGCAAACTCCCACAGGACACGTCTCCTTGAACGGTGAGAACATCCAATGGCATGATACCATCAAGTACCTTGGCGTTATCATGGATCGAAGCCTGACATGGAGACAGAACACGGAAGCGATAATACAGAAAGCGAAGACGAGGAGGACTCTACCCTATGATAGGTAGACCAACTCAGCACTTCTGAACAAGCTCAGGACCCTCATTGCATCTACTCTGACCTACGCCTTCGTTGCCTAGGATATCGAGCAGCCACCCACCTTAATAGGATACAAACTGTGGAAAACGTCGCACTTAGGCGCGCCGTGGATACACCATGGTTTGTCAGAAACGCCGACATCTTCAGGGACCTGGAATACACTCCGGTAACTGAAGTAATCCGGGACAGAGCGAAGAATCTATACGTCCGTGCGGCAGAGCATGAGAATCCGCTGGTGAGACAGGCGACTGACTACGACCCCAACGACGCTCCGAGGCACAAGAGGCCAAAGCTCCAGATCATGGATAACGGGTAAGTATAACTTTACCGTCTTTCTGTTTCAACCGGACCTTGAAGCCACGCTGTAAGGAGATAATGATCAAAAAATCCAAATCACTCGATCCCAGGGGTACCAAGTAAACAATCAAACCAAGGCAGAAGAGCGCCAGAAGAAACGATCCAGCTGGCAGGGTCCAACAGCCAGGACCAGGGGAGGCAAAAAAGTAGGCCTAATCCTTACGAGGCCGGTCCAGGTCTACAACGATGATAGGGGTAAAGAGCTGAAGCTCCACCCCTAATCATCCAGGACCGTCATCTTTAGAAAAAAAAAAAGACAAAGTACATTGCAAGAGTTATTACGTCTATTATAACCTAATTGAAAGAGAAATGAGAACAACAGACAATAAACAAGGACACACTCATCACGCCGCGCCGTGCCGGGCGGTGGGCTTTTCAAGGCGACCTTATATAAACTCACGCATTTGGAGACCGCGACTGGTAGGTATTCAAAGCAAAGAGTTTAACAAAGGGATTCTAAACCTACGCTAATATATAACTGTATTCTTACTGAATAAAGGAAGTCTAGTGCAATTTTACATAATGACGTGTTTCCAATTATTGGAGATACGGTGCTTGATATATTCATTGGAAGCTTTAGAATTAAGTCGGCTTAGTGGCGCAATGTTTACGTGTTAGATTTGCGACTACCGAGTAATGGGTTCGAATCCTGGACAGAGTATGGATGTTTAGTGGCACTTTTAAAGTGTTTCTGAGATAACAGCAGTGGACTAGACCACTGTTGAGTGGCATAACTTCCTATTCGCTATTATCTCTTTCCTGAGTTCGAGTGTCAGCTGCGGTATATGCCAATATCGCAGGATTGTTGTGTTGATATCCATGTGTACGTGTCCTGGCTGAGTGGTGGAATAGCTATAGCTAAACTCCACCAGGAGTAAATTTAAAAAGAACGATTAAAGAATATGACGAAAAATACGTTACAGGTATAATATTTGGACTGAAACATAAGAGACGACTATAAAAGCAATGAGAATGCTTAAACCCTATAAGTCAGGTTCCATACTTCCAATAGGACAAGTAGACTTAAACGATAACTTCTTACGGCTAATCAAAACCATGAGCGGCTCAAGATAATTCTGTACACAATTTTAATTGAGAACAATTTGTTCTTTTCTTTATTGAGATACAGGTTATACAACCAGAGTTATTTAAGGAAAACTACGAGAAAACACAACTTTGAACATTATTTTGTTTAGACATATGCTATCTGCTATTCCGATTTAATCCGTGACTTCTTGCTATACTTCTTCAAATGTTTACAAATTTCATCGAGAAATTACTATATAAGACAATTTTCTAGAAATTTTAGTTTTACTCCGCTACACATTATATTAATTCATACTTCTATTATTTCCTAGCAAAATAGTAACTAATTTGTCATCGTATTTGTCCCTTTTCGGAGTTTTGTGACGATCTTATTGATGAAATTACTTCTACAAACTTATCTTATAATGGTAGCGTTTGCTTGCTTTTACACATGTAGATAGAGAAAGACCGGGGTCGCGCAGAAATTGAATACCTGATTATTGTGAAGATAGAAGTTTTGAATCCCGCAAATAGCAATCTCGAAGGTTTGTGTAAAATGCGTTAAATCAATATTATCCAGGCTGGAAAAGTGCATCGAAAAAGTCTGCAAACTTGAAGTACAAGAGAAGGCTGGAGGGAGAGTTCGAAATAATTAATTTTCGAGTCAAAAAATGTTTCAAACAAAAATGGTTTAGCATGAGGAACTGTGTAGAAAAGATCTTTTGTAGATTTTTTGACATATTAAACGATGTGTTATTGAGAAAAATTGCGGTATTTTGTGTTCTACCAAAATAAAACACAAATTAAAAATATATTCAGGGCATAGGATAATAAAAAGTTACATTCATTCGAGGCAGATTTTTTTCTCGAGGTAGTCTTTGTTGAGAATGGTCTTATGACAGTAGTACCATACTCGTCGAGTAAACTACTGAAAAAACTTTAAAAATTTAAAAACTTAAAATTATCTATGAAAGCAAGAGCGGCAACTAAATGTAGATGAATCAGACTTCTAAGATAAAAGATACTAAATTTCTTATAATTAAGAATAATTGTACTGTGGTTGTGCTTGTACATATATTAAATAGATCCAAATGGCTGCATCAGACGCATATTTGATCGAGCAAATTCTTCACTATAAGATACTTTGAAAATATCTGAGAGCTCGGAGGAGACAATTAATACTCTGGTATGCTTTATATGAACTGTCTATAAATGGAAAGCAAAGACGGAAAACACAATCAATAAACCGAGGATAAATGACCCTAGTGAAATTTTCGTCATCGTTACTATGAAACTGTAGTAAAGTGGAGAAAAATTACCTTGAGAATAGCGGGAGCAAAGAGAAGAAACAAAGAGATGGAGAAGCAACAGAAAAATTACTGTTATTGTCAGTTCGTCTGATAAAAATCTATTTCATATCAAACAGCCTATTAAAAAGTATCAAACAAAATGTAAATTAAACCAAATGCATTTTTGTTATGTGCTAGGAATCTGTAAAATGCTGGCAACGTACAGGTACTCAGAGTATTACCTGAGGGTAAGCTTCATGAAAAACTATTAGACGAGTAAAATTGGGAAGCAAAGTCGCTTAGTTTCCGAGAAAAAAAAACTGGCGTAGAACCAAACCAGACTTGGTGCGATTCTTTAACTAGGTGATCGTGTACTTGAAACCACTTTTCACGACATTTTCTGGTGGTCAAGAACTTTTTTATTTTGAAAAAACTGTAAAAAAATGATTTTTCCATGAAACATGTTTTTTAACGTCCCCACCGTTATATCTTTAAAAATAATTGTGCTATCGAACTGATTTTTTTTTTTTAATTGAAGTAGACACAATAACGCTTCTAACTATGTACAATGTGATTATAAAATATATATTTTTTAATTGTTAAAATAATAGCAAACTTAAAGTTGTTATTTTCGTGAATGTATTTTTCAGCAAGCGAGAAAAATTTGTATTTATGAAAATATGTATATACATGCTGTGAACAAATTGAAGCCAATATATGAAAAAAGTTTTTAGAATCATAATTTTTTATGTGCAGGTTATAGTATGTAGTCAGCGATTTTTTTAAAACGGGCTAAAACATATTCTTGCGCGCCCGGCTCTCATTATACTGCTTACCGCCTGCGGACTACGGGTGTTGTGTACTAATCGGGCTTTTATTAACAGCTCCAAAATAGGTACGAACCTAAGGTATAAACCTACCTTTTGTTGTTTTAAGGTAAAAAATATTTAAAACCAGGTAAATATAAATCATTGTTATAAAGTAAGTACCTACCTAATAAGTAGATTATTACACATTTTTTATTGAATTAAATCAAGTACGACATTTACACTCATTACAACATTTTTAGGCCTTCTTTAACACAATCATATTTTCGATTTTCACAATTTTTATCTGAACAATAAATACTTAATGAAAGTATTGTCCAAACATCGTCACTTAAATGCCGCCCTGAACCATGTGCATTTATAAGTGTAGTTGGCATATTGCTTCTGTACGATATTCTAAGTTGATACATAAGCCTGCAATAGATAACTAAATGTGTTAGATAGGAAATCTATTATTTAAATATATATGTTTACCTTAAAATGGGGTGGTGAAAGGTGCCTTCAGTTGAAGGAAGCTCCGTTTGTTGTTGCTAATTTGATCCTTAGGTCGTTTAATATCTGAATTTGTTAATTTTTGTTTTTGTACAGTACTAAAATCAATCTTGTAAATATTTTTAAAGCTTCGTCTTTAGACAGCAATGGCAGTTCCGATAATTTTTGAAAAACAACAATATTTAAGAACATCAAACACAGATTTTTAATTTAGTTTCGTACATTGCATGCAAAAACCGGCCTGGTATCTTCCTGTTTGCTAAATAGATTTTTGGTCATTTCTGAATGACGTTTATGTAGTGAAACTACTTTTTCTGTTAATTTAAATCCTCCATCTTTTATTAATATTTCGTATTTGATTAAGTACTGTGCAGCATCTGTTGCAAATCGGCGCGGCGCGACGGCACTGTATGATTGCAAAAAACGTTCATGTTTTCAAAACTTGTCTACCTATACGACAGTCTATATGATATTTTAATTAAATTTCGTCATTTAAAATATTATCTTTTCTGACACAATATTTCCGCGATGTCGTCTTTTTTCAGCACTAGATATTAGTGACAACAAACCTTGTATCTTAGGTCTTGGTACCACAGATTTGTCATCATCCCGCGCAATTTTCTTAAAGATTATGCACTCCATTATTTTAGAAACTAAATTGCGAATATTCTACAGCATCGCATTTATTTAAAAGTATTTATACGTATACTCTAAATCCCGCAAACTACTAATATACGATTCAAATGTATTGACCCCCCTTGTTTTAACCGCGAATATCTCAAAAATGGAGGACAAGAGAAAATTTGATAAAATATGTGTTCATTATGTGTCTATTGTAAATTATTCACTGAAGTTTGAGTAATGTACATTGGACGGTTTTGAGGTTCTGCTAATATAAGTTATATTGAAAAATGCCCTACTTTTTAAGGAAATTTTGACCATGCCAGTTTTAAATTCATTATATCTTGAAAAATATGCCTACTATATGAATAATATTTTAGATACCGATAAAGCACGGCATTTTTTGTACGAAGAAATTCTTTCATAATTTTTTATTCTAAAATTTGGCAGTTATTGTCAAAAACGTGACCTCATGTTTATTCGGCTATTTATCAAGGTATTTAAAAGATTTTTAATAAATTAGTTAATTATATAAAATGTAAGCCTTTTCAGAAAAAGGAATTGGTGTGTATCAAATATTAATTTAGTTAGCAAGTGCAATAGATAATATTGCAGAACGCGGGCAATAATATTATCTATTGCACTTGATAACTAAATTAATATTTGATACATACCAATTCTTTTTTCTGAAAATGCTTACATTTTATATAATTAACTATTTTATCAAAATTTTTGTAAATACCTTGATAAATAACCGAATAAACATGATGTCACGTTTTTTAGAATAACTGCAGAATCTTAGAATAAAAAACTATGAAAAAATTTCCTCGTACAAAAAATACCATGCCTTATCGGCGTCTAAAATATTATGTATATAGTAGATTTATATAGTAGGCATATTTTCAAATATATAATGGATTTAAAACTGGTATTGTCAAAATTTCCTTAAAAAATTTTCAATATAACTTAGCAGCACTTCAAAACTGTCCAATGTACATTATTCAAATTTCAGTGAATGATTTACAATATTACGAATTTTTTCAATTTTTTCCGTTCCTCCGTTTTTGAGATATTCGCGGTTAAGGTGAGGGATCAGTACATGTTAATAGTATATTAGTTAGACGCATCTTATCCTACCTTCCATACGCGGTGTACGTACCTAGATTGTGAGCCGCAATAATACATATGACTAATTTAGCGCGCTTTAAAAAAAATCGCTGTTGCCAAACGATACACATTGGGAAAAAAATAATTATATCAAAAACTTTTCTAATGTTTGGGCTACATTTGCTTCACTGTATGTGTATAAAAATTTTCAAAAATAAAAAAGTTTATCCATTGGTGAAAATTGTAATACGTAAAATTCAAATATCTAGTTTTCCTAATTTTTAAGGAAATGAAAATGCGAACTGTGTAAAAGCCATTAGTACAGTTAAAAGCGCTATTGTGTGTACTTTAATTGAAAAAAAAACAACGTCGATAGCAACATTAGTTTTGAAGATATGACGGTGGAAACAAAAAAAACACATTTTATTTAAAATACAATATTTTCCCTTTTTTTAATTTAAAAAGGTCCAGACTACGAAAAAATGTCGTGAAATACGATTTCATATGCCCAGTGACATGCTTAACAAAACCTACCATGTTTGACCTGGTTCTACGCCAGAAAAAAAAAACGACACGATAGAGTCTCGAATTCGCTCCTCTATATGTTGTTCTTGGCCGTCATGGTCCAGTTACTCTATACAACCCCAGTCCATGCTGGTATGTTGGACAAGGCAAAAATCGCTTTTTTAGATTTTTTTGGTAATTCTAAACAGGTCTCTTGCAATTTTTTCGTAAAGTTGACCGTTTACGACTTATAAACAATTTAATGTTTGAAAAATATGCAAAAGCGGTCATTTTCAAGGTTACAGTACAATATTAAAAAATTAATTTTTTGAGTTCTTATACAATCTTTGAACATCCATTAGCAAAATCCTGAAGAGTACGTGCAGATTTTTTCATGTCTATTTAACAATTAATTTAATAAATATTAAAAACACTTGGTACTACTGTTCCACAATTTTTATTCAGATTTCTCTGGCATATGTTTCGGCCTTTCGATGATTATCAAAGAGTTATAATAATGAATGCATGCCTACACGAAAACACTGCAATACAATGGTTTGGACAGACGACGGAATCAAAAATGAAAAATATAGAAGTCAAACAATGATGTCCCCTATCCCCCCGAGTATTCACAACAGTTCTGGACCAAGTAATAGAAAGCACAATAAAGGAGAATCAGTATTTCAATGGAAACGATGGAACGATAAAGGCCCTCATCGTACTTGCATACGCCGACGATATACTCATCATCACCGAGGAAGAACAAGACATCGTTAAATTTCTAAGAAACATGACACCACATCTGGATTCCTCTGGAATGAAAATAAACGTCAAAAAGAGCTTAATAATGGTCCGAGACCCATTGACAAAAACAAGTCCAACAAGTGGGGAAGAATACAAAATAGGAGACTACACCCTGAGAACCACGAATAGAATGAAATACCTAGGAACATACCTAACGAATCAACTAAAAAGGAGGGAAACAGTAAGGGAAAGAATCAAAACAGCCTACAGAGTCACAAGAGCTCTACTACCCCTCGTTGAGGACAACAAACCAGTATGGTGCCTAACTAAAAAGATATACACGACCATCATAATGCCTACGATGATATGTGGAGTCAAAAACGCAGCAACGACAAAGGCCAATAGAAGAAGCCTGAGAAGAGCTGAAAGAGACATCCAACTGCTAGCAAAAACAGGAAAGCCACAAAGACGACAGAAAATGTCAACATAACTAGTGGGAAGAACAATAATCAAAAGAATAGAATCATACGCAATGAAATACTGGGGACACGTCCAAAGACGGGACACGACACACCTACTAAAGAAAGCGCTGCGAATGAACAGCAACAAACTGAAAATAGGGAGGCCATGCTACACATGGATAACCGAGAGGATTATGAATAAGCTAGGAAAGGATTATACACACTGGGAAAAGTTGGCACAACAAAAAATGGAATACAATAAAGAAATATCAAGGATACACACTGCCAGACTCAGAAACAGAAGAAACAGAAAACTCAGAAGTAGAATATGAGAGAAGATGATCACAGGCAGAAACTAAGAAGAAGCATATCACAAAAACCTGAAAGTAAAAAGAAGCACGAAAACCTAAAAGAAGCATCTCACAAACGCCTACACTTTCCATCCGATGAAGACAGAAGGGAAACAAGAAGAAACATCTCACAAACACCTACACGCTCCATCCTATGCTCCTACCCCATGCGTCATTCGGCTCTCGCTGCTGACAACAAGCATGTCCAATGTCCAATCCAGCGTATGTACTGGTCCGGCGGTATATAAAAGCACGGGGGGGTTTGTTCCGGCACACGGTGGGATGATCGGTGGGCGATCGGGCTGCGTGGTGGAACAAATCTCCCTGCACCGGAATCGGCAGCAATGCCCACCTTACGCTGGCTAATCAATTAATCAATCAATCAATTCTTATTAATGTACTACACTAAATGTAATTGTTTCATTTGTCAAAAACCATTAAAAAAAAATGGAGAGTAGTGTGCACGAGCTTCAATGCATTCATGCATCGCGACGGAGACAATTAAATAAATAAAAATGGAGAAGCTTCGCGAAGCTGACTTTTATAGGCGTTGTGAAGCAGTCTGTAGCGAAAACGGTGAAAATGGTTTCAGGGTGGGAAACCGTGGGAATATTAACTTAATGCTTTTTTGTTTACATTTCTTGAAACAACAACGAATAAAATCCATATTTTATATGCTAAATTTGATTATTAATAAAGTAATTTTGATACATTTGAGTACATAGTTAAAATATACTTACTCTCAGGAGCAGAATCCCCTTTTCAAAATCAAATTAGAACAACTGCAAAACACACAATGAAGATTTTAAGGGGGCGCTGTTTTTCACGAAGCGTGAGCTTGAGATGCAATGTCATGACGCTAGGTTTTACAATGGATTTTTGGATTAGATATATACACACGGGTCTTATAAACAGTCACGTCATATAGTAGACATATCACACTGAGTATCTAGGGCATAAATAGTCATTAAATCGAATTTCTCTTAGCGGGTTTTGGCCACGTTTTTGATCCTTTTGCCCACTATGCGACGGTCAAGAGCAACATCGTTTTTTATAAAGCTTTAAACTCTCAGATAGACAATAGAGACAGAATGCGTCATCCATATTTTGCAAACGAAAATACTCTGAGCACCTTGTACATGAACAGATTCCAAATAGGTGGTTAATTTAAAGTTATGTTGAATGTACCTACTATACAAGTATTTTTTAGTAAAATGCACTTAAAGCAAGCAATTACACTAATTTAATTAGCAAATGTAAAGGTAATGCATTAATTTGTTGAAGCGGTGTATACTGAAATATACCATTTTACGTAATGCGAATGTATTTGTACGAAATACAAACTTGGCCATTTTATATTTTTATGTAGCATTAGTGTTTCTTAAAACAAGTTTTCTTTAGTCATTTTGATAATAAAATTGTTTCAAAGATATCATTTTTCGTGAAATACAGACGAGTAGGTTACAGTCTGGTGTGGCTGATTGTGAATATATATTTGATTAACATTTTGCTCAAATACTACTCAATTCACTTTTACATCGTTATGATATTTATGTTACTTCTGACAGAGATCGGTGGCTCGAATTCATCACAAACCCCTTATTATTAGCCATTTGCACAAACCTTCTCCAACAAGGCACAAGAGGATTTCATTTCGATCAGCTCGAAAAATGGGAATTTTTGTAGAATATATCATACAAAATCCTCCGAGAGTCCGACGCACACATTAATAGGACCTCGCTTCTAATTAATATCACAAATTCCAAGCCATTACTTCGCAACCACTAAAGTGGTTAACGAATCTTTTAAACAAAGCAAAAATAATCTTAACATGATTCAATGCTGAAAGCGGAATTTTCCGCTTTATGAACCCTTTATACACGCGAAAATATAATACATTAATTATATCGAGACAGATTTTGTTCTAAAAATGTATTATGTATTATGAAATAAACTAAATAAAATGCAAACTAAAGCTGTATAAATTAGATTAATCAATTTATTATACCGCAAAATAGTCGTGCAAACGTACATTTCAAGCTTGCTATGGCAATAAATAAGCATCCTGGGTTAATAATTTATTTTTATTTTGCAGGAACGAGAAGAGGGAAAATATGAGTTATTGGAGAAAGTTCTGAACTTTATAAATTGAATATCTACAGTGATCCAGGATAATAACTGCAACGAAGAGGAAAATACAACACTTCAACCATCAGCATAAATCCATCTTAGCTCCGACCTTCTTTAAAAATAACCGTCCAATTTACAACAGTAATGAGTTCATTTTTGAAGGTTTACGTTCATACGGCAATGTAATAATTTTTCTTTTCATTGAAAACTTCGGCGAATTATATTTATTCAGAGCAAAATAAATTAATTTCCATGTAACGAAAAACGCTAAATTGTGTGTTGATTAAAAAGGCAACAATCTACCGCGGACCAATAGGAACTAATGTGGTTGTCAATTGCTTTAAAATTAAAATAACGAAATTTAAACTATTCAAAACTCTAACTGGATTTTAGGCTGAAAGGATTTAATTAAAATGTTAATAGTGTTCTCATTAAATACAACGCTTCTGTAGGCTTCTAGCTAATTAGAGTCTGGTAGTAATTTAAATGAATAACAACGGTACCACTATGTCGGATTACGAACGTATTCGTCTGGTAATCCTTGGAGGAGCAGGAGTGGGTAAAAGCTGTATAATAAAACGTTTTCTAATGAACACTTATTGCAGTAAGTATCGGAGTACAGTCGAGGATCTGTACAATAGAGAGTATGATTTAGGACATATGACGTTGAAAGTTGATATATTGGATACAGCGGGGGATATGCAATTTCCTGCAATGAGAAGACTGTGTATAGCAACTGCGCACGCTTTTCTTTTAGTATATGCCGTCACTTCGGCTCCTTCACTTGATTGTATAAAGCAGTGCTTTGAGGAAATTCGAGAGCAAAGAGGAGATTATCAGGAAATACCTATTGTAGTAGCTGGTAATAAATTAGATTTGACTTCGACACACCGAGAGATTCCAATTGAAGATGTTTCTGAATGGGTTTATTGCGAACTGCCAAAGTTAAGGTACGTTTTATTGCACGTAATTTGTACATATGATCTATTCCATAAACCTCGTTAAATGCCTATTTATAATAGTTCATGCAATAGCTAGGTTTTACCACAGAATGTTTATACTCAGCATACTTCTTAAGTTTATTATACTAATTATTATTTTTAATTTTCGATCTTGCGGCGTTGCCGCTGTAATCGCTATATTGAAATCACGGAGCGAAATAGTATATTAAAGTATAAGTGGATATTAAAGTCTTTAAAACACGCGCGATTTTTCAATAGAGCAAGTGTTTTAAAGACCAGTTATCCGCGAATACTTCACGCTATTTTTTTTTATTGATACACTTTGAAATCATAAATACAGGTATTATTACTACAAAAAATGGAAATAAGAATTAAGAATGTAAAATGGTTGAATTCGTGATGTGACATCAGGATACCTGTCAGTGTCAAGTGAGGAATACAAAAATTAATTTGCAATCTGTCACATAGTATTAATTATTGTAACTACAGTTGCTCCTCATTGTATATTGCTTTAAAATGAGTTCTAACATTGATTACTTAACTAGAAAAGCAGATTCGCGGTTAATCCCGCAATAATTCCTATCAGATCAATAATTAAAAAGTTGACATTTTGATTTCATGTTTGTCGGGTTATTGATGTTGCCATGGTAACTTTAAAACACGCGCGTTTTTTAAAGTTGGATTTAAGCACTTTGAGGAGTACTTTAAACAAGCAAAATAGGGTACCAATAAAAAAAAATAACTTTTTCGCAATCATCTTGTTTCCATTTTAACATCCCAACAAAATAAATAAAATAGGGAGATTATTGCAACTTATTGGTAACAAGAATGAAATAAGACCAGATCTTTACATTTTGAGGAGCCAGGAACACACAGAAAAATGTGTTTTTAAAAAATGTCTGTGTGTATGTATGTATGGGGATACGATAGCGCTGATGGAATTTGATATAAGAATGGTATTAGTATCGTACAGCGTTATTCATTAGAGTTTAACCCCCCTTCAATTTTGTTTCCTCTTTATTTTTGTTTTTGTTATTATTCGAGGTAAAAAAAGTTTCGTATAAAAATTGATAGCATAGATCACATGATATAACAATGAAGGTTGTTTTTAAAAGGGAAAATCCAGTATATTTTTACACATTCTTTTAGATTTTTTTTCCCTGATTTCAAATGTATCAGAGTTGATAGGTCTAGCTATAATATTTCTTGACATATCGAACATTAAATATGCTCCACACATGCATATAGGCATTTCATGGTTATCGAAGGAAATGCAGTAGACTGTGAGTCATGATACTACGATAACATTGTTAGTGTTTGACATTTCGTATTATTATTTGATCAAAATGGGTTGCACAGAGACAAAAAAGTTTGATATATTATAGGAATAGAAATAAAATCTTGTGATGAATAATATTTTATAACACATAATAACAACGAAAACTTTACAACAGCGTCAGCATTAGGTTCTTCATCAACTATTAAAATTGGCCACCATTACTTGAAATACAAAGCTCATACCTTTTTCTTAAATCATTTAAACAATTAGAAACAGAGCAATTATGGTTCCATTCGTAAATTGTTTGCCTAATTTTACTTCTAATTATTCAACATTCTGATTAAAATCATAATTCACTTTGTCCTTTAAATACCCCCACAAAAATGCATTGATCAAACACACAGAAGCAGAAAAGTCTGATATATTTCGCCTGTATGTTACAAATAATATAAATAAAAAAGCTGCAAGAAGATAATATCTGGCATTTTACCCAAATCGTCCGGCTCCTAGTGAAAATACATTCTTAACTACTTACCGTCATGTGAGAGAAACTGACAATTAAAAAAAAAAGTATCAAAAGAGCAAACGAAAATAAAGAACGTTATATTTTACGGCGTTGCTGATTCTTTAATTAACAGTTAATTAAAAATGCAATAAAAAACGCTCCTATATGATTTTATTGTGTCAGCCAATTGTTTTAAACGTTGCTTGGCAATATAATAATAATAGTAATAATAATGTGTTTATTTCCATAAACTATTACAGTATTGGAATATGACATTGATATAAATGCAGTTGGCTAAAATCTATGTGCCTGCGTTAATTTTTTAAATTTTTATATGATATTCTAAAAATTAAGTGATTTTATTGTCGATGTACCTTATGTCAAAAGTTTGGCGAAGTAATAAGAAACAATAAAGCAAACTTCACTTGTGTACTACTGCATTTAGAGGGGGTGAATTTTCAAAAATGGGGTAAGAAAACGCTTCTATATTATTTTATTGTTTCAGCTACTTTGCAGGAAGCTTCGATTGTTTGTAAAGAACATAAAAAAAATAGTGACTGAAATCTGCTATGCTGATTTTTCATTGACTGATATTTCTTAATAATTGAAAGTGAAAAAGAATGTTTTTTCCAAAATAATTCGGCAACGCTCGATCTTACGAGCAAAATGTTCCAGACAAAGTCGAAGAGAGGACAAAATTTCCACATTTTGTGTATATACATTTTTGTTGTATATACATTTTTATTGTAAGTCTAATACGTAACGAGATACAACGGTGAGAAAATTAAGTTTAACGAATCATCATCATCATCATCAAAGAATCATCAAACTCCTTTTTTGTTTGCAAATTATCTATAATTTTTTAGTTTCAAGACAAATAGATTTTTATCATAATAAATAATATAAAATATGCTAGGTTGCAAACGTACATTATAATTTTTTTCCTCTTTAATTCATCTGTCTGATACTATATCTCTTTAAACATTATACTTACCTACAATAAAAATGTATATACAAAAAATGTTGGAAATTTTGTTCTCTTCCAATATGTCTTGAACATTTTTCTCGTAGGATCGAGCATTGCCGAATTATTTTGAAAAAAAAACAATTTCTTGTACCTTTAATTCAAGATGGCGGTTCGCGCCTCTTCCCACCCCAAGGACGATAACTTGTGTTTTTTTATCAGGGCCTAGACTTAAACAACATACAGGGTGTAATCAGTTTCATGTCATTAAAAAAAACTGGTAATGGGGACCGACTAGACAAACAAAATACCTTTATGACATTTCCCTCTAGGGGCACTTTGAAAAACACTGATCTAGGTTAACATATTTAATATTATGGTAGACAACTATTGAGAACCACTGCTTTTCTTGGTCGATGGACTTGTACTTCCCAATTATACAACTTTTAAATTGTCATAAAAAGTTCTGGCCGGCACACGCGGTGTCAAAGGGTTATCGACCACCTTTGATGTACCGCCTCAACTGAACAACATATAAATCACTGAACTGAGGCAAGTATAAAGAGGCAAATAATTCGTTCTCTCTTGGTGCACAATTGCAAGCAAATAATGGCCATAGAGGTTTAAACAGAGCATTTCTTTACATGTGTGTTTTTTAGTTTGGAACAAAATATTGGATTG
Source organism: Stenurella melanura (assembly GCA_963583905.1). NCBI lineage: Eukaryota > Metazoa > Arthropoda > Insecta > Coleoptera > Cerambycidae > Stenurella > Stenurella melanura. Next base: position 108,921,150 of record OY757309.1, read on the forward strand.
TTTATAATTGAGAAAATTTAAATGTGGTTTATTAACATTTGTGACATAAATGAGTGTCCTGAGTTAAAAGCTTACTACCTACCCAAATGATTCAAAATCTCTGCATCTGTATCAATACACAGTTCGGTACGTCGAATTAAGTACATACGCACTTCGTTCAACACTAAACACTAAACTATCAACTAACGTTGTCAATAAAGAAAAATAAAATAAAAACTTGGTACAAAAGCCAAAAAGGAATACAAAAAGAATGAACAAGTAAGTTGTGCCTGTACGTAATCAAGAATTTGACAACTTGAACGGTAAGTCAATAAAATAAATCTTAACTATAAATACATAATGACGCGAAATTCAAAAATAACAAAAACAACGAACGGCGGATTGGACTTGTGTACATAACGAAACACCGACATGACAGTAACTAAAATATTGCACAAGGGAGAGTTAGAGTAAAGTTTTCTTCAGATCAGATCTAGATCTAAACCTACCTCAATATTCCAGCAGTTCCCAAAAAAATTTATTGAAAATTTGCGAAATTTTTGTTTTTTTTTTCTCCAAAACTATGAGCGTTAGACCCCATGGTATATAAGGTTTTTTTGTTTGTCTTGTCGTTCCCTACCACCAGTTTTTTTTAATGACATGAAACTAATTACACCCTGTATATCAAAATCATTGCTACTCCACCTTTTGCAGGGCAATATCCCCGACTGATTGGACTATTTTCTTACTTTGACATTTTTTGGAGTAAATTGGGAATATTTCTGAAAATCAGCAATGTACACGTCAGCCAATGTTTTTCTCTACTTATGGATATAAAAATTAACAAATTAGAGCCAATGCGAAGTACAGTGAAATGACAATAGCACTAATTCTTTTTGCAAATTAGCAATTAGTTTTATTAAAAAATCAGAGTCATGGATTTCATTTATATTTTTGATACTTCAACAATTTCAGAGCAATGACTGAAACAATAAAATAATATAGGAGCGTTCTTTTTGCAAATTTGAAATTCATTTATTTAAAAAATCAGCAGCAACCAAGCTCGGTAGCTGCTCTAATCGATCAGTTGTATTAATACCTTCACTCCATATTATTGTTAACTACATTGAAATCATATACCCGTATTGCCACTAGCTATAAAAAGTATACCTAATGGGAAACATAGATATTTTTAAAAAAATAACAAACTGTATTGAGAAACCAAAAGAATGAGAAGTTTACATGACGTCAAATGTAAATAGGTGTAATCAAAATTGTATCAATAATATTAATAAAGCACTGTAATTAATAATCTTTAGAAATTAATAAAATTTTCACTCATTTTCTTTAATTTGATGATACAAGAACACCTGCTGTTGACCCTCTTGGTTGCAATGATGAAATGTGCGGTATTACACATAATTCATACTTTTTTCTCGGAATTAAACAACATTCTGAGATTGTTGTCTGAATTTAATAAAATTCCGACTTTTATCGCGGAATTTAATAAAATTCCGACTTTCTTCTCGGAATTAAGCAACATTCCGAGATTTTTGTCTGAATTTAATAAAATTCCGACTTATCTCAGAATTAAGCAACATTCCGATATTTTTGTCTGAATTTAATAAAATTTTCCGACTTATATCTCGGAATTAAGCAACATTCTGAGATTTTTGTCTGAATTTAATAAAATTCCGACTTTTATCTCGGAATTTAATAAAATTCCGAGTTTTTTCTCGAAATTGCTAAGACAAAACTACTAGTGGCCCCTCTACGCTTTCGTAGTGTTGTATGTTTTATATTAACTTGTATTACTTTTCTATTGTGTGTTGACTAGCCAAAAACGTTTTTTGTATCTTGGTCAGATAAAAGTCTATTCTATTCTAAACAAATTAACCGATTAGAGAAAAAGCGTTGTGGATATTTTTACTAGCTGCATTTGTCAAATAAAACATTTTTTAAAGTTCATATTTTTTTTATTTCCGAAAAACTGATTTTCGCAGCTTTGCGAATTATCTAAACTATTTGGCACTAAATAAACAGTATTACCGAAGCATGATACTCAATATTCTTGGTCTCTTTTACATGAGTCTATTTTTATACATGAAGTATCTTGCATTTTTTTATCAAACCCTAATTCGATTATATTACCTGTATCATTAGCTATCATACTTGTTGGAATAAGATCCAGTACAAAATTGCTATAGAAAGTCAAATTTATTTCTAGATTTAAACCTTAGTTTTCTCCACTAAAAATAAATCTCAAATACATGTGTCCCTACCTGTACATCGTATATATGAAACTTTAACGTCATTCTATTATAAATATTATGATTTCAGAGTGAAAGTTTTGGAATGTTCTGCAAAAGACGACATCAACATAAAAGAAATATTCCGTTCATTTTTGACGCTATCAAGAATATTTCCACGAGATACGGAGGACACAAGTGGTTTAAAGCGGCGTTCGAGTGCATACGTATCAGCAAGTAAAGGAGGTAGAAGAACTGCAAGCCCAGCACCTGAAAAGGACAAGCCGGGAACTTCAGAAGGAAAGGATACTTTAATGAAACCGCGCTCGCGGTCTCTTATACGACGAGCCAGTAGGAAAACCAAACAACAAATGAGAGATGCACAGAGTGCTACTGACGATTGTAATGTTTCTTAAATTATTTCAATCTTAAGTGATATATAAAACGTACCTATCTAACAAAATAAGTACTTTGAATAGGTTGAACACTAATCAAAAATTGTCCAAATCAAAATATTTTAAGTGTTTATCTATTCCAACTTTATTTATTTTTATAAGGCCAAGAAACGTTTATGTTTAAAACAGAATAGCAGTCAATCACATGACAAATGTATTGACTTAATTTTCAAAACGATTTAATATTGAAAATATATTGTTTTGTGCCATATGATTATTTATGTACGTTTTCATCCCTTATATTCCCTAAGCAGTATAAATTAATTAGTAATACTGACTTTGGATGAAAAAGTCATGTCTCTGAAATAAAGGCATTGGTATACACGTCAAGCCAAGCTGATATTCCAGGTTTATTATGCTCATTTTTGAAAGGACAAAATCATTGCAACGATAGCATTTACAGTGACAAAATAAAAGGATTAGTATTACCTTGCCGACAGCCAGAAAATTGCCACTTACGGTATGAATTCCACAGAGCTTATGATATGAAGGCATAAAATTAACGCGAAACTGTAGGGCTCACTGGGTGTATATACCGAACAAGCAAGCCAAATACGAACACGAATGCAATATGTTAATTCTCATCCGCACTGTTATCGCCTTTTTTCATAATTAATATCATTTAGTGAATAATCAGGCAACACAGCTTTTAATTAACTTATTTTTAACTTCCTTATTAATAAGAAACCGCCAAATTAGTGGGGTCGGGTAGCTGAAAAAAACTTCACATCTGGCAACCAATGCGCCCCTTTGGATTCAGATAGTACATGGGTAGACGAGTCTAAAAAGCCCGGGACACAAATTTTCCTGGCCCTCTAGCGGTGTTGATGACGTAATCAATATGGCCGCCAAAGTTTTGTGACACTCTTCTACATTTCCTTATACAACTCGGGTTTGTATTTTAATATCAACCTATATTATTAGTGATTATTAATCAGGAGAAAACGCACTTTCCAACCTTATATTTGACATCATTGTTTAAGCTCGTAATACCAGAAATATTTGTAACTTTATTAAAATTTTTGTTATTTTGATTTTTTCGAAACATTTTGCTAGATAACTTGGAATCCATTACATGTAGCTGAAAATGTACTCCATACTTTTTTGTTCGTCAAAATATTACCTTTCGAACGGTATATATGACTTTTATTTTATCACAAACAGTTGCTGAAAATTTGCCAAGACAATGTAGCGTTACACAGCGAGTCGTTATTCCAACAAAGTAATTTATATGGGTTTCGAAAAGTAATAGAGTGGCTTTATTACTTTTTAAGTAGCAAATGTAATTATTGTAACTTTTGATGTATATGTAAATACATTCTTGCTGTTTTAGAGCTTATTTTTTAAAATCGTAGTCCCCCTCGAAATTTAAATTTTGGGAGGCAACTAAGGAATATATTGCTTTCGTCTACCTTACAGAAAGGCATAAATTACTCAATCATGTCAACGAAGAGGAAATACGAATTGGTTGATGCTACGGTTGACCCAGTGGTGGCTTCGTTTGCATGGGATCTGTGTTTGTTATACCAGAAGCGCTCAAAAGAGCGCTTAATCATTCCGAAGTATGAAGGTTATTTAACTATGGCGAATCTTGCAATTTTTGGTGAACATTGTGAGTTTCCAAGTGCTATAAGAAATTCGCACAAATTCAAGATATTGACGAACTATAGATTGAGTATGGTTGCGGCATATACAGAAAATTCATTCCAATTCATGAGATTTGTGCCAAATTCTCACTGGAAATTTACAGAAATTTGTCGACTTTTCGTTCTGTAACTGGTTGCGACACAGTTTCTATATTTTGTGGCATTGGCAAAAAGACAGCTTGGAAGATCTGGATGTCATTTTGTGAAATTGATTGTGTATGGCATCAGCTCTGTACAGGCACCTCTGATATTGATGATGAATGTCCATGATCTGTTACAGCGATTTGTTATTCTATTTTATGATCAAGCATCAGATCTTCAGAACATCAATGACTGTAGGCGGGTGTTATTTACAAGAAAGGATCGAGCAATCGGAAACATTGCTTTAACACATCAAATGAGTTACTCTTCAAGCAAGAATTTGGAACAACAGCCTCGTTGCACAATACACAATACCTTCGCCAACCAAGGGATTGTACTTCAGGAGGATCATACCGACCTGTGTGGCAACAATTTCAGAAGTGTCAAAACACTGTACAATTTACCTCCTGTACTTGCTGCAAGCGATGCACATCTTGTAAATCTGTTAAAATGGGAATCCGATGTACGAAACTTTGTGTATGTGAAGGACAGTGCTCCGACAGTGATCGGTAATCACAAGTAAATTTACACAAATCATTTGTATAATATTGCATATAACAGCAAGATATTATTTTCCGTTAAGAGTTTGGTACAAATCTCATGAACTGGAATGAACTTCCTGTCTTTGCCGCAACCATACTCAATCTGTAGTTCATCAATATCTTGAATTTGTCCAAATTTCTTATAGCCCTTGGAAACTCATCATGTTCAGCAAAAATTGCAAGATTTTTCGCCATGGTTAAATAATTTTCGTACTTCGGAATGATTAAGCGCTGTTTTGAGTGCTTCTGGCATAACAAACACAGATCTCATACAAACGGAGCCGCCAGTGGGTCAATCGTAGCATCAACCAATTCGTGTTTCCTCTTCGTTGACATGATTGGGTAATTTCTGTCTTTCTATAAGGTAGCCGAAAGCAATATCTTCCTTACACGGTGATGTTCCTCACACAACGTCTGCCTGAAAAAGAAACATATATTGCATTTTTGAAGTTGCCTCCCAAAATTTAAATTTCGAGGGGGGCTACGATTTAAAAAAATGCCCTCTAAAAAGCTATAATGTATTTACATATACATCAAAAATTACAATAATTACATTTGCTACTTAAACAGTTATAAAGCTGCTCTATTACTTTTCGGAACCCATATAAATAACATTGTTGGCATAACGACTCGCTGTGCAACGCTACATTGTCTTGGCAAATTTTCAGCAACGGTTTGTGATAAAACAAATGTCATATATACCATTCGAAAGGTAATTTTTTGACGAACAAAGCATGGTACCCGTTACAGCTACATGTAATGGATTCCAAGTTATCTAGCAAAATGTTTCGAAAGATCAAAATAAGAACAAACATTTTAATAAAGTTACATATATTTCTGCTATAATGAACTTAAACAATGATGTCAACTATAACATTTGAAAGCGCGTTTTCTCCTGATTAATAATCACTAATAGTATAGGTTAGTATCAAAATATAAACACGAGTTACATAGGGAAATTTAGAAGCATGTCACAAAACTTTGGCGCCCATATTGATTACGTCATCAACACCACTAGAGGGCCAGGAAAATTTGTGTCCCGGGCTTTTTAGATTCGTTTACCCATGTACTATCTGAATCCAAAGGGGCGCATTGGTTGCCAGATGTGAAATATTTTGATATAATTTTCAGCTACCCGACCCCACTAAATCCCGATCATTGCGAACTATCATCCCTGGACGTTGTTGGAGATTGTTGGACCTAACTAAAAGAACGAACCGAATCAGATAATCTCTTCAACTCTAAACACATAGCGCATTTTCTTATTCACCACTTATTCCATTTTTTTGTCAGTGGATTAGGCTAACTGGTCCTTCGCCAGTGTTTAAATCTTGCGTTCATAAACAATTAATATATTTTGGTTAAATCGGTGTGAAGTGGATATTTAGTACAATTTTCAAATCAAGCTAATGGGTTTTGGTAGATTTTGACACATCATAGATATTTGATTTATTTGTCTAGAAAACTGGCCACGATGATACCGCGCTGCAATGCTATTGTTCATTTTTCTCTGAGAGACAGAGCAGGCGAGTTCTAAAAATTTAAATCCCGTTATCAAACAAAATGAAAGTTTATAATTTAGAAGAAAGAAAGCAACTAGTTAAATGGTATTACAAGTAAGGCGAGGTTTATTTAGTACAGGAAAACTTTACTTTAACTCGAAAAAAAATTGTGCAGACTTTAAACTTTGGTTATAGGTTTAAAATGGGCCAAAGTTCACGAAACAAAAAAAGTTTTAGGACTTTTACAGATTCGTGGGACCGTATAGGTAGCGATAAGGGGATTTTTAGTTAAAAAATGGATTTTTCTCTATTTTCTCAGAAACTATGGCATTTATAAAAAAATAGTTTAAATAACAGTTGTTTCTGACAAAATTATCTTTAATTCGTTGTTTTTAAATTAATTTTATAGCAATAATTAACCGAAATACGGCTATTTTTCGATGGGGGGTTGAAATGGGTGACTTTGTTTAAAGTTTATCTAAAAATAATATTTATTCATTTTTATTATCCAAGTACGAATAATAATAGAAAAATTATACAAAAAATATATATAATATAAATAAAAGAAAATTATACAGAAGAAGAACGTTGCTATTCAATTTCGAAACTGTCGTCTTCATTATTGTCATCAGGTCTTCTAAATCACTTTCATCATGAAAGTTTGCTCGAAGTTACATAATCTATTGCTGCAGTTTGAGCTTCGCAATTACTACACTCAGAGCCCTCGCAAAATTTACACATTACAGAACATTTTAAACCAGATTTCATGCATTTGTGAGGTGAGGTACGATACCGGTTTCAGTATCTAGTCTTACCGTGGTCTCCGAATAATAAGTATTGGAAGACCCTGTATGGTGATAAAAGTCGAAAAAGTGATAAAAAATTAGCGATTTAAAAAGCAAAAAGTGGTGGAAATTCCTTCTAAGGAGGGCAAGTGACCGCGAATAAGTAAAGAATACCCAAAGACACGGTGAGTTTCGAAAAAACATTAAATTAAAATTGCAAAGTGACAGTGACATAAAAACTTTTTTGAAAATTAAAAAGTCTCGAACCCCCACGTAAATTTGTTCAAGAACATAACCTCAAAATCAAAAGTAAGTTCAGAAACAAAGATGAATACCCCCCGACCGGTTGGTTGAAACCGGTCGAGGATGGAAGATAAAACGAAAAAAATAGAAGAAGGAAGGGCTGCGGCCTTCCTGGCGATAAACCAACAAAACGCAATAAAAAAGCAAACAATCTCGCATCCGGAAACGAGACTGATAGGTCGACTATCAGTCTCGGAGGAGAAAGCAAAAAGAAAGGGAAAAAGATCAAAAGAAAGCACTCAGAGATAGCAACCGGAAACATAAGCAGCGACGCAAGCGCTAACAGTGTGAAAATGGCGCCACCAAAGGTACGAAATACGCAGGAAAAAGAAGAAGGAACGCAACAATTAGTGGAACTCTTTCAAATTAGAAAGGGTCGAACGCCAGAAGTGGGAAACAAAGCGTTTACCCACCCAATTGCAAAAACAAGAAATACTCAAAATACCAAAGAAGAAAACATCATCACAACGGAGAACAGGCATGAAGGAGAAGTAAGCATGGACAAGGACATGGACATAGAACCAACACCTCAACCCCAGTCCCAAGAAGAGCAAGAAAAAAATGACCCGCCAAAAGCAGCAAAAAAACCGCCTCCCATAATTATACATGGGAGGTTGGTAAACCACCAGAACTTAAATGTGTTCTTAAAAAGGAAACTAAGCGGCGGGCATCTGTGGAAGCACAGTGCCAACAATACAACACTTCAGCTCCAAAACAAAGAGGACTGGGGGAGAGTTAATAGGTACCTGGATCAGGCAGAGGTACAGTACCATACTTACACCCCTAGGGATGAGAAAACGCACGCTTTCATCCTTAGGGGATTGTACCACGAAATTAAAACAAAGGATATAGAGGAGGAGCTCGAGAGGCAACATAAGATTAAGGTAAAAAGCCTATACACTTTCCGCGGAACTAGGAATCCTGCTTATATGATCACTACCAGCAATGAGATCACGCTGCGAGACCTGCAAGCAAGAGTAAAGTGCCTGGACCACACCGCGGTGTATTGGGAGCGTCAATACAACGCCAAGGGAATCATACAGTGTCATCGGTGTCAGCAGTGGGGCCATGCAACAACGAACTGCCGAGCAGCCCCACACTGCCTGAAATGCGCCGGTGGCCATATGACGCGCCAATGCACCAAGGCAGTGGACACACCAGCCAGGTGTATAAATTGCAGGGAGGCCCACCCGGCTAACAGCGTGATCTGCAAAGTGTATAGGCAGAAAATGGATGCCATAAATCAACGGTCCAGAAGAGTTCCTCCTCCCCCAGAAGCAAGGTATGTGGCAGCCCCACTGCCAAAAATAAACGCATGGAGCAAGCAGCAAACATCAAGAACACCCCCGACGAGGGAAGAATATCCGCCATTACCGGCAAGCAGGGAAAGAGCGCCATCACCGCCCCGTACGCAGCTACATAGTAGAACAGGAACACAAGAAGGAATGGATCACCTACATCAACTCAGGCAGAAGATGGAGCTAATGTCTACATTAATAAACATTCGGCAAATGCTTAGATGGGTAGATGAGCTCAATGGGGAGCTACAGAAATGCACCAGTGCCTGGGAGAAATTCCAGGCAATGGTGTCGTTCTTTGAGAGTCTGCCCGCCGATGCCTTTTAAACTCAAGGTTTCTTCCTGGAACGCAAACGGTATAGGTAATAAAATACCCTTTCTAATTAATTATATAACGAGGCACAAAATTGACATTATGCTTCTTAACGAAACAAAACTCAACAGACGAGATAAGCTTCGCGTCCGAGGGTATACGACAATTCGAAAAGATAGGGCCGACAATAACAGGGGTGGCGGAGTGGCAGTGCTCATAAAGTCGGATATTGCCCATACACATCGTGTTCTACGGAATACCTCCGTGGAACACGTGTGTGTGACGCTGGAAGGCGGCATGAGCATTGTGGCCGCGTATAACAGGCCCGCGAACGGCTTCACAGCGGGTTGCCTTGAGAATCTACTGAACGCAAGTCCGCGCTGCCTGCTCATAGGCGACCTTAACGCTCGGCATAACGCATGGAACTGCCATCGTAACAACGCTAACGGCAACACTCTGTACGATTACGCGAGTAATCGTAATGTCATTGTGCAATATCCGGACGATCCCACGCATTTTCCGGATAACGGTACAACGCCTACTACCCTCGATATAGTGGTGAACAAGGGTGTGAGGGACTCCACACAGCCGGTGGCTCTGGAGGAGCTCACATCCGACCACAACCCGATTCTACTAGAATTGGGTAATATGTCGAGGGAAGACATAACACAAAGAATCACTTCTTACAGAGACGCCGACTGGCGCCTCTATAAGACACACATAAACACAAACTTGACACTAACAAACGAAATCACTACAGTCGCCGAACTCGAAAATGTAATGGATGAGTTTACACGAGTATTGCAGAATGCCAAACAGAGTGTTGCAAATGTTATAACTATAAATCCCTACAAGGACCGACTTGACGACGCGGTCAGACAGGATATTAGGGAGAAAAATAGACTCAGGCGACTTTGGCAGAGAAATCGAGATGCCGACGCTAGAGCCGAAATGATCAGGCTGCAAGGGCGGATCAGGACCGCCATAAACACCGCAAAAAACCGGAAATGGCGGGATAGGCTGGACGCGTTGAATCCTCAGGACAACTCGCTGTGGAAGCTAACGAGAGCAATGAAAAATACGCGGGAACCCATGCCCGCCTTGACCAACGCAAACGGACGAACGGCTTTGACAGACGCGCAAAAAGCGAATGACTTAGCTACACACTTCCAGACTGTACATAACACAAACGTGCCTAACAATTTAGAACAAGACCGCATCGAAAACGACATAAACGAACTAATTGGTCATGACATCCAATTGACCAGACGAGAATTTCTAAAAGTCATGACCAAGCCCTCGGAAATAGCGGGCATTATCAGGACCCTACCAAACGACAAAGCTCTGGGGAAAGACGCTATCGAATACAAGCTACTCAAGCATCTACCGAGGAAAAGCATTGTGCAACTGACGTACATTGTAAACGCGATCCTACGGCTGCAACACTGGCCCAGCCAGTGGAAGTGTGCCGTGGTCGTGCCGATCCCAAAGCCGAACAAAAACTCGAAGCTCGTCGGCAGTTATCGACCAATCTCGCTACTGTCGACGATCTCCAAGTTGGTTGAGAAGGTCATCCTGGTCAGGCTTAACACTGCCCAGGATGAACTCCACATCGACGACGAGTGTCAATTCGGCTTCAGGAAAGGCAGGAGCACGACGCATCAGGTCGTTAGGATCGTGAATGACGTCAAAGTACAATGCAACCTCGGTAAAAGCACCGCCATGGTGCTCCTAGATGTTGAGAAAGCCTTCGATACCGTCTGGATACCGGGACTTATACACAAACTAAACATACTAGACTTCCCTACACACATAACCAAACTGATTCACTCTTTCCTGACAGACAGGTCGCTGCAGGTCAGAGTGAATAATAAACTCTCAACACGGCGGGATATTCGCGCGGGCGTCCCCCAGGGGTCGTGCCTATCACCTAAGTTGTACAATCTGTACGTATCAGACTTCCCGGAATTCCCGAATACTAAACTTGCCAAGTACGCCGACGACACAGCCATGTATGTGCATTCGCACAACGCCCAAGCAGCGAATATGCTGCTGAAGGCACACATGGCTCGTGCCACGGCGTATTACGACAAGTGGAAGATTCGGGTCAACATCGAGAAGTCTGAGACCGTACTCTTCACGCGCCGAGCTACAGAAAATCGCATTTTAACGCCAATTTCGATCAGGGGTCAAGAAATTCCAATTAAAAGGTGCGTGAAGTATCTGGGGGTACATCTGGACAGACGGCTGACCTTCAACATACACACTAACGAGACAGTACGAAAGGTCTACTCCATGTCCAGGAGTCTGTATCCGCTCCTGGCAAGGGGTAGCGGACTAAATAGGACAAATAAAAAATTATTGTACACAATGGTGATCAGGCCGGCCATCACATACGCGGCACCGGTGTGGTGCAGCATCCCGGTCACGACAATGAAAAAACTCCAAGTCCTGGAGCACAAATGTATGCGCCTCATCTCTGATTCGGGCAGATACACCTCCCTCAGAGATTTATATGATCGTTGTAACGACATAACACCACGGGACACATCACAAAAATTCTACGAGTTTCGACTGGGTGAAAGTCCGCTTACACGCAACATTACCCAAATAAGAATGCATAATGCCCCATTCCAAATTAAACACCCATTACCATACCAGGCGTTGCCTATCTTTCGGCAACCTCTATAGCCACACTCTATCCTACCAAAACTTCCAACTATCATACACTTTTCACCACCATATCTTTTATTCTGTATCTATCTCTTTCCTTCTTCTTGTTTGTCATATGTTTGTATTTTTGTAATTTTTGTTATTCTGTACTTTTTTGTTAAAAATTCAATTTAGACCGATAAACCTTTGTAAAAATTCTAACTATTTTAAACTCAATTTTCCTTTCCAAAAACCAAAAATTCCCAGCGGCGAGCAGACTGTTGGGGTAACTTGTTTAAATGGAGCTTTTCCAATTGAGTTCGTCTCCATCTAAGCAATAAAATTTTTAAAAGTGTTTTGCCATAAAATAGATTAAGGTTTTTATTCATTGCTTATAGTTAAGTTTTTTAATATGTTCAAATCTATTGATAATTTTAAGCCGCCACAGGCGGCAGGAGTTTTATCTCATTTTAATAATTTTATTGAGCCAAACCGGTCACGACCCATCCAACCGCACTAACACCACGGCGCTGCGCGACGTGGTTGTACGGTTGGCTCCGGGTCATGATCCGGGGAAGCATAAAATGTATAAGAAAAGCAAATAAATATGTTGATGATGATGATGATGGTTTCAGTATCTCGATCGGCGAAGTTAAGTCATGTCGGTCGAATCCATTACTCGGATGGGTGACCGTATCTCATTTCGCCGTCCTGGTTATGGTACAGTAGCATTAGCTAAACTTCGACAGGACGTTAAAATAAATAAGGCAATTAAATAAATAAATTTGCGTTGTAACACGGAGCACTTTCCTTTACATCCGCATACTATTAAATCTAAAATGTTCTTTGGTGCAGCGTCTTGTTTGGACTGGTTGCAGAATATCTCCTCTTTTTTTCCATCCCCACTCTTCAGTAAACTTTTCATTGCCAAGCCATTTTTACACCTGGTAATATGTTCTGTATGAGTGTTGTGCTGCAGGAGCAGCCGTTGGAGGCAAATATTCCAACTGAGCAGTCTTTTTTAAGCGATTGTTAAAACAGACGCAAAAAAATTCTCTCTTCTGCCTCTTTTACTTCATTTAAAGAAGAATTCTCATTATAGAAAGCATTGTATTTTCAGGAGCTAATGCTATTAGAAGAACAAACAGATCGACATCTTGCCCAACTATTGTTGTTGTGGCAATTTTGAAGTCACTAATTGCAGATTTATATTTTAAATTCCCTGCCGGATTCGAATTTCGAGTTCGCCAGTTCATTTGGAACTGCGAAATTGTAGAAAAAGACATTTATTTGCAAAAACTACAAGGAACATGAAAATATGTGTTTTATTATTTCTCAATCAATGTCACGCTTGCTATTGGAGATATGGAACTAAAAATTCAACCAAATATTTCAACCCTTGTCTGAAGCATAGAGAAACTTGAAGTTCTATTCCTATGAAAGATTTTTTATAAAAAATATAAAAACCCTTACATGTTGACCAAAAATTGTAAAATGCATCGTAAAATATAACATGCGACAAACTATTTTGTTATTAAAGTTGGGTGGGTGGTGAACCGAAGCAAAGTGGGGTTTAAAGTTCAAAGAAACTTTTTTATTCGACATATTTTTTTATGTGATTGTTAGTTCTTCCACACTAGAGCTGGTAACAGAGCACACTCTGTAACATGGTATAACAGTGTATGTTGCTGGCTATTGCAGGCAATGAAGAAGTATTTTCTTTTTGTTGTACTTATCTTGGAAATTCACTTTATACAGTGTTTTATAGCAAATATTTAGCTTGAATCAAGGAGTATGTGCGTAAGTTTTTGAAATAATTAATCTTATTATATTACTTATGATTTGAGTCGAATAAATACTTCAAAAATAGATTATAAGGCAGTGTCTTATGTGTCAAAAAGATAGTGCCTAAACATTACAAAATGTAACGAGTGAGGCTCTTGATTCATTAAAAGAGGCGGTAAATACAAAAACGGATTTGTATTCCATAACACTGGGCACAGAACTAAAAAACAAGTATTATTTTTAAGTAAAAATCCAGTGTTTCACGCACAATCTAGGAGTTCCTACACGCGAGAATTGTAGAAAAAAAAAGAAAAAGAGAACTGTCTCCAAATAAAACTGAACTACTTTATTTAAGGACTTTAGCAAAAAATATTTATATTTTACGATAAAGACAGGGATTTAAGGGGAAGTAGAAAACTCATCCCATTTCCCACTTTTAGTAGACAAATACAAATTTTTAAATGTAGCCCAAAGACACAAATTATTTATTTCTAGATAAAATTCAAGGACATGGTGATACTTGTATAGATATGATAGTTCATGAAATGAAATATCATAAATATTGCATGACCAATTTTTTAAAACTAAAATCAAGAAATTCTACATATAAAAGGAATTAAGAAAAACGTATGACGTTTAAATTTACGACACTTAAATGCAATAGATTTTTCGTCTAATAGTTAATTATAATTTCTTTCATGTGTAAAAACATCATTAATTCTTTTTTTACATTATTCATACCAATAGTTAATGCTCTTTATTAAGAATGTTAAATTTTGCCTACAATTACTCAAATCATTCCTTCCTCCAACAGAAAATGACTTCTTATATCATGCGAAAAGAAATTTCGTCCAGATTGCAACTTATAAAACATCCCTTGAGATTCATCCACATCTGCCTAATATTTTTCATTTTGGTTGGTGTGTATTAGAAAGGGTATGATTCCAATAATGATGAACAAGTAATCAAAGCCTAAAAGTTTCAATTTACATTCATTTTGTAAATGTAAAACTTATAATTGCAACAGTAATTGTCGTTGCCGTGCAGCAAAAAGTACGATGGGTAATTAGTTGCATGTGCAAAGGAAAATATTCCGAGCCATCATTATAACATTTTAAAAGTTCATGTAGGTCTGGAATCGAATATTTTTTTTGTGATTTTATTTTTTGCAGACAATGGAAAAACGTACATAGCCGCAAAGAAACAAGGTGTTTCAATTTTTATTTAAAATGTTAAGTAAATAGGTATACTTAGTGACAAATTTATGTCCACTTATGAATTTATGTCAAAATGTACAATATTCCAGCAGATTTTTAAATAAATATTGTTAAATTTCTGTTTTCACTTTTCTCTTAGCAATAAATTTGTTATGTATGTAGTTTATATTATCGTTACTTTTAGGCATTCTTTTTTTTTATTTCTGATGCAAAATTGAAACATTTTCCCTTCAGTTTTGTTACTTTAAAAAATCGCGTATTCATTCTTATAATTCTTTAATTACTGTATTTGTGTACAAATATATCGAATCTAAACGAAATATTAGAATTTATTATTTTTAATGTGTGTTTCATAATTAATAATTGAAATGAAACAAAAAAAAAGTGTTTCTTCTCGATGAATTCATTCTTTGAGAAGCAACAGGTATCCCGTACCCAATGCAGTGTAATCTCTCTCTCTCAAGTAGGCATAGTTATAGTAGATAATTTACAAATATTGGAAGCGAAACTCCGTGTTGCGGGCGCGCCGAATTTTAACAATTCATTTGCGACTAAACTAAACAGCAACAAAAAGAAATATAGTTTCCAAAAACTTCCATGACCTTTAAAATTCACTTTTTGTCATTATACTATCCTTCTATGTTCAATAATAAAAAAGTTTCTCGCTTACTATATTTTACAATGCGTTCTCGTATTTTTGCATAACACGCTATAGTTTATATACTTTTTATAAAAAAGATATCACGGTAGAACAATTTTGTTTCATACATCAATCAGAACAATACCAATATATTTGAGATCAATATCTTTCACAAGGCTCGAGATACTGAGTGAGAAATAAGAAAATGCACATTTTCATGCTTCTCCGAGCTTTGACAAAAATATGTCTTTTTTTCCATTTTCGCAATTCCGAATTAACTGGTGAAATTCGAATCCAGCAGAAAATTTTATATAAGAATTTGTTTTTCGTTTTTGTATACCCTTTAGTCGACCCCTCCACCTTCAAAATGCATCGTAGCGCGCTCTAGACTCTACTAAATCAATTTGTCGGCATCGTCACATGCTTGATCGCCTTTGATGTTAATATCTGTATGTCTTCATTAACATTTGAATAAGTTGTTTCTTGTTCTCAATAT
Source organism: Stenurella melanura (assembly GCA_963583905.1). Lineage (NCBI taxonomy): Eukaryota > Metazoa > Arthropoda > Insecta > Coleoptera > Cerambycidae > Stenurella > Stenurella melanura. The sequence continues at coordinate 108,937,153 of OY757309.1, forward strand.
GTGACAAAAACCTTTCCTGGCTTATGCTCACTGCAGTGTCGTCTGATATAGTGAAGCCTTTTGCAGTGAAAAATGATAGGGGGCAATTTCATACTTACACTACTTACAGCCTTTCAATCACCATCGAAAAATGGCCGTATTCGGTTAATTGTTGCTATAAAATTAATTTATGAACAACAAATTAAAGATATCTTTGCCAGAAAAACTTCTATTTGAACTATTCTTTTTCAAATGCCATATATCCCGAGAAAATAGAGAAAAATCATTTTTTTTTAATTAATACTTTTTACCCCCTATAAGTTCTCGCGGACCCGTAAAAGTTTAAAGTCTGAACAAGTTTTTTCCGAGTTACCATTTCTTTCAATATTTTCCTGTATTAATTATGCACAGAGTGATTGAAAACTTTGACCAATATGGATGCACTTCTCTGTCCCGACCTAAGTAGTCACTTCTAATTGACGATAACGGAGAAGTTCTAGAGATAATGATTTGTGATACCATCAGATGTCAGCAGAAGCTTTTACTATAGACTGGGACACTATCTTTTTCAAGAAAGTAATATTTTCGAGAATTTGTTCCAATCACTTGACCTACTATTAGCACAGGGCAGTAATGCCTTTAATGAGCAAGCGTCAATTGGTATAATTTCCTCGCAGTATTAGGTATTAACAAATCAAATTTTCATATTACATAACAGTAAATAAGTGGAAACAGTAATTTGGCAGATACTGGGTTCCAACTCATTTTATTTGGTTAGAGGAGGTTTTAAGCTTCAACTTCTTCCTTTTCATTTTCATTCGATGAGCTTAGTGTGAATGAAAAAAATATATTAAAAATGAGTTGCTAATGAGTTTGATTAAGACTTAATTAGGCAACCCGATATATTTTATTACAACTCATTGAGCCCCACAGTCTGGCGTTCATTGTATGCCTTCAAGTTACAAGATAAGTATTCAAAAATTATATCGTATGTAACGAATCCCTGTTCAGCTGGATCAGGTGTTCGCAAGGTGTCTCTCGCGCTTATACTTTGTCACTGTAAATAATAGCGCTGCTAAATAATTTATCCTTTCAGAAACAGGCATACCTATTTAAACGGGCGTCTCCCCACCAATGAGCAGCGAGAACTGAAATAGCCCTCAGCGAAGCATAACCGAACAGGTCATTAAATTATTTTCTTAATAATTCCAAATACCTTCTCTAAAATACTTTCATGGTAAATTATCTAAAACAATTAGTTGCTTAATTCACACACACGTAGGGCTATTATTATTATCTCGGTGAGCAATTCCAAAGAATGATAATAAATTAAGTTTTGAAATTATTTTGAATTTTGTCATAATAGCTTTTAAATAAATCAGTATTTGTTTGTTTGTAGTTAAACCAGAATACATTTGTTATATTATTTAGCAAAGAGCTGTTTAGAACTATGAAAAATGTGTTGTACCTACTTTAAGTTACAGCTGTTTGGAAGACATAATTAACACTGACAACATCAAATATGTAAAATCTCAATGAGTTTCAATAAAGAGGTGAGATGATAGTAATAAATATTAAGAGCCCTAATAATAATTTAATTAGTTAAATGCAGTATTTTTTTGTAACTAACTACCCAATCGAAAATTATGTTGGATCATTTAGTAAAATTTGGGTATAAGAGCCAAAATCAAAATTTTATTGATTTCCTTTTCAAAATCGGCCATAAATCTTTAGATCCCTAACCAGGATACGAAGTCGATTTTTAATACATTTCTTATTCAAATAAAAATGTTTTTTAGTAATACAAATATTTGTATTAATATAGGATAGAAAATCAAATACTCAACATATGCTTAGAACAAATGATTATGTGGAGCAAAATATCATAATTTTCCATCTGCACATACAGATTTCTTTTTCAAAACTGTAGGTAATGTAAAAATATTGCAAAAAAAAAACTAAATGTAAAGATAACTCAAAAGGAGAAAAACAATGTTATGGGTTACATAGAAACAACTTATACGACAATTATTGTAAAATACCATTGTCTAAGGAATTACTACCTCCACATCCAGATTTCCCATCCAAGCGGTAATTCTATTTTGTTAACTTCTTTATAATGGAGTAGGAGGTGGTGGTGGTGGCAGATGTCATAAAAATAGTTGAGACTGACTTCGTGCGTATACACCAAATTCCATGTTTCTGGGCTATTACTGATTTGCTTCATAATACATACGTGTACCAAATTTCAAGTTCATATCTTAATTATATTTTGTCAATCTCTTGGAGTGAGGGTGGCAGATGTCTTTAAAAAAAATTGATACCTTGACTTCTAGTATGTACACCAAATCCCAAGTTTCTGCATTCTTACCGGATTATTTATTTACCCCCTAACTCTTTAATGGAATAATCTCAAGATATAATACATACATGTATCAAATTTCAAACCTTGTCTTAATTTTACTTTGTTAATCCCTTTAATATGGGGAGTGGCAGATGTCATAAAAAAAATCTAAAACTATTTCAACAAAAAAGTTTTAGAATTTTGTTTTACCATTACTACTACACTTGCAGCCCAGTACGTGTATGCGGAAGTAATTAAACAGTAAAATTTCACAAATTAGAGCTTCAGTTCAGCTTCTCGGCTGGTCTTGTCGCACACAAACTCTTTAAAGAACTAGTCAAAAACTTTGCCAAAATATAAATGGAAAGTTTATTACATTTTAAACGGTTACGTTGTATTTTTGCTAACATTATTACAAGGAGGTTGGAGAAAAATATGAAATATGCAATGTGTCCCTTGATTGAGTCCGAGAATGGTGTAGAAGACCACAAATATTTTCATATTTGGAAATTTATGTCTGCTTAACTGAAAAGTATATTGAATGCACTATTGAATTTCTAAAATAACAGAAACTGATAGTTAAATAAAACTCATAAGTAAGGTCAAATCATATTCCTTTGTAAATAGCTGCGTTATTCTTTTTTTTTAATTTAATAATCATCGTTGTAAACAGACAAAGTAGTTGCTTTGAAACAAATGCTGTGTATTATTGTATAGAAATAATATAAAATATGTGTAACCATAACTGTATTAATATCCGTGATAATTTTTTTAACCGAGAATAACTATGGGCAAAATATTCTCGTTTCAAGAAATTCGTTAATGTAGCTAATCAATCATAGTATAAACATAGCCTTGCACAAATTGGGGTTTACTGAAACACTAACTATATGTGACAAATTATTAAGATATTAATATTAAAACTTGAAAATACAACTAAATATCAACAATACTAACATTGAATCAGACTTATTGCAAAAATGGGAAACTTAGAAGCCATCAAGGTAAATGAATTAAGAGGATAAGTGTAACAATGTTGATAGCACTATCTCATTATACAACTAATAGTATAAAAGCCAGTGTGCAATTACCTAACACATTTGTATCAGCTATATGATTAAATTATTATCCTTAGAACAAGGTAGACAAGAAAAGTGAAATGAGAATTTCTTTTGATGGTGCAAGCTTAATTTATAAATAAAATTATTTTAAAAAATCATCAATATATTTACTAATCATGACTTAAAAGTAGACAGTTTGTAGATTCAAAATATCTACCGCTGTACTCCACTAATCGGAACATGTGCCTGCCTCTGAACCTCCACTAACACAGATTCACACCATTCCTATTTTTTTATTCACTAAATAGTAAGTAATTGATATAAAACAATGTTCGGTTGATACCATTACTTGCACCAATTGCAAAAGACCTTTTTAATTATTTAGTGATGTTGGCACCACTAACGGACATTTGGACCGTAATTGTTTTTCAGAAGGTAACACTACTTTTTCATTAAATATAATATTTCGTTTGCAGCGCTCGCTAATATTGAATTAGATCGGCTTAAGTTTAATTTAAACCACCAAGTACGTTCAAAATGAATCATGGTTTCCTAACCTCGGTTTTTAATATACTTTCATTGTTTTCATACTTTATCAGATGGAGTTGTTTTATATGTGTTGTGTTATTTAAAATGGTGAGATGGATTCCAACTCCGACATTGACATCTTCAATTACAATTTAAATCTAATCGAGATCATAGATTTCGGATTCCCTAAACAAACATATGATAGAAATTATCATTAATTGTTTAGATAATCTGACTTTCTTCAGGAGGTTCAGGCTGATGAAGAATGTTCTTCATTTGTAGTTTACTGCAGACTTATTGCTGGTATAAAAAGTGTCGAGGTCTTTGTTCTGTACTGCACCGTCAAAGGCGCCGACATTTTTTATACCGACCAGATAGATGAGAATAAGTATTCTTACTCCTCTACATACATACGTTAACTATCAACTTAAGTAAACCGAAAAGAATAGAGCACGGTGCAACAAGACGAGAGGTAATTCTGATTTAAAAATTAAACCTGGATTACTTAATTCATCGCTTAAAATGAAAACGATGCAAGTGGTCGTAAGAGAATTTCTCATATAATTTTCTTTGTGTGACATGCTCTAAGGAATAGGATTAATAATTTCTCTAGCTAATAAAAATGTGTCAGCTAATTGCACTCTGGCTCCTCTAGTATAAACGATATTATTTTTTAATTAAAAATACACCCGTATGATGGCATGTATAAACGAAACACTTTTGACACTAAATAGTCTATAAAATGACGAATTTTCTACATTGGTGATATAAAAAAATAGTTAGTTGTTAAACTTTCTGTAAATTTAAATTTTTTACACAAAATCCAAATATTGCTTCCACATCCACGTAGTGAGAGGATGTATTATAATCGTAAAAAAAAATCAAAAATTTGCTTGTTGAAATAGGTTTAGAATGTCGTGAAACGTCGAGAATTCAAATTTGTGCGAATAAAATGTCTGTCTATCTGTAACTTTTATTTTTGTGCGCCCGTTTTCTCTGGAACGGTTTGAGATATTGAATTCATATATTACACACGTTTGTATTATAACGACATCTGGAACTGGATTATCTTTTGAATTTATCCGGTAAGAGAATGTGGGTTAAATAGGGGTAATCAGGGGAATATAATTAAAGCAAGCTGGTAAGACTACAGAAACGTGAAATTTGGTGTATATACTAGAAGCCAAGGCATCAGTAAAGGGCTTGATTAAATTAAGATATTCGATTAAAATATGGTATACGTATGTATTGTATTGATGTCCGATTGAGGTAAGTCCGTTGAAGGGGTGGAGGGGAGAATTGGGGAAAGTAAGTAAAGCAAGCTAATAAGAGTCCAGAAACTTCATTTTTGGTGTATATGCTAGAAACCAACGCCTAAATTTTTTTTCTGATGTCTATCCCAAATACTAAAATTCTATACCAATTATTTCCAGTAAGAGTGCAAATGTAGTCAAGAAGTTTTCCTTCAAAGAGTCTTGGATAGAAAATCTGGATGTGGAAGTAGTGATTCCTTAGACAGCAGTTGATTTTATATGTTTCGAGTTACTTTCCTGGTATAAGATTGCTTCGTACAACTTCGAGGAAGAATCTTTGTGTGGAAATGAAATAAACCTTAGGCAGTGAAATAAAATGCGGATGCAGGATTCTAACAGAGTTTTACTCCATTTGAATTATGTCTGTTATGAAACTTGTAATTACCTGAAGGCAAATTCAATAATCTAATGATAATTATATCATTGGACAATAGAAGTAAGAGTGCATGAAATTACGTTTGAGATAAGTAGAAATAACAAATTAGTAATTGTCAACTACTCTTGAATTGACTGCAATGCACCAGAGGTATTGATTGATTTTTACCTTTCTAGATGTGTACTTCGTAAATAATAATTTGCAAAGACGTTTTACTTTTAAACTCAGCTTTTACATCTCGTTGTATATATTTCGTTAATGGAAGTTTGTATTAATTCAAGAGATGGAAATATGAGTTCATGTGTAAGTTAATCTTAGTATTGTGGACACTTCATGTCATCTTTTAGAGTGAGATTTAATTCGCTAGAGTTTTACGTTTTAACTTAATCCAAGTCGTAACTTGGAACTTAAAAGATGTTTTTATGCAAGATTCCTTGCACGTACCAATGTATATAATGGAATTGTTGTTAGGTATTAAATATTTTTTTCTATATTTAAAGTTCCAATACACGTTTTTTGTATTGAATTTTATAGAAATATTTACTTAGATGTTGTGATAAATCAATAATAAGGCTAATTTCGCCGAATCATCAAAACTAGATGTTCTTTTCTGTTCCATTGTGTGATATTTAATGATATAACAAATCTTTTAATTTAAGGAAATAGGTATTCGGATAGTAATTTCCTTTTCTGAAACAGGGTGGTAGCTTTAAAACTAAAAAAAAAAATGTGTGTAGATACTATAAGTCTATAATTCGTTCAAGCTGTATATGATTTATTTAATTGGTTCTATCTGTATGTTGTAGACTTCTTAAACTGTAGGATCCTTGCGTTTGCAAAAATATTTACATATGAAGTATATATAACAAGACATCACGCTGAGGTAATTCTTAGTGAAATATATTTATCTTTTGTTTATAACCACTGATAGTTGAGGTGGTTTTGAAATACATTTGGATAGTGCATTTCTTGAACATGGATTGCCGCTTTGCACAGTTGTAATTAGAATCTAAGGGATCACTTTAAAGGGCGGTATTCGATAATTCCCTTAGGATTCAATATGTCGGCTCTTTTATAACGTGGCGTTTCTTGGCTAGAAATCCCCACAAACTGCCAAACTACATAGTGTTTGGTGTCTTTTACATGTTTTTGTTTCGAGTAACGCGTATCTAAGGTCAAAGTCAACAAAAGATTTAAATTAAGCAAAGTTAGATAATTTTCTTACATAAACCAGAATCAGTTTATTTCATTACTCTTCTTATTCAAAACGTATTGACAGATGTTTTGTTATTCATGTAATGTTTAAGTTCATTTATTAGCTAGAACGACCGACAGGTTCACGCCATCTGTCATAGATGCCTATGGGGCGCACGGCTTACTTAAGTTCTTTCCCAACGTTTTATTGGTGACATCAGCTCAAAGTTTTGGAGGCCATCCTACTTGTTCTTTGCGACCTGGTTTTGGTTGGACTATCAATCGTTCTATATTGTTCTTGCTGCAGTTGATGTATGTAAAAGATTCGGATTACAAAATAAAGAAAATTTTTAACCCAAAGGTAACAAATACTGCTTCGCTTTCATCCAGGATTTCGACATTTTTCTCTACAGTTGCAGCATATCGGTGTGCATAGGACACCAGCAGACAATTTACTTGCCATAGCTTGATGGTATCTTTCTACAAGCCTATTAAACTTGCTGGTTGTGTGGTGCATTGTGGAGTCCACACTTCATTTCGCCTTGTCCAGCTTCAATGATCTGGAGATATTATATCAGTGATGACGCTTTTTGCCTTGCCCCATATATGCCCATCTTGATATATGGCCTGAAGAGTAGAAAGAAAACATTTTAAGTTGTGCTGCAGTACAGGTAGTGAACTTGGAAGTGGCAATGAATACTTCGGTTACCTCTTCATAAGCCTTCCAGGTTTTCCAGGAGGAGTGTTTATCTTTGACACCAAGAGTCAAGAGTATGTCAAAAACATCGGTATGCCAATTCTGTTACCTATGAACAAAGACACATCCCTAGCTGTCATTTCTTATGAAATTATTAAATAAGAAGATGGCCGTCTGATCTGCGCGATACGGATTGGCATGTTGTTAAATTGTCCTTTGTACTATGGATATTGACACTGTCATGTCAGTAATATCTTTCTTGTGGATAACTAAGCTTCAGATCCTGCATGGCTCTGGCTAAAATCCAAGATGCCTGTCAATTTACCAAATACTAGACAAATGGAAAAAGAAGAATCGAATGTCCTCCGTGATTTCGCAAGTTTAGTGACTGCGACATAGTCTCGGCTTTCAGTTGCAAAGGTGAATATTCTGCCTGGAAGACACGGAGCGCATACGAGGAAGTAACGAGAGCCATTACTGTCATTTCCAGTTAATTATGTAGACCGCAATCCAACATTAGACAATTCATTTAGAATGCTTTGTAGTCATTCTATATGGTTGCTTTTGAACTTCAGACAGCTAACGTAACACGCAAAGACCTGTTCGCGACCAAAGTTATTCCATTGTCAAGTATTTCTATGTAAGCCCTACATATATGAAGTGAGACAGTCAGCATCATCACTGATGGGGCTGGACTGAGAGGGGTGAAGCTACACAGCCTACAGCTCCACAGATGATCACACAATCAACAGTTTGTTAGGCTTGCAAAGAATTATTGAAATGTGGGTGCAAGGGACGCATGTCAAGCAAATGGTTTTGTAAAACTGTTGGCATCCTATACAGATCAAATGCGAAAATTTTCAGTGAAAGCGAAGAAGTATTTGTTATTTCTTTGTTAGTAATTTTCGCTATTTTGTAATAAAATGAACTATAAATATTCACAATAAACTTATTTTGTTTCATTTCAAAAAGATGTTAACGTGCTTTGCACTGAGTAATTTGTGAATTGTTTGCCTCGGGACGTCATTTTTAAAAACAGCTGCCATTTTGAATTCTAAGGAAAATATCGAACGCCTCTCCTTAAAATATTCTCTCAGGTTCCAACTGCAACTGTGCAAAGTGGCAATCCGTGTTCAAAAAGTACATTTGCTATGACTTAAAGAGGCGTTAAATGTTTATTTTTTTATTTAGGACAAACATATTTCATGTTTAAAAGTGAATTATTTATTATTTGTTTGCTTATAGTAATGAAACATATTCTTTATAGGATTTTGCAAACAGCGGAAAGAAAATAAAGAAACTGAATGAGATTTTATGAAAATGTAATTCATTAGAATGAAAATATTTTTAAAGACAAGGTACGTAAATAAATTAATTTCAGGCCTTTGTTCTCATTTTTAACTGAATTTACATGTCGTAGGGGATTATGTAGATACTAGTTTGACCTGCCTAGCCGTAGGGGACTATGTTGGATGCTAGTGTTAAAATGAGAATGGCAAATAAGAATTTTTACTTGTTAGCATAACCAGAAGTCAGGTTATCGAAAGAATGCAAAGATTTTATTAATATTTTTATATATAGATTTTCCTTTAGTTCTCATAGATAGTTTTTCTTTCCGCTGTTTGCAAAATCCTATAAAGAATATGTATCCCAAACATAGTTCATCTTTTACAAACACTTCATTCAAATTTTTTATCTTTTCAGTGAATAATAAGATTCGCTATATGGATCGAAATTCCGAGATCGCCTATTACGCAATTTCTTATTGAAATAGTGGAAGTGTATTCCATTCGTACGTGTCTTAAATACTTACTTACTTAAATATTTAAATACTCCTATGCAAAGTTTGAGCTCAATGTCACGTTTACTACATAACGAGAATTTTAACATTTTTAATTATTTGTTTGAATATATAAAGTCTATTATATTCAAATCGAATGGTTACTTTACCTTTTTCATAGACATAATACAGACTTTTCTATGAGGTCAGTCGAAACGTAAAATATTCTAAAATTCGCCATTGTATATGAAATAATATAGGAGGATATTGAGCATAAAACGTATAAGATTATTTGAGACAATTTAAAAAAACGATCTAATAATCGATCTAGAAGTTTTCGACTCATATAGCTAATCTTAATAGCCAATGAGGATGAAATTTTTAAACTTTGTATATAGTCAAATAGATCATACCGAGTAATACTCGCTAAGATAAAAAAGTTCAAATCGGTCGACGCTTTCCAAAATAGGAGGGTGTTGCAGTCCCAAATCGTAGACGCTGTATACCCACTTAAATGTATATCTCAACAGTTGAGTTCAAAGCTAATTCTAAATGTTGTGATTAGCTTTATGCAAATTAACTTAGTTCAATTACTTGATAAAATAGATTGGAATGTCCATACATGCTCATCGAAAGGTATTAAAGTAGAAATGTCTTGTGCTCTTCTTCACAGCGCCTGTGGGGCATAGGACCTCACGAAAGTTGTTTCCCTTCAACTTTTTAAGATCAGTCCAATGTTTAGAAGGTGATCCTCCTCGTCTCTTGCCATTTGGTTTTCCCTGGAGTACTATCTTTCTATATTGCCGTCTCTCCAGTTAATACAGCCGAAAATGAGAGGATTTTGGAGAATACGATGCTGGAAAGTCGTTTTGAGGATGCGTTTCTTAGAGAATCCAGCTGTTGGTGCAATGGATTATCTACGGAATTCGTAACTAACGTCACCAAACTCGCATCTTGAAATCATTAACATGTCATCTGGCTACCTCCCTAATAGTCCATGTATCTAAGTCGTAAATAAAAACGAATAGAACTAGAGCGTAGATAAGTTTGATACTTGTGTGTTTCGTGGTATTTCCGTCATACCAAATTTTGCTTATCTGGCAAGTTGCCTTCTGCGTCATCTGTACTCCTCGTCGAATCTCATATTTGCAGTTTACGGTACTGCCTACAAGAACTCCCAACTCCGACTTCATCATATCTAATACCGCACAATTACATATGCTTAAGGTGTCTAGGTAGTTTTCATTTGCCCAATCTATAATGACAAATTTCTTCTTCAGCACATGTCTCATTACGTGTTCAATATAGATGTTTAAAAGGATTGATGACGCCTTTGCCGCCTTTTACCCCAAAGCAAATTTTCTTCATATCGTCGACAAATATTAATACCAAATGTATGGATGTTTCCAACTTTAATAATATAGTCAATAGTTTGTTTCATTCCATATTGTCAATGGCACGTATTACTCTGTTCCCTTCTCGATAAACAGAGCAAATATAATAGATGACTCGCAAATTCAAAGCTCAAGCTGTCCTGAAAAAGGGTTACATATTTACGAAAAACGGCGAAAACATCCATTACCCAGCGACATTGTCAGTGTCGGAGTTAGTGATCAAACTCAGTACAAGATAGACATTGTGACTAAGCTCGCTAGCCAATGAGATACTTTAGTCCTCTGGGCTACCGTGTCGATGTGAAGGATAAACACGTTGTCGTAAATTTAGTATATATTCTCTAGTATCACGACCCTTAACAAATCCTGTTTATTCGGGATTTATGAGCCAAGACAGTTTAATGCTGAACTTACACAATCACAATTTTTTTGTCACTGAATCATATTGCTTGTGTGCAACAGTTGTGACATAATGGATGAGTGCATTTTCCTCTTCTGAAGTAAATACTTTGTTAACAACATAGTAAACATGGTACATATAGTTTTATTTTCATGGGACACGAAAAGCTTTTACGTGTCTGTTAAGAGTCCCGATCTTCATATTGTAAATGTTACAGCCTTTTGTAATAGAAATTATGGCGTCAGGTTATGTGGCACTTTTACTGCTACTTTCGTACTTTCTGTATCAACAAGATCTCATTTCTCTCCACGTTTACTAATGAAACTAGTCATTTTATAAAAATAAAGAAAACTTGTTATATCCCATCAAAATCTGAAATGAAGAATAACTTCGGAAAACCAGTATATCTTACCATTATCTAGAAGTACACGAGGTATGTTAGGTTACTAGATTACCAGGTGGTATTGGACATACTATGAGGGAGTTCACCAACGCCATTGTCAAATTAAATTTAGGGAACTGCAGCACCTAATAAGACTTTTAGTATATTTTCTGGAATTGGTGGTACTTTTTGCGATGAAGCAATACTCATAAGGTTTTTAATATGGAACCTATAATACTGAAAACTTCCCAATAGCCTCTATCATTATAAGGATAGATTTTGGACATTCCGATTTATAAACAATTTTTTATTATTTGCAGCATGAGATAAATTAGCTATTTTACACAACCAGTAGAATAAACTACAAACAAATATTACGTAAATTATGCTAATTTATATAATATTCGACCGTATTGAAGTAAAAAATAAAGGTAGGTTATATATAGCGTCTATTTCCTAGGTACACTTTCTTGTTGGTATAATTTCTTTGCTTGATGTTCATTATTTTGAAAAAATAGAACTTAATTATAAATTTTTGAACAAATTATCGTATACTGCAGTATATGAATATTATAAACTAGTACCTGAAGTATGGATATTGAATAAAATAACCAGACATTTAACGTAATGACACAAAAAGGTCCTTGAGGGTGCGACATTTAATACAGGAAACTAATTCTTGTTAAAATCCTTCTGGAATAATCCAATTCTTATCAAAACAAAAACACCAAACTTTAAGTATTGTTTTTGGCGATGAACTTAAATAATAAATTGACTAATCCAAATGAGTGATATACCTACGAAAAATAATTTCAACAAGCTGCAATAGGCGATGGATATATATAAGTTAATAATGTATCGAGTACAATTCAGCATCTGCAGACTATAGTTTTGGCTTTTGATGGCTGTATTGTCAGTACAAAATAAGATGCATTATACAAAGACACATAACAGCCACAGTTCGTCTCTGTGAACATTTGAGTGACAATGCAACAACTTGTAGATTTCTACGTGACTTATTGCAATCAATGTCAACTACGACCAATCAATGTTCAACACAGAAGAAAATTTTTGAGGATTGCTTATAACCCCTAATACACAAAAGATGAACAAAGTAAATATAAATATGAATGTAAAGATGAATAGAGAGAAATATATCAACGGGTTAGGCTAAGGATCAAATATAGATTTTTAACAGTGATAACACAGGCACACGAAAAAGGTGATCTGTTACCGGGACCCGACATAGTAATCCCAATGTATTTCGATGTGCTGAACACGAATCCGATTTCCGTTTAGCTCCGTCACTCACCAATTTTTTGTAAATAGCGAAAATAACCTAAAACAATCTAGGTTCCTTAGGGCATTTTCGCGATTTACAAAAAATTGGTGGGTGATGGAGTCGGAGTCGTGTTCAGTACGTGGAAATACATAGGACTTACCACGTCGGGCCCCGGTAACAGATCTTTTTTTCCTTGAGTACCGGCGCACAGGTCCAAAAAAAAGTGATCTCTTACCGGAACCGGACATAGTTATCCCTATTTATTTCGACGTGCTGAACATGAATCCGATGCTCGTTTAGCTCCAATTATTGTCTTCATACCTCCAAGATAGATCTCAGTTTGTCAACTATAAAAACAAAAATTCCCAACGGATAAATCTAAAATATGGTGTACCTCAGGGCTCGGTATTGGGCCCAATTCTTTTTCTCATCTTTATAAATGACTTGCCATACAACACCGCCGCAGCAAGATCTGTTCTTTTTGCGGACGACACCACACTAATACACAACAACAAGGACATCACTAGATTGCTATCAATGGTAAACGAAACACAATCCACTACCCACGACTGGTTCCTGTCAAACAATTTGAAACTAAATGAAAATAAAACTAAAACAATGATTTTCACCTTAAGACAACATACACCAGATAACATGATATCCACGAATTGCGTTAAATTCTTAGGTGTTTATCTGGATAGTAAATTAACTTGGGAAAAACATGTACATGCCATATGTGTCAAAATGTCCAAAAATATTTACTTATTGCGTAATCTTGTGAATTGTGTCTCACAGACGACTTTAATAACTGCATATTTCGGTTTAATACACTCGGTACTAATCTACGCGATTTTGGTTTGGGGTCATTCCCCACATGCCGCAACTGCTTTCGCGGTCCAAAGAAAAGCAGTAAGGGTGATTGCGGGGTTGAGTTGGAGGGAGGAGTGCAAGGAATATTTTCAAAAACTCAAAATTCCAACATTATATAGCATCTACATTTTGCAATGCCTTCTACATGTAAAAGAAAATGAATCAAAATACCTATCACGTGCCCAGCTACATTCTCATTCCACCCGAAGCAACAGGAACTTACATCACAAATTTTTGCGCTTATCGAAAACACGCAATGGCACAGCGTTCTATGCAATAAAGTTTTTCAACGCATTACCATGCAATATCAGGGAACTGGATTGTAAACGTTTTAAAACGGTCGTTAAGTCATTTTTAATCGAAAATGCATTTTTTTCACTGAACGAATATTTTTCAGCTGATTTCTCCAATTTACTTAAGTAACTTGAATATATGTATGTTTGTGAAAATTTACCTGTTCGTTGTTTACATTATTTTACTGTATAATTTTTTTTTACTACTCTTCGTACATTTACTCTCCTTAACACCCTGTATTTTTGACTTGTGTAAATACTTTTTGTATAATGCATCAATAAATACTTACTAAATACTTACATCACCCACCAACATTTTGTAAATAGCGAAAATAATTAAAAAAACTTGAATTTTTTAGGTTATTTTTGCGATTTACAAAAAAAATGGTGGTTGATGGAGCTAAACGGACATCGGATTCGTGTTCAGCATGTCGAAATACATAGGGATAACTATGTCGAATCCCGGTAACAGACCATTTTTTCTTTTTTGTGTGCCTGTGTAATTAATTCCATTTAAAGGGAGAGACCATGACGCCAGATCAAGTAGAAAAAGATGGAATAAATTTTATTTCTGTCATTTCTTTTTCTTCTTCGTCTCCTTGTTCACAACGTATTGCCAGACTTGTGATTCACGCACCATTCTAGTTGGCCTTCCTCGTCGTCTGGTCGTCTGTCGCAGTTGCCTGTTAGGCTTAAAGCCCCGCCAAGGCTTTTTGCCATCAGCTCCTTGGCGACATCACCCCAAAGTATTGAAAGGCGTCCTTCTTACCTCTTGTAACCGGGTTTTCCATGAACTATCAATCGTTTTATGTCATCTCCCTGGTTGGCGTTGGCAAGAAATGAGAAGATTTCGACGAATATGATGTTGGGGAGTCACTTCTGGGGACTTATTTCTTGGACAGTCGTGCTATTACTTCGATTTGCTGTCCAGGGAATTCGTAGCAAATATCTCCAGATCCACATTTTGAAAGCATCCATACTAGTGCAGGAAAATGAATTAAATGTCCGTAACTCGAAAAAAAATTGCACAGGTTCAAAATAGGCCAAAATTCACGATACAATGAAGTTTAGGAATTTTACGGATCCGCGGAAACATATAGAGGGTAAAAAGGGGTAGTTTTAATTTAGGAAATCGAGTTCTCTCTGTTTTCTCCGAAAATATTGCATTTACAATCAAATAGTTCAAAAACAAGCTGTTTCTCACAAAATTATCTTTAATTCGGTGTTTTAAATTAATTTTATAGCAATAATTAACCGAAATATGACCATTTTTTGACAACTATTATTTGAACTATTTGTTTTGAATGCAATTTCTCCGGAGAAAATAGAGAAAAATCGATTTTTTAAATTAAAAAGGGGTAGCCTTTTTACCCTCTATAGGTTTTCGCAGATCCGTAAAATTTGAAAACTTTTTTCTATCGTGAACTTTGCTTGGATCTATAACCAAAGTTTAAGGGTCTGCCCAATTTTTTTCGAGTTACAGTAAAGTTTTCCTGTACCATACTGCGTCTGTTTGTTTTCTTAACGGTCCATGTCTCAGGGAAGTAACGAAACATTGAGGGAACTAGGACGGCAAATCTGATCTTTGTGCATTGATATTTGTGCCACGCCAAATGTTAATCAACTGGCAAATTGTCGATCTTGACATCCTGTATTCTTCGCCTAACCCCACAAACGATTTATACTTTAGCCCGAATTCACACAATTTTAACCTGCCCATAATCAACACATTATTATTAACTATAGGTGACGATATATCGCGTTTTCTTTCCTATGTTGGGATCGCACCGCTTTATATAAACTATTCCCAAAGGTTTGTCCATTAAACATTAGGTTAATAGGTTGTAAGATTATTGTTTGTCATTATGATTTACAAGTGTAGTTATAGTTTATTTCTTTTTATAAATGAAAACCAATTGATTTAAGTCAGGATACCTCTTAGGTTTCAAATTGAAGCAACGACGCTAAAGGTAAAGTGGCGCGAGCGAGCTGATCTGTTGTCGCATGTTGCGAAGCAACTTTTGGGAAGATTTTACATAGACATACTTTATGAAATACTTCACATCTAAATCATAGATTTTCTATTAGATGAACTATGGGCGGAGATAGCTAAAAATTAAGCTAAAGATTACTTACTTGAAATTTTCTTTATATTTTTTATTAGAGCTATCTAAAAATTTTCTTCTTGATATCCAACCAGACCTGGAATTATTGTTGTCGACCGCATCTTTTGTAACTATTTTGATACGCCCCTGAAAACCCTTTTCTCTAAAATTAATGATAATCATGCGGAGTCCGCGGATGTCACACTTTTTAAACACAATTTCGATTTCACTCCCGAGAGCTGAAATTTTACAAAGAGGTAGTTCATGACATACTGATAAGTATTTAAGGTTATAAAACATTGGAATGCCGGAATTTCGAGATATTGGCCGAAGAAGGTCTTAATATCGAAGAAATTATTACTTTCTTCGGTCAATATTTCGAAATCCTGCCATAAAAATTATTTGTACCCATAGAGACCTCTGTTCAGAAAGGTCAAAACTACGACATACTATAATTTGAACAAAATTCGCAGAGCCACTGACCATATACTTTGTGCGGGATCCTTTAGTTTTCATCATGTCTCTCTCACGTTGCATCGAACTGTTCTTCTTTTGCAAGATAACCCATTTCCAGACTTTCTAATCAAGCGCAAGAGGCTGTATGGGGTACATCTCATCAACAAATATAGTAAATCCTATGGACACTGTCATCATTTGTTCAAGTAGTTGTAAAATATTCAGAAAGGTTTTCCAAGTACCTTAGGATAAGGGTAGAAACATTTGATTTATTACTGAATAAAGTTAATGGATGCGTTGAAAAAAGGACAAATTTTGGAATACTATATTCAACTGAAGATAAACTGGTGGTAACAACAAACAAAGCTAATACAATTATGAACTTGCTTATTGAAATATACTTATGTACTGTATTTGTTGGTTTCATTGTACTGGTGGCTGCTGTTTAACCAAAGTTTTTTTTTTATTTCTCCCAAACCGATTATTGTATACTAACTAGTTATCAGCTCTAGCTTGAATGAAAGTGATAAACGGTCCATATACAGAAGCAAACTTCCAAAGAATGTAATTGGCCCAAACTTATATTTATATAGCACAACCTCAAATAATTTATTACCTAATGAATATTACCTTCTGCACCACAAGCAAGTCCAACTTTTGCCCGCAACTTCTCCGCCATCCATCACACTTTTATTTTTTAATTGCTTATTAGTATCCTGTCATAAATAGGTCTATTCTGACTACTGAAATTAAAATTTCATTTTTAAAAAACACGGCAGTGCACATACTTACAGCCGGTTTTACAATCGCAAGTTAACTTTCATGTTAGTTGACTTTTAC
The DNA here is from genome assembly GCA_963583905.1 of Stenurella melanura. Taxonomy (NCBI): domain Eukaryota; kingdom Metazoa; phylum Arthropoda; class Insecta; order Coleoptera; family Cerambycidae; genus Stenurella; species Stenurella melanura. The sequence continues at coordinate 108,954,447 of OY757309.1, forward strand.
TTGCAGGTTAACTATAACTTTACCGACACATGCGTTTTTCAATGTAAAGTTAAGTGATGATTTGTAAATGAGAGGTTGTGAATAAAATTTATAATGTTGGTACTGGAAAAATGGGTAATATACATAAAATGTATGAATTTTGGTCCAAAATCATGTCACCTGCTATCAAATATAAATTTGTCAGAAGTAATTTATGAGTTAGTGGTCTATTACTAAGTAAGTAGGTAGTATTTAGCCTCGATCTATTTAAAAAATCTCTTCCATCGCATTTTTCGAAAAAGTTAGGTCTATACAGGATTACCTTGGCTACTCATCACTGCTATATGCATTTACTTCGTACATATCCATTTTTAGGCAAAATATCAAAAAATTATTTTGTGACAGTTATTTTATAGGTTAAAAATTGCCAGTAAACTGCCAACTTCTAGTTTACCCACACCTCATCTGCTAGTAAAGTTAACTACTAGATAACTACCACATCGAAAATGACCAGCTATTGTAAAACCTAATTTATATAATAACCTGAAAGTTAACTCTGACTGGAAGTTAACTAGCGATTGTAAAACCGGCTGTATGTGATACAGCTGACAACACAAAACTAAATAAAAATCTCTGAAAAACCAAACCAAACTGAATTAAAGCGACACGCTTAGTCGCTAAGCGATTCCTCGCTAAACGCTTTATATTAATATGGTCTCTTGAGTGAAATGTTTTTTGTGTTTTGTCGTCCACGATTTATCTCTCGCGAAACATCGCTCGCCAGTGTGGCCGTATCCTATATCGCAGCTTTGCTTCTAGCCTCGTTGCCCCATTGTATTTGTGCCCTTACTATACATCAACACTAGCTCCCCCTGACAAGAACTTTGTCGAATTTGAAAAAAATGTGTGACCATGTACGTTTTACAATATTGTAAAATATTTTGTTAAAAATTTTAAATTCTTTTACGGGCTGTATATCTGTTACTTTAATAGTTAACAATATTGCCAATAACAAAATATTGAAAGTATCCAATAAACTATATTATAGGTGTTATATTCAATTAACAGTAAGGAAAATAATTTTAGATGGACCCATTTACTCCATAATATTCCCAATATCAATAAAACATGTAATGTGGATTCAAGTGACCCGCCAGTCTAAAGTTCTGGTATATCTACAGGGTAACATACAAATACAGATTACATAACCCGACTCCATTTATTTTTATATTTCATCAATGGAATTGTCATTAACGTATCAAACCATATAGATAAGAATCGATAATAGATTTTAAACTGTTTTAATTACACGCTATATAAAACTGATATAGCTGATTACTGTACCTATTTCAGATATCATTGACGTCCGTATGTGGAACAAATTTGTTAAATAATATATACATGTTAAAATTTCTGTGTTGTGACAAAAATCGTTGTAACAATTTTGCAGCACATAACCCTATTCCGCACATATATGAAAATAGTATTAAAATGTAAAATAAGTGGACTTTTTATACTTTTTTTAAATAATTACGTATATTATCATATACAATATTAAAAAATGCGCTTATCGATAAGTGATATAATGTGTTATATTATTATTTATGGTAATTAATATTGTTGTATAATTTTGTAACATTAACGTTACATATATGTCAGTATAAATTTGTATTTATTGTAAAATTATATGGGAAGACTATAAGTGAAATAAATCATAAAACCAAATAAACTAGTTTTTTATTGTATACTTCTGAGCATTCAATTAAGAATAAGAAACATTATGACAACAAAACTGAAAATTTAATTTGTCATTATTTTTCTTTATCAACTAGTAAACTGTAAGAAACCGTTAAATCTAAGTAAAAATATGTAATTTACTTTTAAACAACCCCATATGGCCACCTACATACACTAAAAAATGGTAAAAAACACTTCCGAAAATCATTCATAATATTTTTCCATATTTTAACAGAAAGTGAGTGACGAGGTTAAGGCTAAATTAATTGAATGAATGGACACTCGTCCATTATCCTAGAGGACAATTAGACAATTAATTAGAAAAGGTCAAATTCAAATAAAGGGATCTCATTTTCATAGTCAGGACTTTCAAGTCGCCGATGATTCCTCGGTAAACCGATTACGTTCTCCAACCAGAATAGACGAGTAAAATTTGGAAGCAAAGTCGCTTAGTTTCCGAGAAAAAAAGCTGGCGTAGAACCAAACCACGACATTTTCTGGTGGTCAAGAACATTTTTATTTCGAAAAACTGTAAAAAATGGATTTTTCCGTGAAACACGTTCTTTAACGCCCCCACCCATCTCTAAAAGTAATTGTGTTATCAAACTGAATTTTTTTCAAATTGAAGTAGACACAATAGCGCTTGTAACTATGTACAACGTAATTATAAAATCTTTTTACTTCCCTCGCATTCGAGAAAAAATCATCCTTCGAGATTTTTTCGGATTCCGACGTTTCAGATCACGGAGATTACGAAAATATAGGTTTTTCAATTCCGTCAGTCCGTCCGTCCGTCAGTCCGTCTGTCCGCCTGTCTGTCTGTTGGTGCATTTACTAAAAAAACTACTTGACGGAGAGCAGTCAAATTTGGTAAGTAGTTGACCCTACTGTCGGCGAAGAAATGGTAGAACTTTCACTGGAAAATATACAGGGTGGATCGTCTAAAGGGAATAAATAATGAAAAAAAATTTTTTTTGCTCAAATTTAAAATTTCCACGTTTCATGACACGCTAAACCTATTTCAGAAAAAAAAAATGATTTTTTTTTTACCAACATTTTTGAAAAAATTTTTACGACTAAAATAGATGGAAAAAATTTTTCTTCAAATTTCAAATTTCCACGTTTCATGGCGTTCTAAACCTATTTAAAAAAAAATATGTATTTTTAGAAAAATTTTTTACTATCTGAAAAAATTTTACCACTAATACAGACTGATTTTTTTTTCTCTGTTCAAATTTCAAATGTTCACGTTTTCATGGCATTCTAAACCTATTCAAACAAATTTAAAAATTATTTTAATTAAAAAAATTTTTTCAAAAATATATTTTTGCAAAATATTTTAATCTATTTATCACTGGGTATAGAGCAGATGAAAAAAAAAATGTTTTTGCTCAAATTTAAAATTTCCACGTTTATGACATTCCAAACCCATTTCGGAAAAGAAAATTTGCAACATTTTTCTTACCATTTTGGAAGGAAATTTACCACTAGAATAGATGGATTTTTTTTTTTCAAATTTAAAATGTTCACGATTGACATGACTGATATTCTAAACCCATTTGAGAAAAACAAAATTTTTAATTTTTTTCACCAACATTTTTGAAAAAATTTTTACCACTAAAATAGATGGAATTTTTTTTCCTTTGCTCAAATTTAAAATTTTCACGTTTCATGGCATTCTAAACCAATTTAAAAAAAATACCACTGTAGAATAGAAGGAAACTTTCCTTTTTGCTCAAATTTAAAATTTCCACGTGTCATGGCATTCTAAACGATGGAACATCGTTATGAGTGGCTTTAGGCTTTTCTGAAGAGTACCCAATAAGGACGAAAAACGTTTCAAAGGCTAAGCATTTCCAAGAAACTGAATGAGATTTTATGAATATGTAATTCATTTGAATGAAAAAAATTTTTAAAGACAAGGTACGTAAATAAATTAATTTCAGGCCTTTGTTTTCATTTTTAACTGAATTTACATATCGTAGGGGATCATGTAGATACTAGTTTAGCCTGCTTAGTCGTAGGGGACTAGGTTGGATGCTAGTGTTAAAATGAGAATGGCAAATCAGAATTTTACTTGCTAGCATAACCAGAAGTCAGGTTATCGAAAGAATGCAAAGATTTCATTAATATTTTTATATATATAGTTTTTCCTTTAGTTCTCATAGATAGCTTTTCTTTCCACTGTTTGCAAAATCCTATAAAGAAAATGTTTCATTCTAAACCTATTTCAGAAGAAAAAAATTTTGAAAATTTTTTTAAAAACATTTTTGAAAAATTGAAAAAAAATGAAATTTTTTAACCGTCACTATACTTCCACTCCACTAAGTGTATGTGGAATTGAAAATGTGACAGATGGCAATAATATTAGGCATATGCACCTATTATACTATTATTGAAAAATGTACAGGGTGGTCATCCCAAGAAATAATTCAGTCATGGTGGACATTTTTAAAGGTATTTGCCCAAGCCTTCCATATTTGGCACCTGTTATTTGGTATTGAACTTTTGCTGTTGGGTGAGCACTCTGTATATTTTTTTGACCAAAACTTATCAGGTGTTCTTTTTGATAATAGTGATAACTATATTCCGATTATTATTTTCAATGTCACTTCGTAATTATTAATTTTTTAGAGTGACCGCCATGCACAAATAAAGAGGGAACTTCTGTGTAAATACCTTTACCGATTTTTTTAAATTGTTAAAATAATAGCAACTTTATAGTTGCTATTTTCGTGAATGTATTTATCAGCAATCGAGAAAAAATTTTATTTATGAAAATTTGTGTATACATGCTGCGAACAAATTGAAGCCAATGTATGAAAAAGTTATTACAATCATAATGTTTGATGTGCAGGTTATAGTATGTAGTCAGAAATTTTTTTAAAACGAGCTAAAACATATTCTTGCGCGCCCGGCTCTCATTATACTGCTTACCGCCTGCGGACTACGTTCATCTAAGCTGGTTGTTGGGTTCATGTCTACTAATCGGGCTTTTATTAGAGGTGGGACGGTATTTCTGTAACGTTACTTTGGAACGGTATTTCTCCGTCGCGTTCAATCATGTTCCAAAATGATAAAATAACGAATTACAGCGTTACAGGTTACTTCTTACTTCGTAGTCGCTTTCGCGGGCGCGTTCGCTGCCGCCAGCAGTACCAGCCACGAGCGCGAAACGAGTTATGTATACGGGGGCAAGAAAACGGAACGTTTGAGTGGGACCTAGATATGACGTATTTTGTTCTTTAATTATTGTTTTTATATCATGAATTTTGAACCGGCTATCAAGCGATCTGGCATCTGGAATTTTTTTCTGATAAAAACCAGACCGATAAAATAGCAACTTGCAATATATGTAACCAAGACTTAAGTTATAAATCTACGTCAAATAATTTAAGAATGCATATTCAAAGAAAACATCCATTAATAAAAATTGATGTTTTGGAACAAAACGAAAAACAGAGAAGTCCTGCGCAGAAAAATACCCAAAGAGAAGATGAAATACCGGCAGAAAATTCAGAACCACAACCTTCAACGTCAAAGGCTCATTCAGACACAGAATGCGACCATCCCGTTGACATAACTAGTTTTAGACCTCAACTTAGCGCACAGCGTCAGCAAACAAAAGTTTCAAGTTTATTTAATAAAAAAAATGGAAATAACAGCTAGAAAAAAACATGACGAAAATCTAATGTTTTTATTTACACACGATTTTCAGCCGTTTTCCGTAGTAGAAGACTACGGGTTTAAAAAGTTTACAGCTTCACTGAATCCTTCTTATCAATTACCATCCCGAAAAACAATATCGAATTGTTTACTACCAGCACTTTACGAAAAAGTTTACAAGGAAACCGAAGAAATATTAAAAAAAGTTAAGTCAGTAACACTTACTACCGATTGTTGGACATCCCGAAATAATGAAAACTTTTTGGCAGTTACAGTACATTTTATAGACGCAAAATTTAAAATACGATCAGCACTATTAGAATGTACGTCATTTGGATTAAGCCACACTGCTGTTAATATGTGGTCAGAAATTAAAAAAGTTATTGACCAGTGACTCTTGAAAAACAGAATTTTGCTTGTAGTGTCGAATAGTGCTAGTAATATAAAATGTGTAATTCAAGAGGAACTTAAACTTAAACAGTTCGGCTGTTTCTCATATACACTGAATTTAATAGCCTGTGATGCGACTAATAATATAACTGGATTACTTAATAAAGTAAAGTCGATAGTTGCGTTTTTTAAAAGAAGTTCGTCAGCTCTTGCCAGATTTAACGAACAGCAAAAGCGGTTATCCAATAAAGAACCTAAAAAACTTGTCCAGTCAGTGACTACGCGGTGGAACTCAACTTATTATATGATAGAAAGATTTTCTGAACTAGAAGAACCGCTAAGAACTACTATGGCTTTGGTTACAACAAAGGACTTGTCTATTGTTTCTGTTGAAGAATGGGACTTTCTAAAAGAAATGATTAAAGTACTTAAACCTTTGGAGACCGTTACAACATATATTGGCGGCCAAAATTATGTGACTGCATCGTCTGTAATTATATTAACAGACGGACTTTTAGAGACATACAAAAATTTTAAAAACCAAAACTTTACACGTTTGGCCAAATCTTTGATAACCTCTATTTTAGACGGTCTAACCAATAGATTGGGGTCGTTGGAGAACAGTAATTCGTTACTGATAACAACGTCTTTAGACCCAAGATTTAAAAACTTAGGGTTCTCCAGTGATCAGGTTCGAGATAAATTTAAAAAAATGTGACTTCATTAATAACTGAAAGACTGAAAAACGCAAGATCCAATAATAATACCACTATTACCACGACTCACAAACCAGACAAGGATTTGACATGGGGTAGTTTTGATAAAAAAATTTCTTTCTATCGACCTTCAGTAACAGAACAATCGAGGACAATTATCGAAATACAGAGATATCTAGAAGAACCCCCTACCAAGATCCAAAGATCCTTCACTATGGTGGAAACAATAATTTTCCACAGTTGAGTGGATTAGTTCTAGAAAAATTTGTGACAACCGCAACCTCTGTACCTTGTAAGAATCTTTTCTCTAAATCTGGCCAAATTTTGTCCGATAGACGAAGCCGGCTAAGTTCAGGAAAAGTTATTGTTCATAAACACCAATACTGATAAATATTGACCTGTGATTCATATGCCACTAAAATAATATAAAATATTTTTTTAAATGCTTAAGTATTTATATTATTTATTTTTTATATCTAAGTTTTTAAAGTGATTTTATACATATATTACTTATTAGTACTATCTACAGATGCCTATACCTATAAAATGTTTTGTTGAATGTCGTGTTTTTTTAAATATTTTATGAGACTGATTTTTTTTATATTAGCGGGTAGGTATCTAAAATGTTGTTGAATATTTACGAGGTACCTAAATAGTTTTTTAAATTGGTATGTTTCTTTTCACTTGTTTATTAGAATTTTTTTTATTACTTTTAGGTACTAGAGGTCTAGGTATTTAGGTAGTTGTTTTTAATATTACTTCCACATCCACGTAGTGGATTGGAAGTATAGTAATCGCAAAAAAATGTTCAAAAATTCTTCTTCTTGAAATAGGTTTAGAATGTCATGAAAAGTCGAAATTTTAAATTTGAGCAAAAAAAAAAATTTTCTGTCTGTCTATCCGTCGGTCTGTCTGTCAGTATGTAACTTTTTTTTGTCCGCACGTTTTCTCCGGAACGGTTTAAGATATTGACTTGAAATTTTGTACACGTATATACCACAACGAGGTCTGCAACTGGATTGTTTTTTGAAGATATCGGGTGAAGGGTTGGAGAGTAAATAGGGGGAAATATGTAAAGCAACCTGGTACAACTACAGAAACTAGAAATTTGATGTATGTACTACAAGCCAAGGCCTCTAAATTGTTTATAATATTTTTCATCCCCCCCCACCACCACCACCCCACTCCATTATTAAAGTGGTTGATAAAATAAAATTGAGATATTCACCTGAAATTTGGTACACGTATATATTATAACAACATCTGGAACTAGATTATATTTTGAGATGATTCCGTTGAAGGGTTGAGGGTTAAGTAGGGAAAAATAGGGGAAAATAAGTAAAGCAAGCTGGTAAGAGTACAGAAACTTGAAATTCGGTGTATGTACTACAAACCAAGGCCTCAGATTATTTAAAATATTTTCCAACCCCCCACCACACCTACTCTATTATTAAAGGGGTTGATAAAATAAAATTGAGATATTCACTTGAAATTTGGTACACGTATGCATTACAGCGACATCTGGAACTAGATTATATTTTGAGACGATTCCGTTGAAAGGTTGGGGGTGAAATAGGGGTAAATAAGGTAAAATAAGTAAAGCAAGCTGGTAAGAGTACAGAAACATGAAATTCGTTGTATTTACTAGAACTCAAGGTATCAGATTATATATAATATTTTTCAACCCCCACCACCCCTACTCCATTATTAAAGGAGTTGATAAAATAAAATTGAGATATTCACTCGAAATTTTGTACACATAACGACATCTGGATCCAGATTTTATTTTGATATGATTCCGTTGAATGGTTGGGGGTTAAATAGGGGTAAATAGGGGAAAATATGTAAAGCAAGCTGGTAAAAGTACAGAAACTTGACATTCGGTGTATGTACTAGAAAGCAAGGCCTCGTTTTATTAATACTAACATTTCTATGTAGAAATAATTCCTTTCAAGACATACGCAAGGGTGCGAACCAACCCCAAATAATAAAAAAAATAATTACCACAAAATGGTATGAAATTCGAACTTACCAAGTACTTAGAAAAATACTCTTTATTAACGGCAACATTCTCCTGTGAAAATAAGTTTTTCCAACCCACACGCAAGGGCACAAACCACCACCTCTAATAATCAGAAAATTAACTGTCACTAAACGGCATTAAGTACCAAGTTACCACTACATAGAATAATTGCTCTTACTAATACGAACATTGCCCTGTAAACATAAGTTCTACCAACTCGAACGCAAGGGTGCAAACCAACCACCAATTATAAAAAAATTAATTGCAACTAAACGGCATTAAGATAAAAGTTATTATTATCTATATAGAAAAATAGTGTTTACTAATACGAACACTAACCTGTAAGCATAATTTCTTCCAAACGAAACGCAAGGGTGCAAACCAACCCCCAACGATAAGAAAATCAATTGCTACTAAACGGCATGAAGTTTGAAGTTAGTAACTATACAGAAAAATAGGGTTTACCAATGCAGACATTAAATCGCCAAAATAATTTCTTCCAACCCACACGCAGGGGTACAAACCACCACCTCTAATAATCAGAAAATTAATTGTGACTAAACGGCATTAAGTACGAAGTTACCACTACATGGAATAATTGCTCTTACTAATACGAACATTGCCCTGTAAATATAATTTCTACCAACTCGAACGCAAGGGTGCAAACCAATCCACAATTATAAAAAAATTAATTGCAACTAAAAGGCATTAAGATCGAAGTTATTAACTACATAGAAAAATAGTGCTTACTAATGCGAACATTACCCTATAAATATAATTTCTTCCAAACCAAACGCAAGGGTGCAAACCAACTCCCAATTATAAAAAAAATAATTGCAACTAAACAGCATTAAGATCGAAGTTATTAACTGCATAAAAAAATAGTGCTTTCTAATACGAACATTACCCTATAAATATAATTTCTTCCAACCCGAACGCAAGGGTGCAAACCAACCCCCAATTATAAAAAAATGAATTGCAACTAAACGGCATTAAGATCGAAGTTATTATCTATATGGAAAAATAGTGTTTACTAATAGGAACATTACTCTGTAAGTATAATTTCTTCCAAACGAAACGCAAGGGTGCAAACCAACCCCTAACGATAAGAAAATTAATTGCCACTAAACGGAATGAAGTTTGAAGTTAGTAAATATACGTAAAAATAGAGCTTACCAATTCAGACATTAACCCGTCAAAATAATTTCTTCCAACCCACACGCAGGGGCACAAACCACCACCTCTAATAATCAGAAAATTAATTGTCACTAAACGGCATTAAGTACGAAGTTACCACTGCATAGAATAATAGCTCTTACTAATACGAATATTACCCTGTAAATATAATTTCTTCCAACCCTAACGCAAGGGTGCGAACCAACCCCCAGTTATAAAAAAATAATTGCAACTAAACGGCATTAAGATCGATGTTATTAACCGCATAGAAAAATTGTGTTTACTAATGAGAACATTACCCTATAAATATAATTTCTTCCAACCCGAACGCAAAGGTGTGAACCAACCCCCAATTATATAAAAATTAATTGCAAGTAAACGGCATTAAGATCGAAGTTATTAACTGCATTGAAAAATAGTGCTTACTAATGCGAACATTACCCTATAAATATAATTTCTTCCAAATCAAACGCAAGGGTGCAAACCAACCCCCAGTTATATAAAAATTAATTGCAACTAAACGGCATTAAGATGGAAGTTATTAACTGCATAGAAAAATAGTGCTTACTAATGCGAACATTACCCTATAAATATAATTTCTTCCAACCCGAACGCAAGGGTGCAAACCAACCTCCAGTTATAAAAAAATTAATTGCAACTAAACGGCATTAAGGTCGAAGTTATTAACTACATAGAAAAATAGTGTTTACTAATACGAGCATTACCCTGTAAGTATAATTTCTTCCAATCGAAACGCAAGGGTGCAAACCAAATCCGAACGATAAGAAAATTAATTGCCACTAAACGGCATGAAGTTTGAAGTTAGCAACTATACAGGAAAATAGGGTTTACCAATGCAGACATTAACCCGTCAAAATAATTTCTTCCAACCCACACACAGGGGTACAGACCACCACCTCTAATAATCAGAAACTTAATTGTCACTAAACCGCATTAAGTACTAAGTTATCACTACATAGAATAATTGCTCTTACTAATACGAACATTGCCCTGTAAATATAATTTCTTCCAACCCGAACGCAAGGGTGCAAGCCAACCCCCAATTATAAAAAAATTAATTGCAACTAAATGGCATTAAGATAGAATTCCGTAGTAAAATAGTGTGACCAGAATAAGACAAACAAAGAGAGTATGCTCAGTTTTTCAAATGATTTCGAGCGAACATTTTGCCAAGTCTATTTATCGGATATTTTATGATTTTAGAACGTTCTGTGAAGAACGAAATAAATGGCTAATCTTCGGAGGAATTGTTACAGACTTTAGTTTTGCAACTTTACACGCGGCTTCAAGGGCTTTTAATAATATGTCATTATTGGCATATTTAGAAACGTGTTATTTTATTATTAAAGAGCAGCAAAAGAAAACGAAAACATTTATCACCATACACTGTTATGATATTGATAAGTGGGAAGTCATTATTTACTGTATTATTATTAATCATAACATGACATAAATTAAGCATTGTATAGCCATTTGTTTTAATGAAATCGAAATTGAATAAAGAAATGTAATATAGTTGGTGAGTGCTAGTAAAAGTGGATATGCTGGGGAGAATCAAAAAAGAAAAGGTGGTTGTTGATTTTTGAAAGAGGATTTTGTCAGATTTTGATAGAGGAAAAAGGGATAAAAAAATTTATAAAGATAATGATCAGACTTGGAGAATAATAATAATACTGAATAGAAACGAGAAGAATGTGTAAGAAAATTAATCAAGAGATGATCATCACAGTTGAAATAAAATAGAAAAACTGACAGATTTTGGATTGAAAGGAAGAAGGTGAAATAAAATAATAAAGAGACTTAAGAAAGTTGAAGCAATAACAAAATAAATAGATATAGAAAGAAGCTGGAATAAATATATTAAGAGGGAATAGAATTGGCAGATAGAAGAGGGAAGAAAATAAAAAGGAATAAGGAATTACTAGCGTTAAAGCTAAATAGTAAAATAAATAGTAACAAATGAAGGTAAGTGGAAAGGGGTTGGAGATTAAATATAGTTGGAAAAGAATAAAATTGAGCAGAAACAGAAAAGAAGAAAAATATTGAAGAATAAAATTAAAGTTTGGAAGTGGAAAGAGAATTAAGATGTTAGTGGTGTATATTATTCAGTAATATAGAATTTAAGAGCGTATAAAGAAAAATAAGAACGAGAGAAATGAAGAAATAGACTATAAAATGGAAAGTGAATTAAGGTATTAATTAATTTTAAAAGAAATAACTTTTCACATTTGTGTAATGACATTTATTTTGATGTTTGCTATAGTATAAGTTAGCTAGAGTAGGGAAGTAGCTTTAATTTTTGTTATTATGAAAATATGCAATTTAAATGCATAAAGCAGGCGTATTAGATGAATGATTGATGTTTGCTATTAATTGATAATATAATAATAATTGAACCGACTATTAATCCCTGAAAATTAGAGTCTCACATTTGTAATTATCATAGCAACAAGACATTTTGGCGTCCTGAAACGTGGAGCATTTTGGTTAGGAATTTTGACAGTATCAAACAATTTTGACAAATTTGATATCTTATAATAAGTAAAATTCTAACAAAAATAAATAATTTTAACAACAGAATAATAAATTTATGCATTTTTGTAGCAATTCTATATAATAGGTATTTATTAGTACATGAACTTAAGATCAGGTAAAGTAAAAAGTATGACTGACTCCGAACAAACACCATACATTTCATCACAAGAGACACATCACTTAGATGATACGCTACAAACACCACTAGCAGATTCACACATTTTACAACAGTTAATGAAGATGATGACAGGTTTGAGTTCAAAAATAGAAAATATGAAACAAGAAATAAATGAAAATTTTAACAAGAGATTAGAAGAGAACAGAGTAGAATTTAGTGCGAAAATGGATGAAATTAACGCAGAATTGAATAATAAGATGAAACAATATGTAAATGAAATAACGGAAAACAATAAGAAACTGATGGAAAGAATAGAAGGAATGCAAGGAAGTATGGAAAGGGTAGAAGCCAGGCTGGATAGTAGTACGAACGATATAATAGAAGATCACATGAAAAAGAAAGCGACTAGAGTAATATGCGGTTACATATGCAAAAGTCGTAGTGTAAATAAAATAAGGTTCAAATATAAAATATCAGAAATGCCTGATAATAAAAAAGAAGAAAACGTATCAAAGTCTAAACGTAAAATATTTACAGAAAAACTGTTAAAAGATAAACTAGCAAATATAAGAAGTAAAATACAAAATACTCTTACGCCTAACCTAGTTAAAAATAAACAAGAAATTAATATTAATTACAAAATACATGGCATAATTAACAATAAAATATTAAAAATAAAAGATATTGATAAATACAAGACGAAGGTTAAAATAAAACATTTAAGCCAGATAAAAGAACAGGAAGTAAAGTTATATGAAACGAATATGCAGCAGTTACAAAGGGGCAAACAGACACTACATCCACACTATACACACAAATTTGATTAAAAATACTCTGGAGATACACGTAAATATTCGAGAGTTTTACTTACACGATTAAAACAATACTTAAAACACATTGCATTTGGATGCCAACCCGAAGCGACAAATCCAGAATATGGTGAGAGGAGATTACCTTTATGTTACAGAATAAAAAAAAATCGGTATTTTTAAACAGCGATTTTGCGAGTGCCATTTCAATTATTTTAAAATATCAAAATTTTCTTTTGCACACAAAATTTTAATATTTTGGGAGGGGTAAATGTTATGATATTTATAAGTGGGGAGTCATTATTTACTGTATTATTATTAATCATAACATGACATAAATTAAGCATTGAATGGCAGTTTGTTTTATTGAAATCAAAATTGAATAAAGAAATGTAATATAGTTATAAATTGGTGAGTGCTAGAAAAAGTGGATAGGATAGGGAGAAATAAAAAAAAGGTCGTTGTTGATTTTTGAAAGAAGATTTTGTCAGATTTTGATATATCAAAAAGGGATAAAAAATTTATAAAGATAATGATCAGACTTGGAGAATAATAATAAAACTGAATAGAAACGAGAATAATGTGTAAGAAAATTAATCAAGAGATAGAATAGAAAAACTGACAGATTTTGGATTGAGAGGAAGAAGGTGAAATAAAATAATAAAGAGAATTAAGAAAGTTGAAGCAATTAACAAAATAAATAGATATAGAAAGAAGCTGGAATAAATATATTAAGAGAGAATAGAATTGGCAGATAGAAGAGGGAAGAAAATAAAAAGGAATAAGGAATTACTAGCGTTAAAGCTAAATAGTAAAATAAATAGTAACAAATGAAGGTAAATTGAAAGGTGTTGGAGATTAAATATAGTTGGAAAAGGATAAAATTGAGCAGAAACAGAAAAGAAGAAAAAGACTGAAGAATAGAATTAAAGTTTGGAAGTGTAATGTAGAATTTAAGAAGACGAGCGTATAAAGAAAAATAAGGACGAGAGGAATGAAGAAAAAGACTATAAAATGGAAAGAGAATTAAGGTATTAATTAATTTTAAAAGAAATAACTTTTCACATTTGTGTAATGACATTTATTTTGATGTTTGCTATAGTATAAGTTAGCTAAAGTAGGGAAGTAGGTTTTATTTCCGTTATTATGAAAATATGCAATTTAAATTAATAAAGCAGGCGTATTAGATGAGTGATTGATGTTTGCTATTAATTGATAATATAATAAAAATTGAACCGACTAATAATCTCTGAAAATTAGAGTCTCACATTTGTAAGTATCATAGCAACAAGACAACACTTATGTTGTTCCCATTTTATGAAGATCGTGGCAAAAGATGTAGATTTAACATAAAAAATGTGGAACAGAAATCAATATTTAAAGATATTATGGCAGGTGCTATTATAAATCTTGACTTTGCGAAAGTGGAGCAATGGTTCGTACACTTTGCGGTTACTTTATCATGTCCATATTACAATAATGAAGTAAAAATCGCTAAAGCAAATAATATCGAAGGAACCAATAAGTACAACTATAGATATTGGTGTTAAGAGTACTGACACATCAAAACCAGAAGATCCAAAAAAACGACCTGATAGTTTATATGCATCAAGCCGTTTTTATAAACATTTTAAAACTATACTCACCAAGCATAATACTCATCGATTCGAGGAAACTGATATTCAGAACAAACTTTACAATCCTGAATTTTTAAACATATTATTAATTAAATATCTTCCCTTCTATCCGCTGTGGAGTGGTATAATGCTTCACCTCTCAGGGTATGGGATTGATCGTATAAGTAACTCAGTAATTGAAAATCATTTTGGTTACGTAAAGAATCAATTATTGAAAGGGGGTAAGAACATAAAATGCTCTAGAAGCATCAGGGTGTTTAGGGAAGACGTACTTTCATTGTACAAAGAAATTATGATAGGAATTACAAAATCAAACCTAACAATCAGAAGAGAGAGAGAATCTGCTGCTGAGGAGAACTCCTCTTTCTCAGTAAATGTGGAAAAGGAAGTATAAATCAAAAAACAGTCACTTTTTAGGACGATATCTGAAAAAACAAATTAATAACTCACCTACGAAGAAAGATATAGGGTTATGCAAAGAAGAGTTTATGAAATGTGTTTATTGCGGTCACGGTTTACTAGACGAAACTGCCGACTGGGTACAGTGCGATATTTGTGATGGATACGTGCATCAAAAATGTGAATCGTCTGTAGAAAAATCATACTCAGGCCGATTTGTATGTAAAAGATATAAAATACGAATCGTCGGTGCAGATAGTGACGAAGACAGATCTCAGGGGAAATTAAATGTGACGTGTGATGGGGAAGAAGAGATAGGTGAACTGCACATAATGTGCTCAGAATACATAAAATCTATTACTCTCAATGAAACGGACAGATAAGAACTGGAATATAAAACGAGAGGTCAAGGCGAGACCCCCCTATGGAATATCGAAAGTCGTAAAAGGGTTACGGCTTCCAATTTTTGGCAGAATATACAAAGCCAGAGGCCCATCTACGTACAACAGAATTGTAAAAGAGCTTTTAGACAATTCAAATTTAAGTACAGCTGCTATACAATATGGAAAGTGTAACGAGGAAGTTGTTCTAAAGCAATACGAAGATATTACGAAGAACAAATGCCAGCAAGTCGGGTTCTTTATTCACAAAACTTATCCTTTTCTGGGCGCATCTCCAGACGGTGCAGTGGAAGTTGATGGACTAATTGAAATTAAATGCACGTACAGTGCCAGGAACGTTCATCCCGCAAATGCAAAATTAGATTATTCAGACAAAAATGGAAATCTGAAACGGGTACATAATTATTATTTTCAAGTTCAGGGTCTTCTTGAAGTTACCGACAGAGTATGGTGTGATTTCATAATCTACACATACCGAGGAATAAAAGTAGAAAGAATTTATAGAGACAGCAATTTATTCAAAAGAGTATATCCGAGTTTCTGATACTTTTACAACTTCTATCTTCTCCCAAAAATTGTCCTTCCCTCCATAGATATCCCTGAAATTAAAGACAGAAAGAAAGTGGACGACAAGTAAGGCTTTAAATACTTTAGGAAATGGTCTGGTAGATGATATAGATTATTATAAATATTTCAGTAATGGGAAGGGATATACAATTGCGAAGTTTAACAATTTAAATTGCTATATTAAAGAGGTGATAACAGACGATTATCATTCTCTCACTGGTCAAGAGTGATTGACCAACACAGGAATGGTTATTTTACTGAATATCTTAGATGAAAATGGTCAATACCAAGTTATCTCGTCTGGATATGCAAGTAAAATATTTTCCAGCGAAGATTGTTTCCACTCTGACCTATTCGTGAAATGCCACATTTACTAAAATTAATTTAGCCATGCCCGTGCTATTAAATAATAACCACTGGTGCATTGCAGTTCTAAACACAGAAGGGAAAATCTTTCGATACATGGATCCGTTCGGAACCAATAAGTTAAAAAGTAAAATGTTCCTAGATAGGTTTTTAAAATATCTAAAGTTTTATAACAATTTTACTACCTTCGAGATACGTGGAGTTACTTACAATAGAAAAGCACTCCTTCTAGAAGGATGGTCAAGACAAATTGACGACCAGTTAATTCAAAAAGACGGATACAATTGTGGTCCTCATGTTATTTTCAAAATGTTATAGCAAACAATAAGATTACGATATGGGAACATACAGAAATTACTTAAAATACAGGATATTGTATAGATCAGATAGTATGAAAAATAAGTGCTTTTTCTGCTTGCAGGACATGCAAGGAGACAAAATCATTCAATGTATGTATTGTTTAAGTATTATGCATCCTCAATGTTTAATGATTCAGATAAATAAGAATAAATTAGTACATAACATGTGCGATTTATGCAAAAAGTATTAAAATCAAAATAAAGCCCTTACGTGCGGGGTGAAAGAGTTTGTATTAATAAACGGTACTTTTATATGTAGTTAGTAAGCTTGAATTTTATGCCGATTAGTGCGAATTAATTTTCTTATTATTCGCGGTTTGTTTGCAAACTTGCGTGTAGGTTGGAAAAAATTATTATTATTCTTCATCGCAACGTTAGTATTATTATGCAATATTATTCGGGATAGTTTTAAAGTTTGAGCTTCATGCCGTTTAGTGGCGATTAATTTATTATTATTGGGGTTGGTTTACACCCTTGCGTTTGGTGTAGAAGAATTTATTCTTACAGGGTAACGTTAGTATTAATGAACACTATTTTTCTATGTAGTTACTAGCTTACAACTTCATGTCGTTTAGTGACAATTACTTTTGTTATCGTTGGGAGTTGGTTTGCACCCTTGCGTTTGGTTTGGAAGAAATTATATTTACGGGGTAATGTTCGTATTAGTAAACACTATTACTTCCACATCCACGTAGTGGATTGGAAGTATAGTAATCGCAAAAAAAATTTCAAAAATTTGTATTCGTGAAATAGGTTTAGAATCATGAAACGTCGAGATTTTAAATTTGAGCGAAAAAAAATTTTCTGTCTGTCTGTCGGTCTGTCTGTCCGTAACTTTTTTTTGTCCGCACGCTTTCTCCGGAACGGTTTAAGATATTGACCTGAAATTTTGTACACGTATATATTATAACGAGATCTGGAACTGGATTGTTTTTTGAGGAAATCCGGTGAAGGGTTGGGGGTTAAATAGGGGTAAATAGGGGGAAATAAGTAAAGCAAGCTTGTAAGAGTACAGAAACTTGAAATTCGGTGTATGTACTAGAAGTTAAATCCTCAGATTTTTTTATAATATTTTTCAACCCCCCACCACCCCTACCCCATTAAAGAGGTTGAAAAAATAAAGTTGAGATATTCATTTGAAATTTCGTACACGTATGTATTATAACGATGTCTAGAATTAGATTATATTTTGGGATGATTCCGTTGAAGGGTTGGGGGTTAATTTGGGGTAAATAGAGGAATATAAGTAAAACAAGTTGGTAAGAGTACAGAAACTTGAAATTCGGTGTATGTACTAGAAGCCAAAGCGTCAGATTTTTTAATAATATTTTTCAACCCCCACCACCCCTACTCCAATTTGAAAAGGGTTGATAAAATAAAATTGAGATATTCATTTGAAATTTTCTACACGTATGTATCTGGAACTAGATTATATTTTGAGATAATTCCGTTGAAGGGTTGGGGGTTAAATAGGGGTAAATAGGGGAAAATAAATAAAGCAAGCTGGTAAGACTACAGAAACTTGAAATTCGGTGTATGTACTAGAAGCCAAGGTCTCAGATTATTTATAATATTTTTCAACCCCCACCACCCCTACTTCATTATTAAAAGGGTTGATAAAATAAAATCGAGATATTCATTTGAAATTTGGTACACCTATGAATTATAACGACATCTGGAACTAGATTATACTTTGAGATGATTCCGTTGAAGGGTTGGGGGTTATTTAGGGGTCAATAGGGGAAATAAGTAAAGCAAGCTGGTATGAGTACAGAAACTTGAAATTCGGTGTATGTACAAGAAGTTAAGGCCTCAGATTTTTTTATAATATTTTTCAACCCCCCCACCACCCCTACCCCATTAATGGGGTTGACAAAATAAAGTTGAGATATTCATTTGAAATTTCGTACACGTATGTATTATAACGACGTCTGGAATTAGTTTATATTTTGAGATGATTCCGTTGAAGGGTTGGGGGTTAATTTGGGGTAAATAGAGGAATATAAGTAAAAAGTTGGTAAGACAACAGAAACTTGAAATTCGGTGTATGTACTAGAAGCCACAGCGTCAGATTTTCTTATAATATTTTTCAACCCAACCACCCCTACTCCAATATGAAAAGGGTTGATAAAATAAAATTGAGATATTCATTTGAAATTTGGTACACGTATGTATTATAACGACGTCTGAAACTAGATCATAATTTGAGATGATGCCATTGAAGGGTTGGGGGTTAAATAGGGGTAAATAGGGGAAAATCAGTAAAGCAAGCTAGTAAGACTACAGAAATTTGGGATTCGGTGTATATACTAGAAACCAAGGCCTCAGATTTTTCAAACTCTACCACCTCCGCTTCATTATTAATGGGATTGATAACATCAAATTGAGATATTCACTTGAAAGTTAGTACACGTATGTATTGTAGTGACATCTGATTGAGATGACTCCATTGAGGTGGTAGGTTGTAAATAGTGGAAAATAAGTACGGTAAACTAGAAATTTCATTTTTAACGTATATGGTAGAAACCAACTCCTCAAACTTTTCTATGACATCTACCCCAAATATTATTAAAATTCTATGACCAATAATTTCCACATACTAGAGTGCAAATATAGTCAAGATGTTTCCTTTAAAGTGACTTGGACGAATAATCTGGATGTGGAAGTAGTGATTCCTTAGGCAGCGGTATTTTTTTATGTAGTTAATAACTTCGATCTTAATGCCGTTTAGCTGCAATTAATTTTGTTATAATTGGGGGTTGGTTTGCATCCTTGTCTTTGAGTTGAAGGTAATTATACCTACAGCGTACTATTCTAATTAGTATACGCTATTATTCTATGTAGTGGTAACTTCGTACTTAATGCCGTTTATTGACAATTAATTTTCTCATTATTAGAGGTGGTGGTTTGTGCCCTTGCGTGTGTTGGAAGAAATTATTTTGACGTCTTAATGTCCGCATTGGTAAACCCTATTTTTCTGTATAGTTGCTAACTTCAAACTTCATGCCGTTTAGTGGCAATAAATTTTCTTATCGTTGGGGGTTGGTTTGCACCCTTGCCTTTGCCTTTGCCGTTTGGAAGAAATTATACTTACAGGGTAATGTTCGTATTAGTAAAGACTATTTTTCTATGTAGTTAATAACTTCGATCCTAATGCAGTTTAGTTGCAATTAATTTTTTTATGATTGGGGGTTGGTTTGCACCCTTGCGTTCGTGTTGGAAGAAATTATATTTACAGAGTAATGTTCGCATTAGTAAGCACTATTTTTCTATGTAGTTAATAACTTCGATCTTAATGTCGTTTAGTTGCAATTATTTTTTTTATAATTGGGGTTTTTTTTGCACCCTTGCGTTTGGTTTGGAAGAAATTATATTTATAGGGTAATGTTCGCATTAGTAAGCACTATTTTTCTATGTAGTTAATAACTTCGATCTTAATGCCGTTTAGTTGCAATTAATTTTTTTATATTTACAGGGCAATGTTCGTATTAGTAAGAGCAATTATTCCATGTAGTGCTAACTTCGTACTTTAGTGACAATTAATTTTCTGATTATTAGAGGTGGTGGTTTGTACCCCAGCGTGTGGGTTGGAAGAAATTATTTTGACGGGTTAATGTCTGAATTGGTAAGCTCTATTTTTACGTATATTTACTAACTTCAAACTTCATTCCGTTTAGTGGCAATTAATTTTCTTATCGTTAGGGGTTGGTTTGCACCCTTGCGTTTCGTTTGGAAGAAATTATACTTACAGAGTAATGTTCCTATTAGTAAACACTATTTTTCCATATAGATAATAACTTCGATCTTAATGCCGTTTAGTTGCAATTCATTTTTTTATAATTGGGGGTTGGTTTGCACCCTTGCGTTCGGGTTGGAAGAAATTATATTTATAGGGTAATGTTCGCATTAGTAAGCACTATTTTTTATGCAATTAATAACTTCCATCTTAATGCCGTTTAGTTGCAATTAATTTTTTTATAATTGGGGTTGGTTTGCACCCTTGCGTTCGAGTTGGTAGAAATTATGTTTACAGGGCAATGTTCGTATTAGTAAGAACAATTATTCTATGTAGTGGTAACTTGGTACTTAATGCCGTTTAGTGTCAGTTAATTTTCTGATTATTAGAGGTGGTGGTTTGTGCCCTTGCGTGTGGGTTGGAAGAACTTTTTTTCACAGGAGAATGTTGCCGTTAATAAAGAGTATTTTTCTAAGTACTTGGTAAGTTCGAATTTCATACCGTTTTGTGGTAATTATTTTTTTAATTATTTGGGGTTGGTTCGCACCCTTGCGTATGTCTTGAAAGGAATTATTTCTACAGAGAAATGTTACTATTAATAAAAGTTAATTCTCTATATATTGGTAACTTGGATCTTCATGTCGTTTTATAATTTTCTTAATATTAAATGGTGACTTGTGCTCTTGCTTGTGACATTCGAGTAAATATTTTTACAATGTAATGTTAGTATTAATAAGTCACATTTTTCTGAGTAATTAAAATATTCAGACCTCATGGCGTTTGTTATGTATTAATTTTTTTTCATGTTAAGGGTGGCTTGAGCCCTTGGGTGTATGGTGAGTAATTATTTTCACAGTGTAACACATAATTGTTTCATCATTGGCTTAGTAGTTTTATTTATATATTTAAGGGTGGCTTACCCTTACATGTGGGTTGCAAGGAATTATGTATATCGATAAACAATAATCTGCAGGCTAACTATTAATTTGAATTTGAAAATTAAATTCATTTAAGTTCGTATTTTATACATCGATGGTATCGTGCATGATCGTATAAATTGGCTGCTATTTTTAGCTGCTGTTTTCACGTTGGTTAATTTTCACATACTAGAGTGCAAATCCAGTCAAGATGTTTTCCTTAAAGTGACTTGGATGAAACATCTGGATGTGGAAGTAGTGATTCCTTAGGCAGCGGTTTTATGTTTCATTTTTTATGTTTAATGATGATTTTTATCAATATAACATTTGTTTTTAAAACATTGTTTTTCATTTGTACAAATTTCGTCCTTAGGAGCACGTATATATGTTCTGCTAAAATCTCGAAAAGTTTGTAGATGTTATACCTAGCTAATAATGCTAATATTTTGCAACCACAACTTCTCAGCTGGCTGCTGAGGAAGCTATCATAGCGTAGCAACCGGTTAGCTCAGGGCTGGTCGAGGGTCACTAGGTGGCGAAAAGAGTTATATATTTTTGTTTTTTAACAATTATTTGCTTGTCAAATTTACCAAACAAAACTTTAATAAACTATAAAAATTTGGAAGCCAGCGTATTCAGTAAATAACACTCTTGCAAACTTTATCAGGGGGAGAAAACAATCAAAATCAAATATAAAACAAATAATATATTAACAGTATAAAATATTGAAAATTTTACAACACTTTACAATTATTAAAAATATTAATGGTGAAATTTGATTTAATTAGTTGAACAAAAATTTAGTTTAAAAAAATATACTAAATTTGAAGATTAACAAAGAACATTACAAAAGGAAACGATCAACTGGTATACAATTTTTCTTGTTGAATTTTGCACATAAATTTGGCTACTTATCTTAGCGGAGACGTGGAATACCGACGAGGTCTGCTCCTGAAGATGGCCACGGGTACCCGGAAAGGAGGACGTAATATTCAGGTCCTGACAAGCTGATTTCCAGGAGACGCTGCGTCGGAATGATATCCAATACTTTTAGGATAACTCCAAATATTTAATTTATGCCTCGTGCCTTGCTGCAATGTTGGTTTCGTCCAGGATTTTACATGAAAAAGGGGTAATGTAAAGAACCAGTTGATAATATAAAAAATTTAAATTGTGAGGAAAAGAGATACGAGAAAACTACAAAAAAACTATTAGCGACGAAGGTCACTGCAAAACCAAACTATTAGCAATTTAACAAAAACCCGAGTATTGATAAAACTTTACTTCTGAAAATATATGAATAAGTTACTGATTAATATAATAAATGAAATGAATAAATGAGAAAACTCTACTAAAATTTGAATAAATGTAACATAATTTAGTAAGAATTAGAGAGAAAATATCTGAATTACTATCTGAAAAAAACTAATACTGTAACAAACATAGCAAACAAAATTATGGGTTTAATCTCCCAAAAAAAATAAACTAATAAAAAATGATCTCTTAACCTCTTGTACTATCACGAGGTTAACTAAATGCGACTTTAGGTTTCGACTTTTAATGAGATAAGATTGTCTTACGATTAAGAAACAAAGATTCTAATTTATCCTTTGATTAATTTCCGAGTATAATCCTCGTACACAATAATCTAAATAATGACAAAACACCACGGTATTGTGTCTCAATGACCACAAAATACAAAATTGCCACGATAATTAATGAGTGTCCAATGGACGCCGACATCACACAAACATGTGTGTTAATAAAAATTAATTATTACACGGTATATCCTTTAATTCCCAAAAATAACTATACAGCAACATTAACTCAATAATATGACATCATTCAATAATCAAATATATTCAAAATATCAAAGGATTAAAGAAATGAACGTGAAAATTCGTTAAAGAATAAGTAACGGTCTTAACTCACCAGCGTCGAAAACCAAAGTCAAGTAGCAGGGATTTCAAATGATGCTTCTACCGCGTAGGCGCACTTGTTGATTTCCCGTCGGCATTTCCGCGGGTAATTCAAATTTATTTAGCACAGGTGCTTAAACGGAAAAAATATTTTTTCGTTACAATTTTCAAAATACAAATTAATAAATATATTTATATTTTTTATTAAAGAGCGCGTCAAATAAAACTGTTAAAAGATAAACAAATACATTTCAAAATATAATGCGAGTTTTATTTTCAAGTGCGATATCCAATTGTATTGAACAAATAATAAAAAAAACAAGAAGCCATAGTGTACCTTGTGCCTGTAGATCTCCGAGCCGTATACCTTACCTGTCACATTTAAATATGTACCTTTGTCTATCGGTCCGCAACATGCCGATGAAACCG
The DNA here is from genome assembly GCA_963583905.1 of Stenurella melanura. Classification (NCBI taxonomy): domain Eukaryota; kingdom Metazoa; phylum Arthropoda; class Insecta; order Coleoptera; family Cerambycidae; genus Stenurella; species Stenurella melanura. The sequence goes on from OY757309.1 coordinate 108,978,347, forward strand.
TTATACACAGCACAGAACACGTATAGCCACCACAGCGACTTGTATGTAGAGTCGTTCCAAAGTAACGTTATTTTGGAGCGGTATTTTCCTGGAGCGAACGCGACTAGAGCGCTCCACATGAGGAACCGTTCTTCCCATCTCTAGCTTTTATTAACAGCTCCAAAATAGGTACGGACCTAAGGTATAAACCTATATACGAAATTACGAAGAAATCTATCATGGCCGATTTATTTAAATACGAAAACCTGAAGACGGTTAATGTGTCTAAATGGCCATGTCTTATAAAAATCTTGCAGAAAATATATTTTTCTTTAATCAATTTACATAAATTTTGCTACCCGGGGCTTTTCGAGGTCGCTGATAAAGAATCTGATATCCAAATGATCGTGAACCGACTTTTAAGATGGTGGAATCAATATGGCGGCTATAAAATGCAAAGAAATGATAAATAGAAATATTTTCGTTAAGTAAATACTGACCAGTTTAAAATATTACTGATTACTATTTTTGAATTCCAATTGTCTCAGTTTTAAGTTCCAGTAATAAATTCAAGATTCAAAATGGAAGTCAAAGTATTTAAATGCATTATTCTTCTAGTTCATAACACCAGCGATGTCATAAGCGCCGACCGACAATTTTTAAAATAAGCTTTTAATTATTGTAAATATTGTTTTACTACTTTACATTAATTGATAGGAATGATGTAAATTACTTATTTATAATACGTTATTTATTTTTAATACATAATGTTAGTTGAATGAATAACTCCATAAACAATTCAACAAAAGTAAACAGATATCATTTAACCTACCTACTGCTGTGCTACCGGCAATATTAACAATGATCGAAATGCACATAACGGACTTTTAATAATCAGCCAGGAAAATAATCGAGTACTTTCGTTTGAGGTAAGCGCATAACATATCTGGTTACCTATATTCGTATACGGATATCGTCTGCAATATTCAAGTACGCAGTCTCTTGTAATGTTCTATCACAAACAGGTAGGAAAAATTGATAAAAGAAACAACGAAGTTATTAAAAAAAAGTACATCTATTATCATTCGCGTACTTGAATATTGCAAGCGATATCCGTATACGAATAAAGATAATCGGATATGTTATGCGCTTACCTCAAACGAAAGTATTCGATTGTTTACCTGGTTCACCATGCGTTTCGATCATTCTTAATATTACCGGTAGCACAGCCGTATGTAGTACATTCAATGATATTTATTTACTTTTATTGAATTGTTTATGGAGTGATTCACTCAACTAGCATTATGTATTAGAAATAAATAACGTATTATAAATAAGTAATTTGCATCATTCCTATCAATTATCATAAAGTAGTAAAACATTGTTTACAATAATTAAAAACTCATTCTAAAAATTGTCGGTCGGTGCTGATGACATCGCTGGTGTTATGAACTATTAGAATAATGCATTTAAATAATTTTTTGATTTCAATTTTGGATCCATTTTGAATTTCTTACTGGAACTTAAAACTGAGACAACTGGAATTTAAAAATAGGAGTCAGTAGTATTTTAAACTTTTAGTATTAACAATAACAAAAATATTTCTCTTTATCACCTCTTAGTTTTTATAGCCGCCATATTAATTCCGCCATCTTGCAGGTCGGTTCTCGACAACTTGGATATCAGATTCATTAACAGCGACCTCGAAAACCCCCCGAGTAGCAAGATTTATGTAAATTTGTTAAAGAAAAAAATTCTCTGCAAGATTTTTATAAATCATGGCCCTTTAGACACATTAACCGCCATTATTTTAATTCGTAAAAATACAAAATAGTTAAAATACCCACTGGGTAGAACGGCAATCAATATTTTAACTCATTAAATAGGAAAAACGGTCTAAATTAAAATAATATAAACGGAACAGAGTTTTCTTAGTATTCTCTCGAAATATCAACATCTATGTTCTTTTTCCCAAGGTGTGGGCCTACGAAAAATTTTTTGGAACACAGTTGTTTGGATAAAATATTGAGAATCTAACAGGCCCCCAATAGAGCACAACTACTTTAAAAATAATTTATATTTAATCTGAAATTTACTACGATAGTTCGGAAAACGGTCATCTTATTTCGATACATTGAATCGGAATTATTTTAAATTATCACTTTTATACACATATTTCAGTAAGGTTGTCTTTCTTTGTAACCGTAAAAACTGTGACAAGAAACGGTGGCTCAAATCGCTTACTGGATACGGCGGTCAGTATATAATAATGAACGTGCGGTTAACTAATAGAGAGGCGGAACGAAATTGATTTCAAATCTGTTTCGATGAGAATGTTTTGCGCTGGCTTAGCCAACGCCGTCAGTGTCAATTTTTACAATTTGGCCAATATTACAGGTAATCTTTTTACAGCCAGGTTTTCTACATTTTCTACATAAAGTATAAATCTGCTCCACGGTTTAAGCTATCTAAATTAGAAGGAATCGATAATAATGATTTACAACTAGTTTTCGACCGTAAGTGGAACAAGTAACGAAGGATAATTACTTCCACATCCACATAGTGGATTGGAAGTATAGCAATCGCAAAAAAAACAATTTTTTTTTTGAAATAGGTTTAGAATGTCATGAAACGTCGAGATTTTAAATTTGGGCGAAAAAAATTTCTGTCTGTCCGTCGGTCTATCTGTCAGTCTGTCTGTAACTTTATTTGTCTGTACGTTTTCTCCGGAACGGTTTAAGATATTGACTTGAAATTTTGTACAGGTATATATTATAGCGAGATCTGGAACTGGATTGTTTTTTGAAGATATCCGGTGAAGGGTTGGGGGTTAAATAGGGGTAAATAGGGAGAAATATGTAAAGGAAGCTGGTAAGAGTACAGAAACTTAAAATTTGATGTATGTCTTACCAGTCAAGGCCCCAAAATTTTTTATAATATTTTTCAACCCCGCACCACCCTTACTCCATTATAAAAGGGGTTGATAACACACTTATGTATTATAACGCCATATGGAACTGGTGTATATTTTGAGATGATTCCGTTGAAGGGTTGGGGGTTAAATAGGGGTAAATAGGGGAAATAAGTATAGCAAGCTGGTAAGAGTACAGAAACTTGAAGTTCGGTGTATGTACTAGAAGCCAAGGTCTCAGATTATTTATAATTATTTTCAAACCTCCACCACCCCTACTCCATTATTAAAGGGGTTGATAAAATAAAATTGAGATATTCACTTGAAATTTGATACACGCATGTATTATAACATCAGGAACTAGATTATATTTTGAGATGATTCCGTTGAAGGGTTGGGAGGTAAATAAGTAAAGCAAGCTGGTAAGAGAACAGAAACTTGAAATTCGGTGTATGTACTAGAAGCCAAGGTCTCAGATTATTTATATTTTTCAACCCCCCACCCCCACCCCCTCAATTATTAAAGTGGTGTATAAAACAAAATCGAGATATTCACTTCAAACTTGGTACACATATGTAATATAACGACATCTGGAACTAGATTACATTTTGAGATGATTCCATTGAAGGGTTGGGGGTTAAATTGTGTTAAATAGGGTTAAGTAGGGGAAAATAGGTAAAGCAAGCTGGTATGAGTACAGAAACTTGGAATGTACTTGCATGTACTAGAAACCAAGGCCTCAGATTTTTTTACATTTTTCAACCCCTCCAATACCCCTACTCCATTATTAAAGGGATTGTTAAAATAAAATTGAAATATTCACTTGAAATTTAGTACACGTATGTATTATAACGACATCTGAAAATAGGGATAGATAGGAGAAAATAAGTAAGGCATGCTGGTAAGAGTACAGAAACTTGAAATTCGGTGTATGCCCTAGAGGCCAAGGCCTTAGTTTTCTTAGTAATATTTTTCAACTCCCCACCACCCTTACTTCATGATTAAAGGGATTGATAAAATAAAATTGAGATATTCACTGAAAATTTGATACACGTATGTAATATAAACATCTGGAACTAAATTATATTTTGAGAAGATTCTATTCAAGGTTTGAGGGTTAAATAGGGGAAAATAGGTAAAGCAAGCTGGTGTGAGTACAGAAACTTGAAGAAATTTGAAGTTCGGTGTATGTACTAGAAACAAAGGCCTCAGATTTTTTTATAATATTTTTCAACCCCCCCAATACCCCTACTTCATTATTAAAGTACTTGATAAAATAAAAATGTGATATTAACTTAAAATTTGGTACACGTATGTATTATAACGACATCTGGGACTAGATTATATTTTGAGATAACTCCGTTAAAGAGTTGTGGGTTAAATAGGGATAGATAGGGGAAAATAAGTAAAGCAAGCTCGTAAGAATACATAAATTTGGGATTTGGTGTATATACTAGAAGCGAAAGCCTCATGTATTTTATAATATTTTCCACCCCCCCACCCTCTCCCTTATTAAAAGAGTTGATGAAATTAAATTTAGATTTTCACTTGAAATTTGGTACATGTATGTATTATAACGATATCTGGTATAATTGGTAATTTCAGCATGGAAAAAGTTGTTGGATAAACCAGGAGTTGAAATTTGTGCCGTTTTCATTGACCATAAAGGGGGCTTTGAAACAATTATTGACCACAACATATTATTATTAAAATTGAAGATATATGGATTAGATCAATCTGTTATAAAATGGATTGGCAGTTATATAAACGATAGGTATCAAATAACAAAAATTAATGGCAAGCTATCTGAACCTAAGATGAATAACTTTGTGGTCCCTCAAGGCAGTGTTCTTGGTCCCTTACTATTCATTATTTATATAAATGACCTTGAGAATGTGCTGAGAGAATGTAAAATCCATCTTTTCGCTGATGACACTCTTATTTACTATGAGAATACAAATTTTGAGGAGATGGTAACAACTGTAAATTTGGAGAGAAATTTGGGCTTCTGACAGAAAAAATTATAAGCAATAAACTAAAAGTAAATGAATTAAAATCGAAATTCATGTTTGTAGGTAATAATTATTTGTACAAGAAATTTATCAATTTAAATCTTGGCGTTGAAATAAATAATGAAAAAGTTGAGCTTGTTCAAGAAATGAAATACTTAGGACTAATAATTAACCGAGAATTGAAATTCCATAAACACATAAACATATATCGAAAAAGATTGGCAAAAAAAATCGGCTTTCTTAATAGAGTGGCTTCTTTTATATCAATGTCAACGCGGTTAACAGTTTACAACTTGCTAATATTGCCTCATTTTCTCTACTGCGGGTCAGTGGTGTATGTAAGTTGAACAAATTTTACTAGGCTACTGGTTTTCCAGGACAAAATGATGAGAGTAATATTAAGATACAATAGGTTTTCAAGTAGTCAACTGATGTTAAATAGATTAAACTGGCTTAATATAAGACAGCTTCTTTATTTTCAAACGAAGACATCTATTTTTAAAATAACTAGTGACGCTTCTCCAGATTACCTAATGCGACAGTTTTACCTGTTACTGATATACACCTACGTAATACACGATGGTTACAAATTGCAACTTTTACGTTAGTAGTACATTCAAGAGCAGTTTAATGAATAGCTTATTTCATTAAGGAGTTGTGCAATTCAACCTTCTACCCCACGAACTTAAAACCAGTAGAACCATTAAACAATTTAAGTATAAACTAATAAATCTTATAAAAGACCTTATATTCCATCTAAGCTAGGAGTTGTTTTTGTTTTATATGCTATGCTTCTTTTTTGTATTATGTTATTTGTATTTTTATTTGTATTATCTTTGGATAAATAAACCACTTTAATTATTATTTATTATTAATAATGTAAAATTAACCTTCTCGCGGTTTTTGATTCACCCTTCAACAAATATTCCCTGAGGGCTATGCCATCTTTTCCCATTATTAGAGTTAATGAGTAATATTTGAGAAAACGCAAGAAATTACGAACGAGACAAATCAATAATTAATAAATCAATCTACTCTAACTACCTCCAAAACCAAAATATATCACATTAAATTTGTAACAATATGGTAAGTATTTTGTTTTCGTAGATGTGATATGAAAATATGGAATTCCTCTTTATCTGAAATTATAATCTATAGCAAATTTAGTACCACTTTAAATATGTATCATATAAATCAGAAATATAGATGTAAAATACTTAGTATTTAAGTGTCCCTTGCAAATTGAAAATAGAACATGTTGCTACTGAGTATATTGGTACTTTATTTATCTTATGCAGTAAGTATTTGTAAATATTTATAAACCTATCGAGGCTCGACACAGAACTGCATCAGCGAATAACGAAATTAAAATTTTTATAAAATGTAGTTGGAAGAAATATAATTTTTTCTAGTTCTAATATATGAAGTGATTAGTTTATTTGATTTTTTGTGCCGAAATACAATATATCATTGCCATTGTTTTGAAAATTGTGCTTAATTAGATGAAACGACAAATACATTTTATTAACAAAACCGAGCGCGTTTGATCTAACTACAGGGTGTTTCACAATTGCAGACAAGCTACTTGATTTTTTTAAATATTTGTATTTTAATTGTCTAGCCAGAAATTCAAAACATGGATATTTCAAACGTTCATAACTAAGTGAATACGTGAAATGGAAGGTAATTTTAGGTCTCTACGGAAAGAGCAAGATTACTGTTTTATTCTGATACCAAATCGCAATGGTGGAACCGGAAATCCGGCTCGGCACGAACGAAAGAAAATGGAGCGTTTAATTTAGCTACAGGGTATTTCACATATTGGAGACAAGCTACTACTTGGTTTTATAAAATATCTATATTTTAATTCTCTAGCCAGACATATATTATATTTGGACATATATTTCAACGTTGCCACGTTATTCCACTTTTTCTGGTCAAATATGCATGTGTAGCGGTCAAGAGTAAAATCTGTAAAAAACGTATTTTCAGTTTGACCGTCATTTCACTTTGGATGTTAGTCTAAGCTAAGTACTGATTTTCTCAAAGTCGAACCTAATTCTACACGGCGACCTCCACCATGATTCAAATTTTAACATTTTTGAACTATCACAGTTAAATTTCAAATGGATCAGCCTTGTTGCGTACATCTGGGAACTTTAAATAATTTTATTAAATTCTAATAAACTAAAGTTAATTTTTGAGAAATATGTACAGGTATTTACCATACTCTTGTAACTAAAACCCCAGACATTAAATTATCATAGGCAATCTGCTTAAATTTAGGAATGTACACATTTATTATATTTTCATATTTAAACCATTTAACTCTCTTTGTATTCCTGTTTTTGCTAACAGCAACTGCTTCTTAATTATTGGTTATATCAGATATAGAGCAGAAAGTATTGTGGGTTGCATAGAATGCGAATTCAAATACTTAGTAATTTTTTGTTTATGAAATATAATAGCACTATGTTAATTGAGAGGGGATATCATTTTTAGTAGGCTTAGAGCAGAATCGGCGATTTCCAATTCTGCAGCAACCTAACTCAGACTTAAAGTTTTTGATAATTATTTCGCCACACGAGGTGTGTCTCTTTTGGTGTTATCAAATTTTCTCTTGGTGTTCTATCTAATGAAAGGTAATTAAATGTATTTAATTAATTCCTCTCAGCAGTATTTAACGGCCTTCAGCCATATTTTTCAATTCTGCTAATTTAATCTAATTAAACATAACCATAATTGTGAAACACGTGCTGATAATATTTTTTCTTCTTCCCAAATTCAACTACAAATTATACTACAAATTCAAAATTTAAAATATACTAATTCAAATACTAAAAACTTAAATTATGTGTAGAAATACAAACCTAACATACAAGTAATACAACTGCCAAGCATAGTTACATATTAGTATTATCTAATACGAATGCAAGGAAAATCGCTTCTTTCCGTTTGATGGTTAACTGCCTGCTAGATTCCATAAGAAAGATAGTCCAGTCAAATTCAATTTAGTCAAGTCAAGTTTAGTCCAGTCAATCGAAATCAATAGCAAAACCCTAGCGTTATACAGGTTAACAAGACGTCAAACCACGTCGAGGGGCCGTCTGTGTTCGGAGAGGCTGTTAAAAAAAACTAGCAGAACTTACCAGGAGCCCTCATCCAATATCCATGGTCAGGAGGAATGGTGAGATTCTGAAATTTTCAATGATTTTTGGTATCACATTTATCGTATAGCATTTATTGCGTAACTTTTATTGCATAAAGTATTTCTGTTCTTTTGTGATAATATTACTTAATATTTTCATTTGATAATTAATGACATTATTTTACATTTTATATTGATAAAATTTGTTGACTTTCTTATCTACCGATGATTTTCTAAAGTATTAATAAATATGTATCTTTTATCATAAAATTTAATTTTTCATTTTTTTTTCTGTTTGTCTGTCCGCCATAAGGTCAAATCTTTCCAAGGCGGCTGGCTTCACCATCACAGGGATTGCAGTAACTCTTAATTTTTTCTGTGGATGGCGCCCGTAATATCTACGTCACTTTAAACTACCTCTGAGTGGTGGAACAAACTGGCTTAGTAAGATATCACAAAGATATTGGTTCGCCCTCTGGCTGATTTGAAAATAAATTAATTGAATCCACGAAATCCTAGTCACGCACCAGATCAACTAGCCGTACGCCGTCACTACTTGTGTGTTGGTTGAATTGCCATTACGCACTATTGGCACTCTACGAATTTCTGCTATTCTGAATTTTGGTGATTTTAAGTATACCGTGTTTTATGTATATTTTTTACCAATTAGTTATTACTTAGTTATAAAGTTAACTCTAATGTAATTATTACGATAATGCTGGTGTAACAATGGATAGATAAGATAACATATGAAATATACTTTGTTGTTATATGAAGTACACTTATTCAAAGTTATGAGTAAAGTACAAATCGATAAATCTTATATTTTTAAAATATTATTAGCTTTCAGAGGATCAAGATCCTATTGTCAGTTTACCAAGTGGCAAAATACGAGGAGTTTCAAGAACAACCCTAAGAAATCACCTACCGTTTTATGCTTTTCTGGGTATTCCATTTGCTGCTCCGCCAGTAGGAAAACTAAGATTTCAGGTAATTATCTCTAGCTACGAAAAAATATAAAGAGTCGTATATAATAAAGGCATCAATTAGTAAATGATCTTTAAAATTTTAATTGAGCAAGCAAAACCCTTTTGTACCTATTTTGTGTAAATTTTTAATTTACGCAGTAAAAAAAATCTGCACATAAATCCATTTCGTAACAGGCCGAACTCAGTATCAAATAGAAAATGTTGTGTCTGCATGTATGTGTAATTGTGTATACGTATGTGTGTGTGAAAATCGTTACTTGTACACACGATAATTTAAAATTTCTATTTCTAATTTGATACACATGTAAAAGCTAGATATTCTACTCAACTGAAATTTGTCATATGCCCCATACAGGCAGATCACCAGAGACGTATGTAACTGTCATGTTTTACATAAACTCTATTTTATTATAATTTTCGAAAAAAATGTCCCTTATGTTTTTGATAAGGCACGTGAAAAGGCGCAGATATACAAGACATCGAAACTGTAACGTACTATGTGCCTCTTAGGTTCCAACGAACATTACACAGATTAGGTAAAATAAAATGTAATGTTTATTAATAGAATCCGAAATAAGAGAAAGTTGCATTTGGGCGTTGCCGATTGCATACATCTATTTAAACAATAAATATGTATTGACTGTGTACTTAAATTTAGTGGTACCAGAAAATTGAATTGTGCCTTATTAGAACACAGTGTTAATTAAATAGTTATTCACATCCGACCATAATCTACTACAACTTATCGTTTTATTTTATTACAAGAGTCTAGACCCCAAGCGGGCACAAATAATCATGCATGCCCATTAGTGCTTAGAGAGAAATTAAAATATTTTGTGGAAAAAAAAGCGCGGGGACACGCGCCTTACTCCCCTTTCTTTGTGTGCGACGCTAATAATTCCTGCGGTGCTAATAATTATTCACAATTACATAGTAAAATAAAAATCGACCTAACTAACCTAACCTAAAGAAATCACATGAGAGAATGAAATCATTATAGGAAAAGGAAGGAAAACATTATTTCTGGCGTCAAATCAAACCTGCATTTGTGAAAAATACATTCATCGTTACAAAATAAAAAAAAAAGTTCGGTGTGTCCAGAAGTTGAACCCTGGACCTCTCGCACCCTAAGCGAGAACATTACCCATATGCCAATCATCCAACTGACAATCAGCGCCATAGCACTGAATAAATATGTTGTCAAGGCGGTACAAATACCAACCGTTATTTGTCGGTAATAGTCTGCAGCACGGCGGTGGCGGAAAACGAACGGTCGCTATTTAATCATTTAGTTCTATTAAAACGCTGCAGCAGAGAGGGGCGAACGAGTTTTTCAAATACCTTTTTGTTCGGCGTCGTGGCGTTTTCCTGCAAATGAAGTTTGAAATTTTATGTAGTCTGACCGAAGATATTTGTTGCATTAAGTACCAAAATATGTTTTTTCATGAACCAGACATTGAAAATATACCTTCTATTGAAGACTACCATTATTTTTTGATGTATTATCAGCCGCAGAAATATCGGAAGACAATTTTGGATCATCTTGTATAACTTTTTCTGTTGTTTGCCAAACTCTATAGAGAACATATTTTATTACAAATATAAGTGAAAAATAATTCACATTTAATTGCGTAAATCCTAGATATTTGGTTTGATTCAATTTTAACCTTTAAATTGGCTAAACGTTGTTACAATATATTTCACATTTGATGAAAAACTAATACATCCTAAGCTTTTAAAAATCCTACATAGGAATAAACCAGAGTTCCTATGTAACAAATTTTGAATTCCTTTCGGTTTGAAACATCGAGAACTTCCGAAAGTCTGTGTTTCCTATAATTAACTTATCAACGAGACTTACAATCTCCGTTGCTCTTACCTGTATCCGTAATAAAAGGTTACTTTTTGCAAATTTTGCTTATTCAGAAAGATAGAGAAATTTTCAATTCCTTTCGGTTTGGAACATCGAGAAGTTCCGAAAGTCTGTGTTTCCTATAATTAACTTATCAACTAGACTTACAATCTCCGTTGCTCTTACCTGTATCCGTAATAAAAGGTTACTTTTTGCAAATTTTGCCTATTCAGAAAGATACTTAATAGACGATGAATCAAGAAATGGAAATCACCATTCTGTGTTGGTGACAATGGGTTTGTTCGAGTTCAAACTTATAAACAATTCTAGACCGATTCTCTACTTCCGCAGAACCCGCTGCGTTCATCTAAGAATTCTCAACCATTCTGATTGATTCATTGATTGATTTGCCAGCGTAAGGTGGGCATTGCTGCCGATTCCAGTGCATGGGGATTTGTTCCACCACGCAGCTCGATCGCCCACCGATCATCCCACCGTGTGCCGGAACAAACCTCCGGTGCTTTAATATTCCGCCGGACAGGCTGCATACGCTGGATTGAACATTGGACATGCTTGTTGACAGCAGCAAGAGCTGCATGACGCATGGGGTAGGAGTATAGGATGGAGCGTGTAGGTGTTTGTGAGATGTTTCTTCTTGTTTTCCTTCTGTCTTCATCGGATGGAAAGTGTAGGCGTTTGTGAGATGCTTCTTTTAGGTTTTCGTGCTTCTTTTTACTTTCAGGATTTTGTGATATGCTTCTTCTTAGTTTCTATCTGTCATCATCTTCTCTCCTATTCTACTTCTGAGTTTTCTGTTTCTTCTGTTTCTGAGTCTGGCAGTGTGTATATCCTTGATATTTCTTTATTGCATTCCGTTTTTTGTTGTGCCGATTTTTCCCAGTGTGTATAATCCTTTCCTAGCTTGGCATGGCCTCCCTATTTTCAGTTTGTTGCTGTTCTGTCGCAGCACTTTCTTTAGTAGGTGTGTCATGTATGGCCTTTGGACATACAAGTAGTATTTCACTGCGTATGATTCTATTCTTTTGATTATTGTTCTTCCCTCTAGTAATGTTGACGTTTTCTGTCGTTTTTGTGGTTTGGCAGTTTTTGCTAACAGTTGGATAATGTCCCTTTCAGCTCTTCTCAGGCTTCTTCTGTTGGCCTTTGTCGTTGCTGCGTTTTTGACTCCATGTATTATCGTAGGCATTATGATGGTCATGTATATCTTTTTGGTTAGGCATCATGGTGGTTTACTGTCCTCAATGAAGGGTAGTAGAGCTCTTGTGACTCTGTAGGCTGTTTTGATTCTTTCCCTTACGGTCTCCCTCCTTTTTAGTTGATTCGTTAGGTATGTTCCTAGGTATTTCATTCTATTCGTGGTTCTTAGGGTGTAGTCTCCTATTTTGTATTCTTCCCCACTTGTTGGACTTGTTTTTGTCAATGGGTTTCGGACCATTATTAGCCTCTTTTTGAAGTTTATTTTCATTCCAGAGGAATCCAGATGTGGTGTCATGTTTCTTAGAAATTTAACGATGTCTTCCTCAGCGATGATGAATATATCGTCGGCGTGTGCAAGTACGATGGGGGGCTTTATCATTCCATCGTTTCCATTGAAATTCTGATTCTCCTTTATTGTGCTTTCTATCACTTGGTCCAGGACTGTGGTGAATAGTCGGGGGGGTAGGGGACATCCTTTTTTGACTCCTATATTCTTCATTTTTGATTCCGTCGTCTGTCCAAACCATTGTATTGCAGTGTTTTCGTGTAGGCATGCTTTTATTATTCTGTTTATTAAGTAGTGCGGTACTCCCCTATTGAGCAAAGTGTCGATTATAGCCTTATGCCTTATAGTATCATATGACTTTTGGAGGTCAATTGAGACTATATATAGTTTTGTTCCTTCTTTCCACTTTTCTTCCAGGATCCGTCTGGTGGTGTACATATGGTCGTCTGTTGATCTACTCTTGATAAATGCCGTTTAATAATCTGGTAATTCGCCGATGTATTTTTCCATTTCTCTGAGGAGGAATTGTGCGTAGTATTTGTACCCTACACTGCAGTGTTATTCTTCTGTAATCGTCCACGTTTTGTGGTGATTTGGTTTTAGGGAGCGGTATCTGTATGGTTGTGTTCACTCCTCAGGCAGGGGTGTTGTTTCCGTCCATGCGTTGGTGATGATTTCTAGGTTTAGCTGCTTTATGCTGTCCGGTCCATAATATAGTAGTTCGTTATTTATTTTATCTATTCCCGGGGCCGTGTTTCTCTTAGCTCTGGTCATTATTTCTAGTAGTTCGTCTTTTGAGGGTGGCTTGCCCAGAGGCCAGTGGTCCATTTCTTGTATTGGTTCTATTTGACTTCTCTCTGCGTTTCCTTCTTCTAGTTTCCTGACCCAATGCTGCATTGGTATGTATTTTCTTGGCTGCGTATTTTTGTTTCTCCTGTATGTTTTGAGGTGTCTGAAAGTTTGGTTTAATCGCTATCCTGCTGGAGTGGATTCTATGTTTTCGAAGAATTCCCTGCATTTTTTCTGTTCGTGCCTCCTCTCTGCGTCTCTTTTTTCTTTTCCCGCTTCTATTATCTTTTTGTCTATGTTTAGTGTATATTGTTTTCCTGTGTCCCTTATTTTCTTCAGTTTTTCGTAATTTGTTTTTGTGTCTTTTCTTGTTGGGCTCATAGGGGATTTGTTCCTTTTCAACGTTTTTCTCGCCGGTTATTTTGATTTTTAAACTCATTTTTGACCAATTTGGTTCCTTTCCTGTTAATTGCTTTTCTATCTCCTCCTGGTATTTCTTTTTGATTTCTTCGTTCTGTAGCAGGGAGATGTTCCATGTGTCATTTGCCGTTTTGTTGTATCTTTTTTTGCTTTTTGTTTCTTTATTACTAGTGTTCCATATAATATTTTGTGATCTGCTTTGACGTTTGTTGCTTGTTTTGCCTTAATGTTTTTAACCCAGGCCCTTATTTTTCTATTCACTAGAATATGGTCTATTTGAGAGTTGATGTTTCCTTTACTCCAGGTATTAAGGCAGGTTAGGTTCTTGCTCCATGTGTTTCTGGTAATAAAACGGCCAGAATACTTAAAGTTAACTTCAGTTTTTAACCGATAGAGGGCTGACTGCTGATGAAAACTTCAATTTTGGCGGACGCGTGTGTTGAAATAAAACCTGTATTGAGAGTTATTTTTAGGAGGCACAATTACAGCATAATCATTTACAATAAGTAAGTACTTAGAAGTACCTATTAATAGGAAGTGAGACAAACATTTTTACCTGAAGTTAACAACAAACAAATAGGTGGTATATTTGTTGTAAATTTAGAGGAATTAAATGTGTTCATCTGTCTATAGTAAGTTTCTGCAGAAGAATATTTCAAATCGAGCTCCTGAAGTTATCGGGAGGAAATCTTTACCAGGAAGTGAATCTGCCTGAATTTGATTTGAAAGGATTATTACAAACTTTCCCATTTGGTACAACTATTCTCTCTTATTATGTTGACTTTTTGTTTTGTGTTTCTATCTACTATTATTGTAACATGCTTATATATTATTACCTAATATAATTTTGCCACTGATGTGTGTCTAGTGATAATAAATACAACAAATAGAATTTATTTTATTTAAAACCTCAGTACTAAAAAAATCGCTTCTCTATTTGAATGAAATATATTATTTGGTGGAAATTTTTGTTAACGTTATTATAAGTTCTATCGAAATAAAAAAATATTGTCGTTGGGTGAAGAAATATTTTATTAATTTTAAATGAAATGACGTTTGTATTAAAAAACGAAGGTTTTCTATCAAATAAAATCATTTTTGATCGAAGAATACTTGCTAGTATTTCAAGAAAAAGTTGCATTTAATACAGTAAAAGTTTTGATCTATGTGAGAAAATATGTTATTATTTCATATATTTAAGCAATTTCAGACAAATAAAAATAAACTCCGACCTGCGAGGTAAGGTAATGTGGCGGACGAACAGCCATACCCCAGACATATAGTCCAAACAAAATCCGCATGCGCAAGAAACAGTTCTAAAATGATTCTGAACGAGTACTTGCTCTACAGTAAATACTAATTAGAACTGTTCAAGGATCGTTTTCAACTAGTCCTGGAAAAACCCAAACATAAAACTTTACAGTCTTGAACCAGTTCTATAAAACGCGAACACATTCTAAGAAATATGCGTGATTATCATGGTTCTAGAACGGTACTGAAATGAACTCGAAAAAACTTAATGGTGATGCATCTGGATCTTTTAGAAGTTACCTCGACTTGAAATGCTGTTAAAAAAATATTAAGAAAAGGGAAACATTAGAGATGTATCTCAGAGTGTTGATATTTTTCTATATATATTTGACACAATTCGCTCTACTGATTATTAGATTACGGTTCGTTTAATCGCGACACAGTAGTTTAAGGTAAGTATAACAGGATTGATTGTATTCGTGCAACCAATACGTTATTTTAGCATAAATGTAGGTACATTCTTTCGTCTATTTTAGTTTTCATACTCAACTGATGATGCCAACGTGATTCGCGAAACGCACGTTAAGTGTTATAATCCAAGTGTATAATTCAAGTGTAGTATTCAGGTGTTTATGGAAACTACTTGAACAACTATTAAATATCGATAACGGAAACATAGCGCCGTGTCATGCTACACCAGAAAATCTTTATTACAATTTAATTAGTTTATTGACAATAACATACTTTCGAGACCAGATATCTATGAATTGGCAGTTATATTTGATGAAACGTTGTCCTTTAATAGTCACTCAATGTATGATATTGACACAAAAACTTAAGATTTGTTTAGAAAATAGCTCTAATTTTGAAAATATTGATTGATACACTTAAGCTACTTTATTGTGTCACCTTTGTCCGATCATAATTGCACCTGGAAATCGTTTGCTGCCAGCTGATGTATTTTTAGGACCGATATTTGTCATATTTTTGTTTCTTGTTACTATGAATTTCTTTAATGAAGATTTATTGAATAAGAACTGGTTAAATAATATAAATAATAATTAAATGAGTACCTCTAACTCTACGTGAATGTATAATTTCTACAGGGGATTGATTTATTTTAGCCTCCACAGCCGGTCAAAAATTGGGATGGAATATTAGAGACAAAAACAAATACGAAAATATGTTATCAAGTAGGAAGAGACAACACATTAGAAACAGAGGATTGTCTATTCATAAACGTTTATACACCTGTGGTAAGTAGTTAAAAAAAAGACTTTTTAAAAGTAATGGAGAGTTTTTTAAGAATCCTGGTACGAATGCTCATCTACCTGTTATGTTCAATATTTATGGAGGAGCTTTCATCCACGGCAATGCCATGGTTGGATTATATGGTCCCCAATTCATTTTAGAACAGGGCGTCGTTGTTGTTACAATAAATTACCGTGTCGGACCGTTTGGTAATATAATAATAATAATTAATCATAACTCGAGGAATCAACCACCTGTAATAATTTGTACACTAACTACCGAGACTGTCTTAACGGACGTGCCTGCATCGTCTGCGAATTAACACGCTAAATATTATGCAACTGCTGACTAGACTGCCGTGATTGCCTAAAATTTGTACAGAGACTGCTGACGGTGGTTTACTCCTCGTCAAAACTATTTAAGTATAGGGCCCCTTAAAGGAATTAAATAAAATTGTTACAAAGAGAATAACATTAATTTGTCACATGGACGAGTCAATTCTTAAATATATTTCTGTCCCTATTTTTCTATGTATAAAAAACTAACTTTAAACAATTTTGGTAAAAAACTGCGACGACGTAATCGACAATTTTTTAAACGGCAAGCCTCATATTTGATGGTGCCATTTGAGAAAACAAAAAATTATTTTTGGTGCTTAAATATTCAATAATAATAAAATTCGCAGATGATAGTGTAGATGGTCTTCACCTCGTGATTGAAGAATACTACAATATTTATATTTTACAGGTCGCTAGAAGTGCCTTTTGCAACGATAGGCGATTAATTTCCACTCTCAGGGTGATTAGTTTCAACTTGTAGTGACGTTGAAGAAGAGAAAAATGTTTACTTATCTTTGATTGCCACTGTCTGCTACCCATCGTATTTTGTTGATCAACGATGCACTTTGCTTTTCTGCAAATGCAGCAACGTTAGTACTTGAACGAGTGACCCAGTCCGGGGAAATAGACGTTAGGCAAGTAAAAAAATCCCTAATCTACGATAGAGGAGAGATTTGGCAAAAATTTTCAGGTTGGGTATAGCTCGTCTCCTGGCGTCGGTGGAAATAGGCCAACGTTAAATAAGTGAGAGAAAAAATAGTTACAGCTAACTCGATACACGAAAGTTCTCAAGTTCGGTCTTCTGCTGTGCCTCATCAAAACAGCTAGCGCATGAAATGGGACATGAATGTGTCAGTTATGCGTGCATACTATAAAAGCAGAAGGTGGGAGACAGAAGTTGAAGCCTGCAGGCGAAGAATGTACACTGAATGGAAAAGCTGGTGCCTGAGATCACCGTAAGTGTGCAGAATAACCAGCAGGAAGAATGATCAGAGGAAGAAGTTCAAAGAGTTCAAGAAGTTAGAGACCAATGAAATGAAAGTTTCATTTAGTTGCGGGATAGCTATGAGAGATGTAAGGTGTAGTATGGTGGAGTCGCACTAGGATGCAGACCCTAAATCCACAAGCTCAGATGTTGATGCCTTTTATCAAGTTGCAATAATTATGGACAGTGTCATCATAGAGGACATCAATAATGAAGATCTTGAATATAAGGATGTTTCTAATTTGGTCTATAGTGCAGCGCTGGCTACTTGTACCACTCTAGGTGCAAAGATAAGGTCAAGAGCTCAATACCCTTGAAAACTGAAAACAAAATTCTGAAAGCGATGCGAGAGATCAACTATCTAGCGTAGTACTTCGAGAATACAGAAGCTCGTTCGAAAAGAGTTAAAAACTCTAGACTAATAAAAGTCAGAATGTCAAATAAAGATTCGCTGAAAAAACTGAAAGAAGAGGATGAGAGGCTCATACAGAAGAGAGGCGTATTAGGCTCATGTATCACAAGGTACAACGAGATATCCAAAAGAAGACAGGAAGAAACGGAGTTTGCCTGTGAACAGAAGAGATTATATAGATGTTTAGAAGGCAACGAACCGGAAAGCAATTACAGAAAGCTCCAGACAAGGATAAACGGACACAATTACAGAATTTACACTCAACAGTGTAATGAAAACTTTTTTGAAAAAATATAGTTCGGAAGTGGTATGGAATTAGTAAGCGTGTTGACCTAGTATCGTGATGATTAGCCAATAAACGATATATTTTTATACACATATGTAAATGTACAACCTTCCAAATGGCTGAAAACCTGCAATGCAAATGAACTCGAGTACAAAGTTTTTGGTCCCAGGATAAATAAACTCAGTTAGGGGTCATGGGATCATACATAAATATCCTTATTTCTTTTGGGTTACGAGTAGAAGAGATACAAATTGGCTACACAAACATACCCATTAGAAGAACTGAATGGAACCAAAAGATTTTTACTGCTACAAAATATGGTTTATGTCAAGATGGCGTCAACTGGAGAGTCCAGTGCGGGTGATGCGTCTAAAGGAAGTGAAAGTAGTGATAGTAATATATCAAAATGTGGTTATTGTAGAAAACCTGTGAAAGAAAAAGTACAGTGTAAAAAATGTAAAGTGAATTTCCATTCAAGTTGTTTGATATTAGCCAGTAAATCTAAAAACAACGTGTGTATTCATGAACCGGATGAAAAACATGACATAGTAGAAAAACTTATGCAAGAAATCGAGTACTTGAAGAAAATCATTAATGAGCAGGAAGAAAAATATGGAATATTAAAGGAAAATACAAATCTGTTACATGAAAATAATAGACTATTAAAAGAAAATAATGAGTTTTTGCATGAAAAAATAAAGGAAACAGGTAGATCGTATAGTGCAGTAGTAAACAAGGAGGCTCCAAAAAATATAACAAAACCCAAGGTAAAAAGTAGATACCAACAAGAAATATCAGATAACATAGAAAGTCAGCAGTTCCCAACAAAGCAGGGACCTTCGACCTCGCAAGCTATAAATGAAAAACATGAGTCTAGTGAAAAAACGCCGATATATGAAAGAAAAAAAGACAATAAAGTGATGGAACAAGTCGAAGAAGTGGAAACAGAGAAATGGCAAATTCAACACACGAAAAGGAACTATCGTTCAAAATCTAAGAAACCCCTTTTTTTTGGAACATCAACCGAAGATTCAGTTAAAGGTCTCCCAAGGATGACTTGGTTTTTTGTGTCGTGATTAAATCCGGATATGTCACAACAGGATCTAAAAGTAATTCTTGCAAAGAAATGTCCTAATTCGGAAATTATAGTGGAAAAATTAAAACTTTTCTATAATCATCAGAGTGCTTTTAAAGTTGGAGTACCTCTAGAATTTGAACAGCAAGCAAATAATGCAAATTTCTGGCCAAAAGACTCTATGATAAATAAATTTGATTTTTTTCTTCAACGAAAAAAGCAATTACAAATAAATTAGACTGTAGTAAGGGATCAATTAAAATATCTATTATACATCAAAATATTCAATCGATAGGAAATAGTGTGAATAAATTAAATGAATTTTTAAGTGAACACCCAGAATGTCAATTTCTAGAGGTGACAGAACACTGGAAAACTGAATGGCAGTTAGGGTCATATTGAATTAATAACTTTAAGTTGGCATCGAGTTTCTGTAGGTCCGAAGGTCAACACGGAGGAGCTGCAGTGTACTGTCGTAGCGACGTGAAATACAAAGTGAGAAAAAACATAAACAAGTTATCAGAATGTGGCGTTTTTGAATGTGCGGCAGTAGAATGTACTGTAAGTAATCAGCAAATAATAATAATTAGTATATACAGACCTCCCAGTGGTAACATAATAGACTTTTATTATAAATTAGAACAAACTTTGTTGGCAATATGCGAAGAAAATAAATTAACATTAATAGCAGGTGATTTTAATATCGAGTTAAAGGACAATTTAAAAAATATATCAGATATAGATTTAATATTAAATTCTTTTTCGTTTTATAGAACTATAAATGAGTACACAAGAATATCCCACAGCACAACAAGTTGTATCGATAATATTTTCACTAATTTGGATCATGAATATGATATAAATATTTTACAATCTTATATTTCAGACCATACAGCACAAAAACTTACGTTTATATTAGAGAAAGAAAATGTATCTAAAATTCAACATCGTAGATTTTTTTCAGAAAACAACAAACATAATTTTTGTCTTAGATTACAAGAACAAGATTGGACTGATGTATACTCCATTAGTACCAACGATGTAAATAAGCAATGGACCATTTTTATGAATAACTTCTTGAATATATTCAATGAAAATTTTCCGGTTCAATATATACAACAAAAGAAAAAAAAGACCAACCATTTTACAAACAATGAAATAAAAGATTGTAAAAAGAAATTAGATACCTTATTAATATTGTCAAATAATAATCCAAATTATAGAGATATATCTATACAGTGCAACAAAAAAAGATTATGAAAATCTATTAGAACAAGCAAGAAAAAATAGTTACGATGAGAAAATAAAAAAATCAGATAATAAAATTAAAACTATGTGGAGCATTCATAATGAAATTATTGGTAAAAATACGAGGAATAATGTCGAATTAAAGGGGAACCCAGCAAACGTAGCGAATGATTACAATAGTTTTCTCATAAACGTAATACCTGAGTTATTGAAAGGCGTTGATAATGTACCATTTAATTGTAACATCCAATTAAATAATCAATCAATGTTTGTCAAACCCGTATCAGAGAACGAAATAATTATTTTAACTAATAGATTAAAAAATAAACATTCAAGTGGAGATGATGATATTCCCACAAGTATTATTAAATGTTGTATATAGCTTATAAGCCAACCAATATGTTATATAATGAATAATTCATTTAAATATGGTATCTTTCCCGATCAGCTAAAACTCGCATTAATTAAACCCCTCTATAAAAAGGGCGACCCAGAAATGTTTGAAAATCATAGGCCGATCAGTGTACTGCCATCTTTCTCTAAACTCTTTGAGATGGCAATGTGCGATCGTCTTATGAACTTCATGATATCATGTGGATTATTAAGCAACAATCAACATGGGTACATTAAAGGACGGTCTATAGAAACAGCAATTTTTCAGTTTACTGAAAATATTTTAAAAGCGTTTGAAGCAAGTCATCTGTCATTAGGAATATTTCTTGACTTATCAAAAGCATATGATTGCTTAAATCATACATACCTTCTTGAAAAATTAGAAAAATATGGAATACGGGGAACAGCAATAAAATGGTTCAAATCTTACTTATCGAATCGGACACAAAAGACAGTCATTATTAACAATGGAAAAGAAATAAAATCTGACATTAAAGAAAAAAATATAGGCATTCCACAGGGCAGTATCACAGGACCGATTCTGTTTATCATTTACATGAACGATCTAGGTAATATCATATTTAATGAAAAAAATAGTTCGATTACAAATTATGCGGATGATACGAATTTATTAGTTACAGGAGAAAATTATCCTGAGATAATAAACTTAAGTAATACCTTAATGCTGAAAGCAAAAGAATGGTTCACAAAAAATGGATTTTTATTAAATTTTGAAAAAACGAACATTATCCTATTCAGAACACTACAAACAAAAATAGAAACACCTAAAACTGTAAATATTTTAAATGACAAATTAAACATTCAAGAAAACGCAAAATTTTTAGGAGTGTATATTAATGAGCATTTACACTGGTCAACACATATAAAATATTTAGGCAAAAAACTGAATGCTATTTGTTACAGCATTCGGATTATCCGTAAATATTTAAAACAGAAATCAATACGAATTATATACTTTGCGAATTTTGAATCTAGTGCGAGATTTGGAATCATCTTCTGGGGAAGTAATAATATCCAAGAAATATTCCTAATACAAAAGAGACTTGTAAGATTAATGCACAGCTTGGCTTTTAATGAGACCTGTAGGGGGGTTTAAAAAAAAAAACAGAATTTTAACTATTATTGGAGTATATGTGTATGAATGTTTAATGTTTGTTTTTAAAAATAAAGATAAGTTCACAACTTATAATATTTCTCATGCCTATGAAACACGGTGTACTGATATAAACTACCCAGTACATCGGCTAACAATAACGGAAAAGAATCCACATTATATGTGTATAAGGCTATTTAACAAACTACCAGAGAAATGGAAAAATATTGAAAGAATAAATAAATTTAAAAAAGAAATTAAAAATATGTTGATAAATTTAGAGCCCTATAATTTGGAAGATTATTTTGTAAGCTAAGTTATGGTTAGCGAACTTTTGTTTTGACGATATTTCATTTTTGATATGTACCTTTGATTGGAAAGTGTAATATCTTCTCTGAAATAAATAAGTATTATTATTATTATTATTATTATTATGCCTCCCATCATGTGTTACAAAAAGGTAGCACTTATCATCCTAAACACCGATCTTCAATGGCACGAAGCCTAGGACCTATGATTATTTGTCTGACACGCCCAGCAGGCAGGTATCGCCAAAAATGGGAGGTTGTTCTCAGGAGATCTTTAGCGTACATCCTTTGCATATATTAGTACTTGGAGGTAACCAAGAACGTTCGCCAAGTTTCAGGGCTGGCTCCTATGCTATTAATAAATGGGACAAGAAACTCCAATAGCATGACTTTTGGGTATGGTATGGTTCTGGTGATAGCTTATGCATATGAAATAGCTACAATTAATAATTTTTGAAGAGGTTTAATTTAACAAGCATTAGTGGCTTCTATACATACATCTAGTGCTGTGATAAAAAATGATTTCTAGAAGGCCAGTTTAGAGATCAGGTAAGGAATATCTTATTCTGTGGTACCTTCGGTGCGCATAAAGACGATGTGTCAATTTTAGTTCATATAACTGTACCTTGTAGGCTACAAATGTAAAAAATGTGCTCTTTCAAATGGCACTGTTCAATATGGGGGATGCCAACTAAAGAAAGTCTAGGTCTGGGACCAGAGACTTGTAGTGATATACAAGCTACTATTATCTAGTTTATGCGCAAATGCATAAACTGGACAGCATAAGACGAGCATTGCATTGTGAATATATCATGTACATAAAATAATAGAGAATGTATTTGAAAATCAGCCTGTCCATATTCAAGCAATTCCTTTTACTCACTTTTTAATGATCTTATTAAATTGCTTACATTACTTTACGGGAGCTCTGAATAGAGATAACTTCATTTCTACAGGATTTTTATCTACGGGTGATACTGTCATACCTGGCAATATGGGATTAAAAGACCAACAATTTGCATTAAAATGGGTTCAAAATAATATACATCTATTTGGAGGAGATCCTAAGAAAGTAACTATAATGGGTCAGAGTGCTGGTGCGTCTTCAGTTACTTATCAAGTGCTTAGTCCTGGATCTGCAGGTATAATATAGAATTAAAAATTACCCACAATAAATATAACATTTTTATTATATTACTTAATTCCAAATATGAAATAAATTCACACTTCAGGTTTGTTCAGAGCCGCCATAGGTGAAAGTGGTTCTGCTTTAAATACTTGGGCTAACCAAAGACATGCTGTAGACACAGCTTACGGAGTTGCTGCTTTAATAGATGCAAATTTTGATAGAAATCGAACCACTGAGGAGCTTTTGAAACTATTAATAAGCGTGGATGCCAAAGCAATTGATAATACCGCTGATAAATATAGTGTGAGTTTACAAACGAGTACATAAATAAAATACTATAAGTATAATGAAATACTACTACTATAAATAATTTTGGATTCATGACTTTTTTTGGATTTAGGGCCGGTTTTTCAATGTCCAGTTAAATAGCTTAACTGTCAGATAAAATTTATCTGGCAGGTAAACTGTTTTTCAATGTGCAGATAAAATTTAGCGGAAGGTTAAGCTCACTATCTGAAACTAAATTTAGCAGGGAGTTGAAAGTGCCAGTTAAGGATTTATTCTATTGTTAGTGATATTGCACATGCGCAGTTGGTTCAGTATCTGACAATTCTGAAACATTCTAACCTAAGAACTTAGGTGATTGATTGATATGTTCGTTTTTAATTTGAGATTTATATTAAATATATTACTGCCAATAACATACAATAATAATGATATTCGGGATGATGATGATGATGAAATTATACTATTTATAGAGTATTAAATATTAAAGAAGACCATATATTAGGGAATGAGAAAATATTTTGAAAACTATGACGATAAAAATTTTTTTATAAGATTTCGGCTGAGTTAAAAACTGTTTTACATATTATTGAGATGATACAGAAAGAAATTAAAACCATTATGGGCAGATAGGGATACTCAGCATTCTTACCATTTAAATACTCCACTTGATGACTTATCTGTAGTATAGAAATAACATCAATCAACACGCTACACAACGCAATAAATTTTGAGGTTAAACTAGGTAAACTGTCACTAAAACACGCGCGCAATTTGAATTAAACCAATTGAAAGCAACAACAGGTAGAATCAGTAGTGTCAACATAGCTAAGAAATAACTCAACTCATGGGTATGTAGCTGTCATTACTGTTGATAAACATTACCAGAGATATAACTGCCAGCTAAGCGTAACTAGCAGCTACCTACCAGACACTTTTAACTGGACATTGAACAATCGGCCCTTAGACAAATAAAGCCTGACTTCGAGTTTTATATTACATATTAGTTATTAGAGCTATTTATATCTGTATTTTCACAATCTGCAGTCATATGCACCTGTAATTGAAGTGGAACACAATGGGGCTTTTATTACAGAATCAATGTATGATGCCGTAGAAGCTGGAAGAATTAACAGTGTTCCTCTTCTTATTGGAATCAACTCTGAAGAAGCAATAGCAAAAGCTGCTGGTATCTCTCATTTTACAAAATGTCTTTTTATAGTTTGTACTGTTACTATCTTTCAGATCTGGAAGAACTAAAGAAGACAGTAAGAAATTATGAACATAATATACAAGTACTTGCTGATGAAGATATGCATATATCAGATACAACCAAACGTATATCTGTTGCAGAGGATATAAGACATATTTACACTCAAGGGCTATTAGAAGACAATTTAACAGCTGCAATACAGGTACGCATTAAAAAAGCAAATCGTTTTGCATGCAGATTTAACGACAATGTTTGCTAGTATTTTAGTGACAACAGTTACACGAGAGCCATAATAAGATATGCAGAATTACAGTCACAATATACGGATGTCTTCTTTTATCAGTTTTCTTATCATGGTCTATTAGGAGGAAACAATGTGTCAATGGATGGTAGGCGCATATTCTTACCAACAATATTAATTTTACTTGTTCTCCTATGTTGCTTATTATTTGCATGATTGAATTTAAACAGGCATTGGAAGTGTAGCCCATGCAGAGGACACTAAATATCTCTGGTCTTCAAGCGATGGTACTAATCTGGACTTATATCCGGAATCAGATGTGACATCTTTAAATCGTTATGTTTCACTGTTCACAAACTTTGCCAAAACATTGTAAGTAATATAGTTCTTATTCCATTTTATTTTATACCTAGTAGCGACGAAAAATAATTCACTGCTAATAATAATATAACAATATATCTAGCCTCATATGAGCCAGGAATATTGGGAATAAAGATGAATTTAGCATTTTTAAGGGGCAGTATATTGCTGTCATCCATATGAGACATAAAAATAAAAATATTGAAATGCAAGAAGGAAAGAAAATATATTTTTCTTTGTTGCTGTTTAATAAAAAGTAGTTAAGGTTGTTTACAGTGACATGGTGAAAGAATATTTTCTAGTAACTAGGGCTGAAAAGTTTAAAAATGTTAAAATATTATTAAAAAAATATATTAAAATGTGAAGTTAAATTATTATAAGAAACTAGTAATGTTCAAAAGTGAAGTTTTAAATTGTCTTAAACAGATACAAGTTAACATTAAGCAAAATTAACCCATTAGCGCCCAGTGCTCTATTTATAGATCACAAGAGACAATTTTTTTTTAACATGACAATAGCATATTTAATTTCGTAAAAACTGATTTAAATTAATATCTATAATTACTACAACAGTAAAAGACCATTTTCTAATAATTTATCAAATTGGTATTAGTATTTTTTTTAATTCTTTAAAATCTTGAAAAAAATTGTCGTTTACACTAACAAATTTATTTATTTATAAACAAAAACCTAAAGAATATGAAAATATGATATATGTCATAATGAGTCCCTGAAATATAAAAGTTTATTATTGTATAACTCATTTTACAATATTTTCTTTATCAGCATAATTGTAACTTTATTTAGCTGATCTATATTTATACCACTTGGCACATATAATATCTAACTGGAACATTGAACAATCTTAGTCAGTGTGTAAGATAAAATCTTTCAGTGCTATTTTCACTAAAATATCACCTGTTGCCGTGGTATTGGTGAAAAATATAATTGGTAAGTAAAGCTTTTTTTCTTTTGCGTTGATACAGTCAAACATTTGTAAGTGGAAATTAGATATGATGAAATTATAATATAAATAATTAAAATATGGTGATGGTTTGAATAATAATAATAATAATAATTTACTTTTAGAGGACATGGATTCCAAAAAGGGCGCTTGTCTATGATAGAAGATAGTAGAAATTATTGCCGATCGTAATTTTTATATTGACGATGATAGTGCTACCGTAGACATTGTTGTTTTACCTCCAAAACGAGATTATGGGACAGATGAAGACGAAGTGGATGATGACGAATTGGACATAGCGGAGGTACAATATGTTCCTGGTTAGTTGGAGGTATAATACGGTCATGAAGATCAAGATACAGAAGACATTGTTGAAGACCAGAGTACCAGTGTCATCTCTGAGCAAAAAGGTTCGAAAAAGCAGGTACTTTCTAATTCTCTACCGAAATGGAAAAAATGCGATCCCAAGTATACCTTTACCGATACAGACTTTGCTACTATTGAAAAAAAAATAGAGGCACTGATAAAAGGACATGGAGCCTTCACCCCGTTGAAGATTTTTGAGATATTTCTTTCAGATGATATAGTAGATTATATAAAGGAAGAAACTTTGATTGGATCATTAGTAAATATGGAATATAGATTCGTGGAAAAAATTATCCTGGCCAATGTTCATTCTTATTCTGGATGTGGCACTAACAAATGCCTAGATTCTATATCGCACCATGCATGATCGTGAGGCTATCAGCGTCTAGAATTCCATAGAGCAGTTGCAGTTCCATATATGAAACTCACATCCTCTTTTAAAGGAAAACCAAAGCCGCAGTGGCCCCTGTAGACTTTCGATTCGATGGCCTAAATCATTTTATGCAATATCGTGATGGTCAGAAATGCCAAAGAAAATATTGCAAGAGTAGACCTAAAACCTACTGCATCAAAGGTTAATCTTTGTGCCAATTGTTGCCTACCTTACCACCAAATATAGCTGTTAAATTTTGCCATTATTATTATTATAATTTAATGACATTTTACTAAGGTTCTAATGGTGAAATTATTACATATATAAGTAAAGTAAAATAATTATTATATATTGAAATATATATTACATCTGCCCAGTGATCTTTTTATAGATCACCAGTTTTTTGATAAACCACGTGATGAATATTTTTTTGTTATTTTTTATGGTCAATTGGAAGCATTTTGAACATACGTACCGAATATTTCTGCAAAATTCAAAAAAAAAATGTCTTGGGCGTTAATGGGTTAAGGAAAATTGCGAAAAATCAAATGGAGGAGGAAAACGAAACGAAATAAGAACGTCAAAAAAATAATTACGGAGATTATTAACAATAAAAAATTTCGTAGAATATAAATCCAATAAAATTGATGCTATTTCAAAAGAGGTCTCTGAGATTGCGAAGGACATTGACCTGACTTTAAAGTTCAACAGGCAGATTCGTCGATTGACGATTGAAGTTTGGATTTCAAATCAAGGAATTTCGAAATTTCAGACTGAAAGAAAGGATCTACGAGATTTGGCTTAGCTTGAAAGAGACATAGAGGACATCAGGTGTTTATTGTTACCAATAGTGGTAATATTTCGATGAGAGTGCAGATAAAAGCTTTGCAAAGTATCATTCGTATTAGAAAAACAAATTAAAATAAAAAGGCCATTCATTTAAATTTCAAGTTTATTTATTCTACATTTATTTATACAAAGAAAAGTAATTCAGAAATTGTATTTCTGAACAACTTTTAAAATTCAAATTTTGAAAATAAAATTAAAGAAATCAGAAAGTTTTCAATACAGAATAATGGACCGAAGGCGGCTCATAAAGGCAATATGTATTAAGGGGAACTTTTTTAGCTCAAAGACAACAGAGGAGAATCCCAGGCCTAACCTTACTCCAAAATTAAAAACAAAAAGTATAAACCAACAAAAAACCACCATCTATATGCACTTCAATATTTAAGGAATTCGTGAAAAAGCTAGAGACTTAGAAATGTTGGTTAGTACCTACGACTCGGACGTAATGTATATCACAGAACACTGGTTGAAACATTGTGAAATGAAATACTTTAAAATAACAGGCTATGTATTAGTGAATAGTTTTTGTCGAAGCGATTCTAATTCATGGTGAAGTCTGTATTTTTGCAAAGAATAATTTAAGCATTAAACCAATGTTGTGCAAAAAGTGTATTGAAACGCATTTTGAGGCAAGACTAGATGTTTTGAATGGTAAATCGAAATTATTTATAACAACAGTTTACAGAACACCAAATAGTAATATCAAAGTCTTTGTAAATTAAATTAATGAATTGACGTGTGATAATTACAGATCAAACTATCATTACGTTGTATGTGGTGATATTAATATAAATTTGTTTTCTGACACCAATGAATCTAAAGACATCATTAATCTTTTTACTGAGAAATCTTATTAACGTACCGACTCGTATCATACATACAAAAAATCTCTAGCACCCACAACTTGTGAAAGTGAAACCATTCTTAGACGTAACTTTTCTGAATGCAATTTAATAACATTCCAAAATTTATTAAGAAATTTGTCAGATATTGTACATGTCCTGCGATTAGATAGAAAATTTAATACATTTTATTTAAATTTTAAATTTCATTTCAATAATGCCTTTCCGCATAAAGAAATAAAAAAAATAAAAAACTTTGGTTTACACGAGAAATTAAATAATTACATCAAACTCTATGTGAAATGTCAAAAATATGTAAAAACTGTCAATAATGATACCATAGCAATCAGATATAAACAATTAAAATCAATATATAGAGAGAAAGTAAAGCATGCAGCAGAAAATTATAATAACAATTCGGTAAAGTAAAGTAAAAAACTTCCCTCGTTATTTGTGCATGGCGGTTACTCTAAAAAAATTATATTTACAAAATGACATTGAAAATAATAATCGGAATATAGTTATTGCTATTATTATAAAGAAAACTTGATAAGTCTTGGTCAAAAAAATATACAGATTGCTCATCCAACAGCAAAAGTTCAATATTAAATAGCAGTTGCCACATATGGAGGGCTTGCGCAAATACCTTTACAAATGTCCACCATGACTGAATTATTTCTTGGGATGACCACCCTGTACATTTTTCAATAAAAGTATAATAGGTGCATATGCCAGATATTATTGCCATCTGTCACATTTTCAATCCAATATTCACGTAATGGAGTGGTGGTTAAAATTTTTTATTTTATTTGAAATTTTTCAAAAATGTTGGTAAAAACATTTTCAAAGTTTTTTCGTCTGAAATAGGTTTAAAATGTCAAACGTAGAAATTTTAAATTTGAGCAAGAAGGAAAGTTTCCTTCTATTCTATAGTGGTGGTAAAAACAGTTTAAAATGCCTGCCATATGTGGCAACTGCTATTTAGTATTGAACTTTTGCTGTTTGATGAGCAATCTGTATATTTTTTTGACCAAAACTTATCAAGTTTTCTTTGTAATACTAGCAATAACTATATTCCGATTATTATTCTCAATGTCATTTCGTAATTATTAATTTTTTAGAGTGACCGCCATGCACAAAAAACGAGGGAAGTTCTGTGTAAATACCTTTACCAATTTTTTTTCTTCCGAAATAGGTTTGGAATGTCATGAAGCGTGGAAATTTTAAATTTGAACAAAAAAAAATTCCACCTATTTTGGTGGTAAAAGTTTTTCAAAAATAATTTTTTTTTTTTGAAATACGTTTAGAATGCCATGAAACGTGAAAATTTTAAATTTGAAGAAAGAAAAAAATTTTAGTGGTAAAAATTTTTTCAAAAATGGTGAAAAAAATGTTCAATTTTTTTTTTCTGAAATAGGTTTAGCGCGCAATGAAACGTGGAAATTTTAAATTTGAGCAAAAAAAAAATTTTTTTCATCTTGGTAAAAATTTTTTTAAAAATGTTGCAAAAAATTTTCAAAAAATTTTTTTTTCTGAAATGGGTTTAGCGCGTCATGAAACGTGGAAATTTTAAATTTGAGCAAAAAAAATTTTTTTTCACTATTTATTCCGTTTAGACGGTCCACCCTGTATATTTTCCAGTGAAATTTCTACCATGTCTTCGCTGACAGTAGCGTCAACCATCTACCAAATTTGACTGCTATCCTTCAAGTAGTTTTTTAGTAAATGCACCAACAGACAGACAGATAGACAGACAGACAGACAGACTGAC
This sequence comes from Stenurella melanura, assembly GCA_963583905.1. Classification (NCBI taxonomy): domain Eukaryota; kingdom Metazoa; phylum Arthropoda; class Insecta; order Coleoptera; family Cerambycidae; genus Stenurella; species Stenurella melanura. The sequence goes on from OY757309.1 coordinate 109,009,005, forward strand.
GGAATTGAAAAACCTATATTTTCGTAATCTACGTGTTCTGAAACGTCAGAATCCGAAAAAATCTCGGAGGGTGATTTTTTCTCGAATACAATACTTCCCTTCGGTATGCGAAGGAAGTAAAAATACACCAGAAGCTGGCAAAAATTGTTATCTGAGATTTTCCTTCCGTAACTGTTAGTGCGAGGATTAAACATCACAAAACCACAAAAATCAGTTCTGGGGGTGCCACGCAACCTCCCAAAAAATTCAACCCTTCGGTGAAAAAAGTCTTATTTTACTGATAACAGTTGAAGATATCAAAAAATTACTCATCAGGAAAAAGTAAGCTTGACTAATGGCCTAAAAAAAAGATCTCTTGTAATTTTCTTGTATATGCCATGGTTTCAGAGAAAATCGATATTGACCCAAATTGCAAAATTTGTATTTTTAATGCGCACGAATTTTCATTTATTTGAAATTTTTGCGTGCAGCCTATAGAAAAAATTGAATTGCTCGAAAACCAAACAATCTAGGAAGAAAAATCAAAGTAGGTTTTAAAGGGGATATAAAATACTCTCCTGTGTTGCCATATTTGAGGGATATTGATATATATTAGTATATAAAAATAACAATATAACAACATAGTGATCTCTTCATTTTTTGTGCATCTAACTATTCACAGGCCCATAAAAAATAACTGACTATAATATAAGTTATAAATGAATTATCTTTTAGTTTAAAGTAGTACTTCAATGCAGAAAAAGTTAGGAATAAAATATTCACATTTACAAATTTAGCAGCATGTTAAAATTAGCCAAAAAAAAATCCAAAAAAGGCTGCAAATTCAATTTTTTGACGATATTTTTTTAATATAATTTTTTAACTATTAAATGATTAGAAACAAGTTATATGATATATAAACTCAAAACAAATTGAGCTAAATTTTCAAGATGTTTGGGATTCTTTTTTTTTTATTTTGAGAAAACACTAAAAACTGGCCAAAATTTGGGTAACTTCAACATGCTGGTAAATTTGTAAATCTGAATGTTTTTATTCCTAACTTTTTCTGCATCGAACTAAAATATAATGCATTTATAACTTATATTGTCAGTTATTTTTTATGAACCTGTGAATAGTTAAAAGTGCAAAAAATCAAGAGGTAACTATATTATATTGTTATTTTTATATACTAATAACATCAATGGCATCAAAAATGAAAACACAAAAGAGTATTTTATATCCCTTTTAAAACCCATTTTGATTTTTCTTCCTAGCATGTTTGGTTTTCGCGCAATTCAATTTTTTCTATAGATCGCGCGCAAAAAATTTCAACTAAACGAAAATCCGTGGTCATTAAAAAGACAAATTTTGCAATTTATTTCAATATCGATTTTCTCGAAAACAATGGCATATACAAGAAAATTGCAAGAAGACTTTTTTTAGGCAATTAGTCAAGCTCTCTTTTTTATAATGAGCAATTTTTTTATATCTTCAACGGTTAAAGAGTTATCAGAACCCCCAGAACCGGTTTTTGTTATGGAAATCTTTATAATTATTGGGCTAATAGATTAAAAACACTACCAGTATTATGAAGGAAAGCTGGAAGATTCTAAATGAAATGAAAGGTATGACGAATAAAAATGATTGCAGTCAATTAAATATCAATAATGAACAAATATCAGACATGAACAAGAGCTTTTTTTAGGCAATTAGTCAAGCTCTCTTTTTTATAATGAGCAATTTTTTTATATCTTTAACGGTTAAAGAGTTATCAGAACCCCCAGAACTGGTTTTTGTTATGGAAATCTTTATAATTATTGGGCTAAAAGATTAAAAACACTACCAGCATTATGAAGGGAAGCTGGAAGATTATAAATGAAATGAAAGGTATGACGAATAAAAATGATTGCAGTCAATTAAATATCAATAATGAACAAATATCAGACATGAACAAGATATACAATTTGTTTAACGAGTCATTTGTGAGTTTGCCAAACGTTAAACCAGTAATGGATAGCATAAAACTACCACCTCTCTCCAATATTAGCTTTTATTTATTTCCTACTACACCAGATGAAATAGAAAAAGCTATGATTAAAACAACTTTTAAACCAGCAGGTGGTATTATCGAAACCTATGGTAAATCTTTAAATCAATATTGTATTGCACTTTCTGACATAATTAATAAATCGTTCTGTGAGGGGAAGTACCCACACACACTAAACGTTTCAACATCAATCCCAATATTCAAGAATAAAGCATCCAGAAACGAGACAAATAATTATCGGAATATTTGTTTGCAAATTCGGCTACCAAAAGATATTTATATCAGTTTTAATACCAGATTAAATACATTTTTAGAAGCGCATAATGTCCTATTAAATTGTCAAAATGGTTTTAGGACTAATAAATCTACATTAACTGCTATAGCAGATCTATGTACAATTGTGTATGATTGTTTAAACGACAAACAATATCCAATTGCCTTATATTTCGAATTAACTAAAAAGTTTGATACTGTTGACCACAATTTGCTTCTGGAGAAACTGTATCACATTGGTGTGCGTGACAATGCGTATAACAGGGCTGCAACATATTTGCAGAACAGAATGCAGATCCTGGTCTTAGGCAAATTTAAATCTCTTTCAGAAGAAGTCACAGTGGAATCTAAACGCTCAATTTTGGGTCTTTTATTCTTTATTACTTTTATAAACGATATATTTTATTCATGCACTTCTAAATACAAAACAATAATCTGATTGACACTAATCAACTGATAGCAGACACCAAATTGTTAAATTCAGTGATGAAAGCAAATATACTGCTGATGAATTACGTGCATGGTGTCAAAATAATGGATTACTTCTCAATATAAGTAAGAACTTTTTTATGATTTATCAACAGAAAACCATGAACTACAATTTTAGCCCGCTTATTAAGATAAATCACAAGGCGGTCGAACAAGTAAATTCAATCAAATTTCTAGGAATTACACTATATCAACAGCTAACATGGGAAAAGCATATTGACAATATATCATCTAAGTTAAGCAGTATATTATGTTTTATTATATTTCACTATCGTCTTTTCCAAATACTTGAACACCCTGTAGTAGTAGCTTCCTTGCGTTCTACGTGCTTGTTTATGCCACAAGTTTAAATGATGACTCACGATGTTTTTGTGGCCCTCCTATCAGCTGGTCCCTTGTCGACTTGTCAGAACACTTCTTTGTGTGACACGTGCAACAGTTGAAATACAGTGCTTATTATAGTGAGAGTGTATATTAAAAAACTATGCCGAAAGTCAAGAAAAATACACATAAAGACGACCTTAAACGACGAGAATTATCAAGAGAAATAAGGAGACTTGAGAAACTGAAAAGAAAATTGCATGAATATTCTTCAGAATCTTCTTCATCGGATTCAGATTACCCAGGGGGAAAGACATATTGCATAATGTTGTGTGGTATAAGTTTGAACCAAGACGAGTGTTACAAATCATATTATATATATATCGATACAGGGTGTAAAGAGAACCTTGGCAAAAGTTTTAGTCAGGGTCACCAAAATTACACCGTGATATAAGTTTTAATCACAGTAAGGTGTCGTATATACACAGAGGGGTAAAACCAGTGATATAAGTTTTAACCACAAACTCAAACAAACAAGTAAACCCCTGTGACATAAGTTTTAGTCACGCTTACCCCAGCTTTCCAGCTACTTATATGTGTACATATGGTATACATGTTTGTATACTACATTACATACGTGGAGTATTAAAATCACACAATTTATTACAGATCATTCAGAGACATTTAAACGAATCAGAAGGCCGGTAATTTCATCGGACGATGATAGTACAGGGGGATATGTCTGATACTCAGAGCGTACACACAATACCCCCAGGGTTGAGTTTGGAAACGCTGGAATTGTTAGTAGAAGACCCTTCTACTCCACCAAACGCAACGTCAGGTCCAATTCACGAATCCATTGCCAAAAGATGGAATCACTATATAAAACATGGCGATGATGTAGAAAAACGTGACGAAGTGGACAGAAAATATCCAACACCAGAAAATTGTTTTTTCTCCCCTCCACAAATGAATCCGGAGATTACCGGTTTCCTCTCAGAAATGGACCAAAGGAGAGACAAATTTCTACAAAAAATTCAAGCCAGACTGGGAACGGCTTTGAGCGCATTAGCAAGAATGGCGGACAATCTGGTGAGGGATGCTCCAAACTGCTCCAAGAGTGACACCTTGCCGCGGGTCATGGACATAGGACGCGTATTAGCAGACACGGTAAACATGTTATCAACTCACAGAAAGTTTCATGTATATCCCCTAGTAAACCCCAACGTTAAGGGGGTGATTTCTAAGAGCAAACCGGACAAATTCCTTTGCGGAGAGAAACTTCTAGACGAACTTAAAATGGCTCAAGCCGCCGAGAAAACCGCTAATGAAATGAAAGCTTCAAAGAAAGAGGCACCGAAGAAGGGGACATTTACAAAAAAGAACTTCCAAATATCATGGTCATCACCGTCGACATCATCAGCCCATTTAAACTACAGGCGCCCCCTCTATACTCCCAAGAATCATCAAGTGAGCCGAGAAGCCCGCAGGAAGGATACGAGGGGGCCCGGTCAGGAATCTCGTCGGAACTACCGCAACACCTACAGGAAATAACAAAGGTAAACAGATATAGTGGCCGTCTAAAATATTTTTATAAAAACTGGTCCCAAATTACTAATAACAGTACGATACTTAGTTGGATAAAAGGGTACAAAATTACATTCAAAAAACGCCCCATTCAACACAACACAACGCCTATACCTAGCAATAAAAGTAAGTTAAAACTTATAAAAACTGAGGTAAATGACATGATAAAAAAAGGAGCCATATCAGAATGCCACTCCACAAAAAACCAGTTTTTATCTTCATATTTTTTACGACAAAAACCAAATGGTGGCTGCCGGTTCATCCTTAACTTAAAACAGCTAAACAAAAATATAGATCCGCCTCATTTTAAGTTGGAAAGTTTCAAAACTGTTAACAATCTAATTACAGAAAACACATTTCTAGCATCCATAGACCTCAAAGACGCTTATTATATGGTTCCAATTCACAAAAAAAGTAGGAAGTACCTGCGTTTTCAGTACAAAAACAAGCTATATGAATACACTGCTCTACCATTTGGTCTTTGTACGTGGCCGTATGTGTTTACAAAAATATTTAAACCAATAATAAGTTATCTTAGAGGTAGAGGAATAATTTGCATCATTTATTTAGATGATATATTAATAATAAACAAAAATTTAGATCAGTGTAAGAGTGACTTAACAAAAACAATAGAAATACTTCAGTCTCTGGCATTTATAATTAACTTTAAGAAAAGTCAACTTAACCCTAGTCAGGCATGCACATTTTTAGGTTTTGTCTATGACACAAAGAAAATGATTTTTTCGTTGACACCAAATAAAAAATTAAATCTAATATCTAAACTAACAGCATTCAAAAACAAAAAATCAATTAAGATTAGGGAAATAGCTCACATTATTGGGAAATTGGTAGCCGCTTGCCCCGCTGTAAATTATGGGGGGGCGCATATCAAAAAATTTGAGAGACTGAAGTATCGCTCATTGCTAAAGTGCCACAACAACTACAACGCAACAATAACAATACCCCCTTCCATCACTATTGATATAGACTGGTGGCTGAGAAACCTATCAGGAAGTAGCAACTACATAAAAAAACCAGAATTCAAAATGGAAATTCACAGCGACGCGTCCAAAACAGGGTGGGGGGCAGTCTGTGAGGGGGAAATTGCCCGGGGATTCTGGGATTGCAAAGAAGCTCAATATCACATCAATCAATTAGAGCTTTTGGCAGCCCTTAAGGCGATAATGTCCTTCACTAAAAATATTTCTAACACCCATATTTTATTGCGTATGGATAATACCACTGCAATAACCTATATCAATAGGATGGGAGGGGTGAAATATCAAAAATTGAACTCAGTTGCCGAAAAAATTTGGGAATATTGTGAAAGCAAGAAAATATTTGTCTCAGCCTCTTACATTACATCGGCCGACAATTACAAAGCCGACAGAGAATCGAGGGTTTTGAAAGTGGTCACGGAATATAGTCTGGACGGAAAGGTATATGATTATATAATATCTGAATTAGGGTCACCGTCCATAGATCTTTTTGCTAGTCACATAAATGCTAAGTGCCCAGCTTATATTTCGTGGTTTCAGGACCCACATTCACTAAAAACCGATGCATTCACTGTACACTGGGGAAGCCTCAAGTTGTTCTATGCCTTCCCCCCCTTCACCCTTATAAGTAAAATATTAAGCAAAATTATAACTGATAAATCCGAAGGAATACTAATAGTTCCAAACTGGCAAAGCCAACCCTGGTATCCCGTTTTTAACCAATTACTTATCAGGGACCCTATTGTAATACCACCTTCAAAAAATCTATTGCTATCACCTTTCAGGAACCGCCATCCGCTATGGAAGAGCCTTTCACTGATAGCAGGCAGATTATCAGGAAAGCCTTCCTAGGGAAAGGCGTACCAGAGGAGGCCGTAGCGATCACAATGGCTTCCCTAAGCAAGGCAACCCTCCGCCAGTACTCTGGAACTATTAAGAAATGGTACGAATACTGTAAAAATAACAAAATTGAAATATTTAAACCAAATATAACACACGTTATATCCTTTTTGAACAGCTTGGTAGGCGACAAAACCACTTATAATACCATCAATGCTCACAGAGCTGCTCTGCACTTAATAATACATAAGAACTATGATCAAGAGGAACTAGTTAAAAGATACTTAAAAGGCATTTTCAAACTAAGGCCCAATTTTCCAAAATACAAATCAACTTGGGACCCCACGGTAGTGCTCCATTATTTAGAAAAATTTTACCCCCTAGAGGAACAAACGCTAGAAATTCTGACCAAAAAATTATTAGGGTTATTAGCTTTAACAACCGCGCAGAGAATTCACACCATCTCTAAAATCAGAGTAAGCCAAATCAGCAAGACCTCTTCGGGACTTCAAATACTTATCACAGACATTATCAAAACATCCAACCCTAAAAAAGATCCGCCAATTATAAAATTGAATTTTTTCAAAGAAAATCCCAAATTATGCATCGCATCAACCTTAATCGAATATCTCAAACGCACCGAAGCCTACCGTGGAACCCAGGGAGATGATTTCTTATTCATGACAATTAAACCACATCACAAGACAGCTACCACGCAGACACTAAGTCGATGGCTCAAATGTGTTTTAAAAGAAAGCGGGATAGACACCACTATCTTCAAAAGTCACTCAACAAGACACGCCTCCACCTCGGCAGCCAGCAGAGCAGGCGTGAGCATTGATCAAATCATAAAAACCGCGGGATGGACAGAGAAATCCCTATGTTTTGCCAAATTTTATTGCAGGCCACTGCAGAATGACGGCAACGCAATTGCAGAAACCTTGCTAGAAATTGCAACACAAAAGGGAAATAACGTACGCTAAGTAGTGTATTTCTTTTTTTCTTTTTCCTATCAAATAAATCAGTTATCTTGTAAACCTTAAAAATTTTAAATTTCCTCTGTTAAAATTAGTTATAGCTAAAAAATTCCTAGACTATTTCTTTTTTCTCAGTTATAGAGAAACACCTAGATTTAGTTTTTTCAGTTATAAATACTTATTGGAAATAGTAAAGTTAATTACTTCAGACCGCTTTTTCTTATTGGTTAAACATCTACAGGGTGTTCAAATATTTGGAAAAGACGATAGTGAAATATAATAAATGGAACAAACGACTTACCTGTAAGGAAGTTCGTTCCATATTATATGAACGTAGTCTTTTCCAAATACTTCAAACCCACCCCCCACAATCCTAATGGAACCCCTAAGCGATCAGAGATACACAAATCGTGTTCTGACAAGTCGACAAGGGACCAGCTGATAGGAGGGCCACAAAAACATCGTGAGTCATCATTTAAACTTGTGGCATAAACAAGCACGTAGAACGCAAGGAAGCTACTACTACAGGGTGTTCAAGTATTTGGAAAAGACTACGTTCATATAATATGGAACGAACTTCCTTACAGGTAAGTCGTTTGTTCCATTTATTATCAGACAATTACATACAACCGTTTCCATGGAGCTTAGCATATTATGGACTTGTTCAGTCAATCGTAAGTTATTCACCGTACATTCATAAAATTCTGGTCAAGCAGAAAATAATTGATAAATGTGTGGTGGGAGTAAGTATGTAAGTAAACATCATGCAAGCCAATATTTATTAATTTATCAATATTAGCAATCACTTCTCTCTCTATATATATATATATATATATATATTGCTGTATATCCACACTGTGGAACACTACCTAAGTGTCGTGTTTGAAATCATAAATAAAATTCACAAATTTGTATGTATTTTAGGAATTAATCATAACAGTTTTACTTTAACGGATCATACAGAAGCAGGAGTATCTGTGGTTTATTTAATTGATTCAAGTTCACTTATTCTCATCGAGTAGGATGCAGAGAATGAAACTTGATATTGAATACGAACAAAATATTTGAATAAACATAAAATGAAGTTATTTTAGTTTAACAAGGTTATTCTAAATAGTATATAATAAAACATGAACTGATAGAGAATCACAATCTCATTTAAAATGATTTAGAATGAAATTGGAAAACAAAAAAGTAAATTTTACAAAATCTGACATGCATGTCAAAACTTAGGGCTGAAAATCATATTTTGTGTAGAAACACTGTAAATCTACACAAAATGAATATTGAATGAAAGACTATCAACAGTAGTTGCAGTGCAGCGTAATTATTTTAGAAATAGTAAGTCCATATATTACAAAACACTGAATGACATTTTAAGTTTTCAGATATTTTCAAATATCATTGCAGAAAGGTGTTTTGTAAATGATATTTCACATCATGCAGAAAGAAAGGACTAATAGTATGATGTTAAATGTTTGTTGGCGTATCAATTTCTTGTTTTAGTTTATAATATAAGTATTCTGTCAGTATGGAAACTGCAGTACGTTTTTAACTACTAGCATTTTGTGTTTATCACTGCTATTCATCTAAATGTATGAATTAGTATTTATTTGAGATTGGAATTGTTAATTGTAGTTATAAGTAGATTTTAAGAAAGTGTATGTAATATGTCAATATATTTCGAGTAATTATAATTATTCACTTAATCCTGAAAAGTAGAATAAGAAACTTATCAGGAAAAATAAAGAATTAAAAACAGTATTCACTTAAGGTAAAGAACAAACAAAACTGAATAGTTTAAATTTTAAATTAAAATTAAATTTTGAAATATTAGATCAAAATAGAAAAAAACAATTGAAATATTGGAAATTAACCCATTGAAACGACTAAAAATAACAAATCAGTTGATCACACACCGCTGAACAGCGAGCTGCGAAATATATTCATCCAAGAATATTAATATTAATAAATTGAAAATAAAAGAAAAGTGGTGAATAATTTGAAGGTTAGAAAATTACAATCCAGATATATTGATATCAAGAATAAATTGTAAAAGTTGATTAAATATAAGAAGTGAGTATACTTTGAAAGTATTACGAAGTAGATTATCCGGAAAGCAGATTTAGAAGAGGGAAGTATTGGTTAATCCAGTTAGCAAATTTATATGGTGAAGAAATTTCAAACGTCAATCAAGTGATAGAAATATTTCAAGGAAATCTTGAAAATAAATTGGAGGTTAGAAACAAACGTCAATCCAGTAAAGAAGAAGAAGAAGAAGCCTTGAGAGGTTAAAAAGTCAGTCAAGTGACATAATATTTCAAGGATCATAATAACCAGTTAGAGGTTATAATATAACATTACTCGAGTCGAAAGAAAGACAAGGTAAAGCTTTACTATATCAGAAATCCATGGTACATATTTATTTTAAATAAAGGCCATATTTATCATTTTAGTTAAGTTAGATTTTGTTATTTAAATTTGTTAATTACATTCCAAGTTCAAATTTGTTAATAAATTAATACTTTGTTCGTTCAATACTGAGTTTGATTTATTTAGATTGTTATCTTGATCGATGAGCACTTATTGAACCGACTTCGTTGGACCCTGAGTAAGAGTCATTCTATAGATTGTAGATGGTCATGCTAATGGTGTCCTATAGTCTATAATATTAACAGCTTTTAAGAAACTGTTTGGCGCTCAATAAAATCATTTCAATTTACTTTCAAAAAGTAATTTCGAACGTATAAAAAATAAAATAGATATCAGAATATAGAACAATATATATATATATATATATATATATATATATATATATATATATATATATATATATATATATATATATGTTGTTTCTTAGGTTTCCAAAATGCATGCAGCTGACGTTCCATAAAAATGACCAACACACCAAAAAGATCCTCAGAAAAACCAGCTTCGCACTACTTAGAGAATCCATTCACGATACACGACGAACATTAGACAAGATCAATAAACAGTTACTAGATCTACACTTACAACTAAGCAACACCATCCATCCCACATTATGGATTGCTATTGATCAACTTGCGGAGTTTCGAGCAGATAATGATGTCACCTTCTGTACAGAGAAACAGAAGAGGAAATTTGACCGTCTTCAACTCCAACAGAAGCCAAGTAGGAAAGCCAAACCACTAGAACCGGCAAGTGTAGTCCATAACCTGTCCAACTACCCACTTGATGAGGCTTCCCTAAATGTCCTAGCCAAAGGATTTAATTTCGCCATCGCACCAGCTACTATTCCAGTAGAAGATATAATTTGTGGAGTAGAGTCAGCAATTTCCCAAATGGATAACAACATAGCTGAAACTATACGCCAAGACGCATCGCGTATACTAAGAACAGCAAAGGCACCAAAAAGAAACATACCGCAGGAAGAATTGAAGGCACTGAAGACGTTAAGACAAAACCGGGACATTATAATCTTACCAGCTGACAAAGGCAACGCTACGGTAGTGATGAATAGTGAAGACTACCACAGCAAAATAGAGGCGCTATTGGAAGACACTGCTTATGAAGCAATCACAACAGATCCCACTACGTACCTGGAAAAGACCACTAAAGCCAAAATCAAAGCTAGCCCCATAGACGATGAGGTAAAAAATCAGATTATACCGAGAGAGAAGTCCTCAAGATGTCCCAAACTATATGGCCTACCAAAGATTCATAAGGAAGGAGCCCCACTAAGACCTATTGTTAGCTCAGTAGGATCACCTGTGCAAGAATTAGCGAGATATCTAGCTAGGCAGTTGCAGCCACTCGCCGAAAAGGCTACATCCTATGTGAAAAACGCACAACATTTCATTGAGTTACTAAACAACGAGACTGTCCAACCAGAACATCTTCTAGTGAGCTTCGATGTTGTGTCACTGTTCACAAATGTACCAGTAGACGAATCACTCGAATTGATCAAGCGAAAGTACAATCCAGAGGAGCATATTCTTAGTCTAACTACACACTGTTTAAATAACACTTACTTCACATACAATGACCACCGCTACAAACAGACGGAAGGAGCACCGATGGGTTCGCCTTTGTCTCCAGTCATCGCTAATCTTTTCATGGAGGACTTAGAAACGCGGGCCATACAAACTGCACCACTCAAACCAAAACTTTGGTTAAGATACGTCGACGACACATTCGTAATATGGACTCATGGAAGAGAACATCTAAATAATTTCCTAGTCCACCTGAACAACATTCACGACAAAATCAAATTCACGATGGAGGTAGAAGCAGAAGGCCAGCTCCCATTCCTAGACGTATTAGTGAAGAAGAAACAAGACGGAACACTAGGTCACACAGTATACAGAAAACCCACTCACACAGACAGATATCTAAATGCAGCATCACATCACCATCCAGCGCAACTGAATTCAGTAGTGAAGACCTTAGTGACACGCTCCCAAAGGCTAGCAGACGGCGACCATATCAACGAAGAGATGTCATCACTTCAGAAAGCACTTACGAGAAATGGATTCTCAAGGTATACAATACAGAAGTCGCAAGAACCATCCAAACCACGAACCCAGGAAGAATCCGAGAAACTAGTGGCAAAAGCATATCTACCTTACGTAAAAGGGACAACGGACAAAATCAGCAAACTTCTACGTAGACACAACATAGGGACAATATTCAAAACAGACCGAAAAATCAGCGCAGTTCTCCGTAACCCGAAATCAAAAATTGCCCTAGAAAACCAAGGAGTGTATGAAATTCCGTGCCAAGATTGCAATAAATCATACATAGGACAGACCAACAGACGTATAAGTGTAAGAAGAGAAGAACATAGGAATGCAGTGCAAAAAGAGGAGAAAACATCGTCCCTAGCACAGCACGCAAAAACTACTGGACACAAAATAGACTTCGACAACACCAGGTCAGTAGCCAACATCGAGCATTGGAGATCAAGAATTACTAGGGAGGCAATTGAAATTGAAAAGAGACCGCAAAATCTTAACAAGAGAGACGACACCCAGAGATTACCCACCGCATGGAAGCCCGCACTGTCAGGAAGATATATAACGGAAAACAGACGACGTCCCATGGTAAACGAACCGATCGCAACGAGGCACCGTCGAATATCGACCATTCACGAGGAGACATCACAGCCGGCCACAAGGGGACCCATCACGAGGAGCCGGAGCCAAGCACTGACTAACCTAAGTGAAGCACGACAAGCGCTAGCGACGACTGGATACGAGGATACACGACCTTCAACGAGAAGTCACGTGAAACGTGACGTTTCAGTGAGGCCTCTTGTCGGCTTAGCTCAGGCGCCCGCTATGCCTCCAACAGAGAGAAGAGGGCCAGTAACACGCAGCCAAGTGCGCAGGTGCGCCCCACCCCACAACGTATATAAGGAGCCGCACAACAGAGAGAACGTCAGTTCAGTTCGAGCAACGAGGAGCAGCAGTAGCAGCAGCAGCAGCAGCAACTGCAGCAGCAGCAGCAGGCAGCTTTCAGCTAGAACCTGAAGATGGCAGATGAGATTCCGCCGAAACGTCGTTCAGACAACCATGGTTCCAACAGGAGCCTACCAACTACACGGGAAAACACCCGGAAGCACGTCAACACTTCATATATATATATATATATATATATATATATATATATATATATATATATATATATATATATACCTTATTCTTATAAACGAAAAAAAAAACAAAATTTATTTATAAACAAAAGGATAGTTCATAATTACGATACAAAAACATCCATAAAGTATACCAGCCATTTTCAAGATTGAGTGCTGGTAAAATTTCTCATGTTAACAAGGTATAATATGCTATAATAAATTTGTTAGTATTTTGGACGAAACAGGAAACTTTAATAATTTTAAACATTCTCTGTATATTTATTTAGTAAACAAGGCTTTTTATTCTGTGGAGGAGTTTGTGCACTCCTAATAATATATTTTATTGGCCTGTGTGCTATATCGTTTTATAACATTAATTATATATTTTATTTGTATATGATTTAATGTTTTAAATGTATAAACCTTTAAATATGGAGAGTATCTATCTATCATAAAACAAAAATAAAAAGAACCGTTCTCTAGTTCAGTTGACAAGCTGAAGATAAAAGGTCACGTCTCCTGCTCTTAAGATTAGGTTAATCGAAAATGGTATTCTCGAATCTTTTAAACATTTGTCGTGTTTTATGTGTAAGATAAATTGATGGTCTTTCAAAAATCATGTCCAACAATAAAAGCTACAACATTTCTTTTAAAATATCATTATACGTTTAAACAGTACAATATATGATAAGCAAAGCTCGTATTTCAAAACAATTCCAGAAACGTTTCTTTCCCAAGATACTAAGAAATAAAAGAATTCGAATCTTGTTTTATCTGTCTATTATTATTTTAGGATAAATAATCAATAATGTAGTAAAAATAAACGTCAATTTGCAAAATAAAAGAAAAAATTATTGATCCTCTGAGCAATTCAAAATTTAGTATCATGTTTCTTTCCGTACAACATGATCAGGTTTATTTTTCTTTATCTATAAATTATAAAACTAGAAGCGCATACAGAACAGTTTTGTATCAGTTGATTATTTTATATTGTTCGTGTACGCTCTTTCATACTGGCAAATTAGTAAAACAAAACAATATAAATAAAATAATCTTGTTCACAAACAATATGTATCGTGCTAAACCTCAAATATGAAGTAATAACTTGTTTTAGAAATTACAACATTAAAAACTCTTATAATTCAAGATAGGGCTTCTCCTTTAATAGAGCATCGAATTAGGTAGTCACTAGCGTTCACCGTTTAGAGGCGAACTAAACCAGTATTTTTATGTAACAGTTTTAACCTGCTCCTGTTACAAAATTATACGTGTTCCAGATACCTGTTCCTGTTCCAAACCGTTCGTAATGTATTACGCTCGTCAATGATATTTACAATAGACAAGACAACTGAACATAATATTCTGTGACTTGGACTGATTGTGGTTACAGGTGTACGAAACTGTTATGTTGCGATTCGGTAAGGTTCTGATATTAAACAGGCGTGATAATATATATTAAGTTACCTTATTTCACCATAGAAATCGTTTTTAAGATAAGAAGTAATCATATATATTTGTTTTACCCCGTTATAATTTTCAAAAGAAAATTGATAGAGTTTCTTGTTATGTTGCAAAGGAAACAATCAACATTTAACGGTGAAGCTTTCTTCCGTCAATAACAATTTGATTTCTCTGTATGTTTTATACCATAGCATCAAATATAGAATTACCAGAACGAGTAAGATACAGACCTCAGCCCTTGAAGGGTCTCTAGTCATACCTATGGTACAGTGATTTGAATTGAGAGGTAACCAAATTTCATGTCATGTGTGACTCTTTAGTTTTTTCTATGTTTAATTATTGTGACACCGTCTATGGACCATGTCTGTCAGCTGCCACTTCTCAAAGAATACAAAACTGTTGCTTAAGATTTATTTTTGGTATCAGAAAGCGAGACCCAATTAGTCATAAATTGAATGAATCCAAGTGGTTAAATATGAAAAATAGACGCCTTCTCCACCGTGGCACCTTGTGTCATAAAATTGTACATTCTTGCACACTCTCATACCTCTACAGAAAAATTAGGTTCCGAACTGACGTTCCTAATCTAAACATAAGATTTAATTAAAGGTTCTCTTACTCCGCCTCGTCACCTAACTGCAATGTTTGAAAGATCTTTTTCTTTCAACATTGCTAAATTTTACAACTCCCTTCCTGTGCTTCTGAAATCTCAGTCTGTTGTTAGCTTCCCAAAACATTACAAACGTCTTTTGCTTGGTTGATGTGTTCTAGCATAATAGGTATTCATTTTGATAGGTATTCTTTATAAGGTAGAATAGATAAGGGTATAGTCATCCAAATACATAGTGTGTACTTACGTTTTCCTTAAGATTAAACTCCATCTATTACTTACTTGGTTAAGTGTAAAAACAGCTGTAAGCATTGTGCTGTACAGCTGAATTTCTCCATTTCGAATTATAATATATTTTGTAGTTATATTATTTGCATTTGTAATTTTACTGAATAAAGTGTATTATTATTATTGTTATTATTATTTGATCAGAGCTACTGTTAAATGTGCGCAACGGCCACCAATCTCTAAAATGACTGTCTCTAAAACATCCATTGATCATTGTTCACAGGCATGCTCTTAACTCATTGTGATTTGAGACAATTTATGTTGCATTCATGAAAGAAACTTAATGGAAACATTTAAAAAATGTAGCACATATTTAAGAACATCCAGAGAACACGTTATGGCACTATTCAAGGAATATCGTTTAGAGCTTTGGAAGGAAAGATCGTCTTAAAAGAGACCAAACGGGTATTAGAAGAAATGGATGAAAAGTCATATCAGGGACAATGGACCAATGAATAGAAAGAAGTTAAAACATGTTTTTTAGGATTATATTTAAAGAACTTACTCAATTTACACGTGACGGCTAAAGAAGGAACTCTCACGAGACATGCACCACGTGAGCATTGTGATTATGAATGAAGAGAACGAAAATTACATTTTTATCATAATGGTTTAGTAGACGATCCTTGTTATTGTAAACTATTACATAATGGAAGAAGCAACAGAGAACAATGTCGCTTTCAGAAAATCGAAGGACCAATAAAAAACCGCTGCCTAAGGAATCACTACTTCCACATCCAGATTATTCGTCCAAGTCACTTTAAAGGAAACATCTTGACTATATTTGCACTCTAGTATGTGGAAATTATTGGTCATAGAATTTTAATAATATTTGGAGTAGATGTCATAGAAAAGTTTGAGGAGTTGGTTTCTACCATATACGTTAAAAATGAAGTTTCTAGTTTACCGTATTTATTTACAACCTACCACCTCAATGGAGTCATCTCAATCAGATGTCACTACAATACATACGTGTACTAACTTTCAAGTGAATATCTCAATTTGATGTTATCAATCCCATTAATAATGAAGCGGAGGTGGTAGAGTTTGAAAAATATTAGAAAGAAATCTGAGGCCTTGGTTTCTATATATACACTATATATACACCGAATCCCAAATTTCTGTAGTCTTACCAGCTTGCTTTACTTATTTTCCCCTATTTGCCCCTATTTAACCCCCAACCCTTCAACGGCATCATCTCAAATTATGATCTAGTTTCAGACGTCGTTATAATACATACGTGTACCAAATTTCAAATGAATATCTCAATTTTATTTTTATAAGAAAATCTGACGCTGTGGCTTCTAGTACATACACCGAATTTCAAGTTTCTGTAGTCTTACCAACGTTTTACTTATATTCCTCTATTTACCCCAAATTAACCCCCAACCCTTCAACGGAATCATCTCAAAATATAAACTAATTCCAGACGTCGTCATAATACATGCGTGTACGAAATTTCAAATGAATATCTCAACTTTATTTTGTCAACCCCATTAATGGGGTAGGGGTGGTGGGGGGGTGGAAAAATATTATAAAAAAATCTGAGGCCTTAACTTCGTGTACATACACCGAATTTCAAGTTTCTGTACTCATACCAGCTTGCTTTACTTATTTCCCCCTATTGACCCCTAAATAACCCCCAACCCTTCAACGGAATCATCTCAAAGTATAATCTAGTTCCAGATGTCGTTATAATTCATACGTGTACCAAATTTCAAATGAATATCTCGATTTTATTTTATCAACCCTTTTAATAATGAAGTAGGGGTGGTGGGGGTTGAAAAATATTATAAATAATCTGAGACCTTGGCTTCTAGTACATACACCGAATTTCAAGTTTCTGTAGTCTTGCTTTATTTATTTATTTTCCCCTATTTACCCCTATTTAACCCCCAACCCTTCAACGGAGTTATCTCAAAATATAATCTAGTTCCAGATGTCGTTATAATGCATACGTGTAGAAAATTTCAAATGAATATCTCAATTTTATTTTCTCAACCCTTTTCAAATTGGAGTAGGGGTGGTGGGGGTTGAAAAATATTATTAAAAAATCTGACGTTTTGGCTTCTAGTACATACACCGAATTTCAAGTTTCTGTACTCTTACCAACTTGTTTTACTTATATTCCTCTATTTACCCCAAATTAACCCCCAACCCTTCAACGGAATCATCCCAAAATATAATCTAATTCTAGACATCGTTATAATACATACGTGTACGAAATTTCAAATGAATATCTCAACTTTATTTTATCAACCCCTTTAATAGGGTAGGGGTGGTGGGGGGTTGAAAAATATTATAAAAAAATCTGAGGCCTTAACTTCTAGTACATACACCGAATTTCAAGTTTCTGTACTCTTACAAGCTTGCTTTACTTATTTCCCCCTATTTACCCCTATTTAACCCCCAACCCTTCACCGGATTTCCTCAAAAAACAATCCAGTTCCAGATCTCGTTATAATATATACGTGTTCAAAATTTCAGGTCAATATCTTAAACCGTTCCGGAGAAAGCGTGCGGACAAAAAAAGTTACAGACAAACCGACAGACAGACAGAAAATTTTTTTTCGCTCAAATTTAAAATCTCGACGTTTCATGACATTCTAAACCTATTTCACGAATAAAAATTTTTGAAAATTTTTTTGCGATTACTATACTTCCAATCCACTACGTGGATGTGGAAGTAAACGTATACACCGAAGATTTCTTTACTTTAATCAACAGACAGTGGCTAAATTTATTAATGATAAATTAACTCCTACATAAAAAAGTTTATTTGACAGTCACATATTTGTTAATTTGAGAGAGATAAAAAAAAGATGCATCATATTTTATCACCGATAAAAATGCCTGTTCCTCAAAAGCGGGCAGATAACCGTACACTCATCATCAATTAAATCCTATCTTCAAATTGACCCTGAACATCACGAAAATCTTGTTACTAACTTACCAGCCTCGAATAAAACAAGTCAATACGAATATTCGATATGTGTGGAAACTAGAGAAGAGAATATTAAAATCAGTAGACCAAACCAAACAATTTATAACAACTGTGTTTTTAATAACTGTTCCTTCAAATAATTGCATAAAGATAATTATTGTTGTTCGTTCACATATTCTGTCGTTAATTTATCTTGCCAAGAAACACTCGGGCTTTTCTTTTATGGATAAATTTCTTTTTAACTCAAAATTTTGCTCGAAAAACTGACATGTCAGTTAATGGACCTATGTAATGACAGAAAGGAATTCCAAATACTTCTATGTTATAAAGCTAGCTCAATAATTGATCACAATTTTGAATGAACCGATGATTTCCTTACCATTGTTTTTAATCCTGACTAGCAATGTCGACATTAATTGGCTTTTTCCAATTCTTTGAGTATAAAAAACCAACACATACCAACAGATATTTGAATTTCAACTCAAATCAGTCGATGCACATTAAGAGGGGTGTTGTAAAATATTTGTATGATAGGGCCAAAATCATTTCTTTTAGTGATGGAATAGTAAACAATGAGAAGCGGATTATAAAAGAAGTTCTTATAAATAACCAATATCCTAAGGGTTTTGTCGATAAAACCTTCATAAATATTGAAAATAACAATCAGGTACGAAAAAAAACTTGAAAAACGTTAATTCCTTATGTATGCGGATTATCCGAAAAATTGTGCCGTATCGGTGATTGATTTGATATTAGGACGGCATTTCAAACAAACAACACTTTAAGGTCTATTTTGATAAAGACGAAACCGAAACCACGAGCAAAATTCAAAATACTGCATTTATAGTATTCCGTATGAGTACAACAAACATTACGTGAGCGAGTCATCCAGGCTGTTTAGTGTAAGATTGGGCGAACACAAACATATCAGAAAAAATGAAATTCAGATGTTCAAGATCTGCGAACACAGGACGGACATAGGACTCGGCAGTGGCGTAATTCGGGGGTGGCAGGGGGTGGCAGTTGCCACCTCAGAATTGTCCAACCCAGTATTCTGCCACCCAAGAATTTTTAGGTAAAACTATCAATAATTTACAAACAACTGTACAATAAAATTTTACAAGCGCGGCACAGAGGAAACTTTTTGGAGCTGATGAAGCTTCGTTCCAAAGATAATAATTTAATAAAGAAGTTCTTCATTCAACATGGAAAACATTTTCAGTACTCTTCAGCGAATTTCCAGAATGAGCTGCTATCCATTATTGAAGAGCAAATCAAGCTGCACAAGAAGTTTAAGAGGCAAACGTTTTTGCCATTATATCTGATGAGACTCAAGACGTAGCAAAGCACGAACAAGTAGCACTATGTCTTGAGGCATGTCAACAATAAGTTAGAAGTTCATGAGTCATTTATTGGGTTTTATCGTGCTACAAAAACTCACGGCGAAACACTGGCAAATTAATTTAAGAACGTCTTGATTTCACTGGACTTGAACATTTAAAATCTGCACGCTCAGTGCTACGATGGGGGCATGGAACATGAACATATAAAGGAGTGGCAGCTAGAATTGTGGAAGAAGCCTCAACGGCAATGTACATTCACTACAATGCACGTATATTGAACTTGTGCATTGTAAGCTGTTGCACAAGCGTGATTTCAATAAGAAACGCATTCTTTGTACTTCAAAGTCTTTACAACTTTATTGAAGAATCAACTAAACCACGTGCTTTTAAAAAAAATACAAAAAGCTTTTGTGGTGGAGCAGCAACATTGAAGTCTTTAAGTGGTAACAGATGGGCTTGCTATGTTGAAGTATTGCGTAGTGCGTTTTTTGAAGCCACTCTGGCGACTCTACAAGAAATTGCACAGACAGACCCCTACAGTGGTGGACAAGCCAATGCTTTGTTAAAAAGTATAGAAGACTTCATCTTTGTATTTGACTTGGCTAAGGAGAGTTCTAACATAATGTGACTTACTGTCAGAGATCCTTCAGGCCAGCAGTGTGACTTACCAAGTGAAATCTGTAAAAAACAGCACACTTGAAATGTTACAATCCTTCAGAATAGCCGAGTTGTCAAGAAAGGGCAAAATTCCTTTCAAAATTGGGGGAGGGAGTAAAGTTCCATTTGAATCTGTAGAGCAGTATTACAAAGCTTTAATCCTTTGGCCAGTTATTAACATCCTAAACTAGAACGTAAAGGCCAGACTTGAAGAAAGCAACCTAGATGTACTAAACTTTAAGCAAAGTTTTAGGTGGAACAGACGTAGATATAAAAAGTGTAAGGTGTCGGTGCAAATGGCCAGTGAACTTCTTCTGTCTGAACTGAAATGTTTTTACAATATGTAAGAGTCAAAAAATAAAAATATTCAAGAGAGAGCTGCCATTTATGTTGAGAAGTCTTTAAAAAGTGTGTTCCCTCTACTTTTTGAACTTTACCTTTGTTTTTTCCAATTCCAATGAACTCAGCATCCTGTGAGAGATCTTTTTCTTGCTTGCGGTGGTTGAAAACATACGCCAGGAATACGATCGGCCAAGAGAGGCAGTCCTCGTTAGCTCTTTTGACTATCGAAAGGAGTGTCGATACAGACATTTCCAAAGTAATTGACGACTTAATTCAAGCGGAAAGAGAATACATCATTTTGCACAAAAATAACTTGTAATAATGACCGTGTAAAAGTTGAATAAAGCTTCGTTTTTCGTATGATGTTTGCTTCATTTTTATTTACATGATAAAAGATCAGGCAAAACATTCAATCAGTTAAAAATAGGCCTATTCTTGAGTTGTGTGTAAATGATATCTACTTTACAAATTACAAATAGTTTGGGTATTAATTAAAGTAATTAACAATGAATATTTTAGGGTAAATAGAGAAAGTTAGCATTTATTTTGTGGTAAAAATAATCTGAAAAAGCTTAAAAAACTAACAATTTAATGCTAGATTTTTAAAATTTCCCGGGGAGGACCCCCCCATGTGTACGGAGGTCTGGCGGATATTTCCAGACCTCCTGATCCGGTACGCCTTGCCACCTCAGTTAAAAAGCTGAAATTACGCCCATGGGACTCGGCAAAAATTTTAACAAAAGAGGCGTATAGCAAAAAAAGAAAAATTATAGAATCAGCGATAATATTATTGAATGAGGATAGATGCGTGTCGCATTGTTCCGTAATGTTTGTACAACCTGGTTGCCAATGTTAAAAGAAGAACTTCACAAGCTTAACATTGTATAAGAATTTAAAAAACTGTTAACATATAACAACAATATGACAAACATTCTTAGAGCTTTGTATTTATCATACGCCAGTAAACGGTTTCACCAGGACATCTACGAAAAGGAGAACGTGCACATGATGGCCGATTATACTGGTGGTTCATAAAGAGACATGCAAAAGAACACCATAAGCGCCAGCCAGTTAGAAGATCTTTTGAAAACAAAAGCAAGATATCCTACAAAAAAGTGAATAGATACTATAGTAGCAAAAGGGAGTGAGAAAGGTTTCCAGCAAAAGTGAAGCAAGTGTGAGAGGGAGCGGGTGAGTGTAAGAATGGACAACGCACGCTAGGTCCGTGTAGAAAGTTTGCGGGATAGTGTCAGAAAGTAAGCAAAAGTGTATGAGAACATAGAATATGTAACAGCGTGGCAAAACATCCATCAGAAATCGAGACAGAGTGATATAAGAGGGGACAAGTTTGCAAGGAAGGGAGAGAATAGGATAGGTTAGTGAAAAAGGAGCAAATCTGAGAGTGTGAATGGTTGTAAGGGAAATTGAAGATAAAATTGAGTTTATGAATGAAAAAGACATAAAATACAGGTGATACCATGAGGGATATAGACATACATTTAATACTGGAGCGAAAAAAAATCTACAGATGGATTCCTCTTTATCTTCCTTCTCAGAATTAAAATCCCCAAAGTGCATCTTTCCGGACCTAAAAGTTTTCTGAACTTCTTTTGGGGACTTAGGGGGTAGTTTTGCCCTTCGCAGTGTGCGGTCAAGGCAACTGAAGGAGATTTTTGTTAATTCACTGCTACCATTCTGCAGCAGAGACAAGGAACACTTACTCTCTCACATCTCCCTCCACCCCTGTGTTCCTCATCCAGCAGGGGGTAGTTTACTCCCTTTTGGAGGCTTGGTTCGAAAAATTCTACTATAATTTAAAGTGAGCATGAGTGTAACATGGGAGCACGTTAGTAATAGTGTGAATTACCAAAAATCAATAAGGATTTTTAAAGCTTTTATTCTGCGGCCAACAGCAGCACGAAAATCCCGAACTCAAACAAACAAAAATACTAAACACTTATTGTTTCGCACACAATTTCGTTAGTTTTAAATCTATATAATAAATAAAATATCAAGATCTTTAATTTCTATCATACGTATTTTTAACATTCGACTGATTGCTTTCGAGATTATGACAAAGCATTTATCATTTGATAGTCTTCATGTTTGTGCTATACCACTTCCTAGTTATATATAACACTTTTTGAGGTATTTACGAAAAGCAGTTTCAGCCAATTATTCAAGAATCGTAATGACTTGGAATATATCCATTTTCCTGAAAAAATGTATACTATATTCTTTTCTTACAATTTAATTTTCTATCAGATCCATTAGTTGTTTTTTTTTTCAAATAGAAGGAGTGGGAAACAACCCGCAAATAAGAGGCCGACATTAAGAATTTTCTAACATTAATGTACATAGTCTTGAAAAGACACTACAGAAGGAGCTATGAAAATTTATTCACAACTCGAGAATTCCTAGGTTTTGCTGTTTTTACGGTGTCACTAACTCCTCTATGTTGCGCATGGATGTCTTTCAAATTCTGAACCTTTTTGTCACCTAATTATAATGATACATTTTTTTAATATATTTATAATATCCTGAAACCTGTTGGTAAATAACAAATTATTATTATTATGGTTATGCAATCTTACAGTGGGAAAATATGGTTTAAAAATTCATATGTTTTTTTACATATGAATAAAAAAATTTGCCCAGGCGAGCCAAGGTGGTACCTTCAAAATTGAAAATAGTACACCCCAATAACCAATAATCCGCAGAAAAATAATAGACATACCTGCAAGATTAGGAGTTACGACACATAAATACAAAATTAATAACCTAGGATTTCATTATATTTTACAGAAGGTCTTTTATATGTGAGTCTAGTTTACATTACCATTAGATCTAGATTAATCACCATGTGTGACATCTATAAAATAAACATTAAAATTATAATTTACTATTTAATTACTGTCTTATGTTCTAGAAATCCTACACCAGGGAAGACTAATTTATTACAAAATATCATATGGCCAAAAGTAACAACAAATAGTTTTAGATATCTAGATATTGATACGAATTTGGAGATAAGAGAGAATCCCAGAGAGTTTTCTTATAAAAAGTGGGTAGAAATCTACGAAAATTATGCTGAAAAACCATTGATATCTTATTAGAAGTCAACAGATAATATCATTCGTTTACTACTTGTAATTGTATATTGTACATTACACAAAATAAACATTATTCTGGAAAAATACATGGTTTTAATCACACATTGTTTAAAAAAAATAATCGAGGAATAAATGTACTATTTATTTAATATATTACTGAGAAATAGCCCCTGCGCCTGTGATTTTTACGTGAAAGAATCAGTTAGAGGGTGCTTTCTTGGCGAATAATACAAATAAGAATAAAAACATAAAAATAATTTCTTTCCCTGTTTCGGAAATCTAATCTGTTTCCTTTCCCATTTTCTGGAGAATCTTTATACGTACATAGTGCAAAAGATCTGTACTTGAAACAGTCACTATCACAAAGAACGTGCCCAAATAATCAAAATAATACAACTTAGAACATTGGCATTACAATCGTCTCTGAATTTTTCTAATATTTAATACAAATATTTCCAGGCATCTCAAATTTAGTGATTTTCGAAAGCAGTAAGGAAGACATATGAAATGTATTTAAACAGAATGATAGGGTAACATTCCCTCCTATTTTGGAATGAACGTCTATACTATACTAGTAAGTATCTCGAGAAGTTGAGTAACGTTAGTCGTGGTTAGTACTTGTAACAGAACTACAACGACCTCGCCCAATCTTCTAACAGCTTGTATATCAGCGTATATGCAGAAACTCTGTATTTTCGGGCGAGAACTTCGTAGCAAATATTACCATCCTTCGGAGATCTAAGGTTGTTGGCTCTTTGACTGTTATGCTAGTGCTATACGTTGGGCCATATTTTGGTAGAAACAATTGTCTACAACTATACCATCCAAACGTTGGCCGATACAGCAGTGCTTGCTAGAATCTAAAAGATGTTGAATTCGAGCATTTCTGTAGGATGTCATCAACTAACATTTCTCCTGTGCAGAATAGGACCAAGTACTTCAAAGACACCGATTGGAGAAAAGCTATACCAGCCAAAGTTTGGTTGGCTATTAATTTAAGGTTTCTAGATACTGGTGACAACTATAGAAGGTCAATTATTTTTCGGATCTCATATCGTAGGTTCTCCCTGATATAGTTTTAAAAACTTAAAAATATCGCTTTTCCAAGCTGCTATTTTAACCCAGCACTAACTACAGGGAAAAACATAGATACGCACGCTGTAAGTGGTACTTATGCACCAACGTGTGGACGGGAATATATTGACTCATGCACGCCTAAAATACCTTTGATTTGTGTATTATTTACCGACACCGAGGCGATCACAGGCAAACTTGGCCCATTCACGGCCATTCAAGACAAACTTACCATCCACATGTTGGCTTTGGCCAAGATTTGCTAGACTTGGCCCAACGTGAAGCGCCAGCATTAAACACTAGCTAAGTAAAAAATCTCTACTTTTCTTACCAGAATTGATTCGAAAAATGTTCCAGGTTGAGGGCAACTCCTGACATGAGTGATTGGCGTTACTCGTGGAAACATACCGACGAAAAATAAATTAATAAAAAATTCCAAGCATCCAAGTTTTGTTATATTTCAAATATGGAAGGTATGAGAAATGTATTCAAACAGTATGGCGGGGTAACATTCACTCTTAAGTAGCAGTTATTGCAGAAAGACGTTTATACTTAAATTTCTTTATTATTAAAATTACAACAAAATATCTAAATACATCACATTAATATTATCTAATTTATCCTATTTGTGTTACATTTAAAAGGCAGTATTTAATAAAAATGGCACTAATTTTTTAACCTGAGCGTGAACAGCATTATAAAGTGGTAACAATATAAAAATCCATAGTTCAAGTATTTACACATACTGCAGTGATATTACACAGGCACACAAGAAAGTGTGTGTTACCAAAAAAGCGACCTATGCGATATTATTGTATTGATATACCATAATCAAAATCTGCATTGAGTCAAATTTTCTTCGTCTTTTATTTCAATTGAGTTTGAATATTTGGTTTGGGTCAAATTATTCCTATTGGCCCACCAAAAATCGAAAGTACTTTTTTTCGCTGTAGAATGAATAGTTTTTGTAGCTATTATTTTCAAAAAGATTTCCCTAGGTTCTGGTTGCAAAAGTTATTAATAATGAATATTTAATGTTATATGTATGACCAACATTTTTTCTCGTGAACGGCTGAACAATATTTGAAATTTTTGTTAATAAACGTATAATTTCGAAGTCTTTTTTCCGAATATGTAATAATGAATTTATTTCAAAAATTATAAAAAAACTAAGCGTCTTCTAAATTTCACGAACGCCAGCGTTCAGCCATCTAAGTCCCATTTTGTGACGTGCCTTACGCTTATTAATATATGCGCGGCGCGGTTTTTAACATAATTTTTTAAACAAATGTAGTACAGGCGCACAAATATGAGAAATATTAAAACTGCCTTACTGGACTTACAGATTTATTTGGAAACATTCTCAAAATTGTATCTAGAATGGTTACTGATGAACCTGGACCATGTGCGTCAGTGTATTTAAGAAACAGTAATTTTCCTTTTTATCCACTCATTGGAATACAGACAATTTTTAAATAAGTAGCATTATATGAAGAGTGATGTATTAAGTAGAATTTACTCGTTTACAGTCGTAAAAACAGATGGTTGAAACATGTCTTGGGCGGGATATAATTCTTAGTAAGATATCCAGATTATTATTACAACTTCTGTGGCCTGTAATTAGCTTTACTTTTCTGAACTCTGCCGCTGTCGTGGTCGCTACGGACCATGACAACTGTCCTTTTGGAATGTGTAGAATAATTCGATTTCTAAACCTGAGCAATATCGAAGTCAGTGTAGGAGCGCTGCCCTGCAAGGAGCGTTGGGGTGTGAAGGTGATGCCGTAATGGCTCCAACGAAGAGTTGATTGACTATGTCCTCATCAAAATCAGAAAGCCTTTATACTTGAACCTGGAGAGGCATTTTGGTTCTCACCCCTAGGGCGGCGGATTCAATGGATAATCCACTCGAGTTGTACAGTACACTTTTTCTACGACCAGCTTAAAAGAAAACTACACAATTTTAAAAGATTTATTAAACACTAACACACACACTGAATATTACTTTGACAGCTTATGCACTAACTTGAATTTTTTTTTACGAATAGTTGGCTGTGTACATAATACACGAACTGTGATTGGTCGGTTTCATATCCATCCTAGATAGGATATGAAATATATCCGTTCAGATAACTGGAATTGCCTACTTATCCTTTCTATAGAGTGTACAGAAAACAGCAAATATACATAAGGGAGTAGAAAAAATTCAATTCTCGTCGTACCATGAGCGAGAAGATAAAAAAACTATATTTCAACATTTTTTAATTGAAATGGAAAATGTTAATTCCAAGTATGTGCAGCACATAAATTGCATGTCATGCCGGAGAGTGATATGGAAATTTCATAATAATAACGAACGAAACGTTGTAAAGCTTGATTCACCCATGAGATAGAGTCAACCAAATTGTCGGGAAGAACGTTACTTTCACATGGCAAAAATTGTCAAAGTCGGCAATTTGAAAATAGATTACGCTAAAGTTCCTTCTGTTGAGCTTCCTGTAATTGCACAAAAATCCGAAACCTCCAAGCACAACGATGAAATGGTTGACGAAGCGTGTACTAATATAAATGGAAGTGAGGAGACAGATAGCCAAAGCTATAGTGGGAATGGTGATTCAAATTTTATCTAAGAAAAGACCACAGAAATCTTTACCCAAGCAGAGTTAAATGATTTGACAAGGGACTTGGGTTCGCCCAAAGATACTTCCCAATATTTATTTTCAACGTTAAAGTGTAAGAACTTATCGAAAGGAGCATCAGCCTACGTATATTGCAATAGAGATAAATATTTCAGACCATTCTCTTCAATGGATGATTCATCCTCTCTGGTTCATTGCTGTCATGTCGAGGGATTAATAAATACATGCAAACCAAACTGTTACAAGGCTAAAGAATGGTAACTGCAGCGATTCGTCAATTCGAAGATTGAAGGCTGAACTTCGTCTATTCAGAAAATGTGATTTACCAATTTTATCGGTCTCGACGAGTTGGTTTGAAATGATTCTGTATGAATTTTTCGTAAAATAAATTGTTATCCAGCAAAATCGACCAACAAGTAAATTTTCATACGAGAGCTCGTAGTGGATCAAAATCTAAACTTCGTCTGTTCGGAGAAAGTTATATACCAAAATTATCCACCTCGATGAGACGATTCGAAATGGTTCTATAAGAAATTGGCATAAAATCAACCGTTATCGAGCAAAATAGCTGAATACGAATCAATATAAATCAGTATGACTATATGCCCATCGCGCACTTGGTTAAAATGAAAGGAAAATACCAACTGGAAAGTAGTGTTAGAAAAAATAGATTACTACAGACACCAGTGACAAATTTGTGGAGATCTTGTAGCATGTATATTGCTACTCTTCTTATTTATAGATTAGCATCATCCTTTTTTTTAGATTTGCCGATATAAGTACTGTATTTTTATTTCAAAAATGAATATCATAATAAAGTATATCTAAATAAAGCTATAAATTTCCTTTCGGTCAACAGGCAGAATATTAAACATTCAATTGAACAGTTGGTCATCTACCCTGAATTTTTACATGTCCATTTCAAGCGTAGTCAAATCATTAATTAACTTCTTATTAAATAAAATCTAAAATGTGAAAACAATGAGTTAGTTTGTATATGTTATTCAACTACATATATGAAACTATTAGCCAAAATTTGTGAGATGCATATTACATTTGAAATATGTATATTTAAGTTGTCATTTGACTAGCCTAGATTCTTGGTTTAACAAAAAAAACGATATCCTGTGAAGTGGTCTAGCGTTACTTGCTGTCCGATCTTCGATAAATAAGGATGTGCGTCGTTTCGTTATATTCAGCCGTTGTCATAGTTATATGTTAGAGATTGGTAATATTATTTAAATAGTATAGGTGTTTCCTAGAAGAAAGTACGAAATGGCAAAAATGTTATTTGTGTGGGCCGGAATGATTTCCGTAAGTTATTTGAATGAATTCCTTTTTTTTACTTTTTTTTGTGACGTTCAAAATTTAATTAGTAATAAAACTTTCAGTTATTATATCACATTTTTCGACTTGTAGGGTCTTTCTTACCTTCAAAGTGAGCCATGGAATATGGTTACCTATTAAAATAAATTTCTAATAGGAATTTTATAAGTCAAGAAGTATAAAAGTTCTTCTGGATGTCCCCGTTTTAATTTTCTACCACTTCTCACCATAAATACGTCGTTAAATTTCATGTGGATTATGGTACAACAACTATAAAAATTATGTCTATTTCCTGAACCTTCTAGAACATTTCTTTTGATGTGAAGATATTGGTTAGCCATTTTGTTTTACAAGTCGATTCAACAATGGTGGATTTTTAAATGAACATCGCTGTAATGGTTTCCTGTTTCCAGGACATAGTTGCTAACAATTAATTGGATCTCTTCCAGATGATATGTCCGGAGATGCGCCTATTTCAGATTACAAGTACATCAGGATTGGTATCAGCTAAGTGGCTAAATTCATATTTTTCTTATACAAATTCCTACTTCACATTTCTTTTATTAATATTAATCTTTAATCTGAATGTTAAAATGTGGTATAAAATATTGTTTTTTATTGTTTATTGAATCTATACGATTACATAAGCAGATACTTATAAATATAAATTTTTCTATTATAAATATGTGAGAAATTCGGTGATCACCCAATTTTAACAACCAATTGTTTCTTATATCATATCATTTAAGTATATTGTTCTTGGGAAATACTTAGTATTTGTTAAAAAAAAATTGTTGGGAAATACATATTGATTATATAGTATATATAATATGTATATATATGTTAGACATAAAAGTCTACAATTTTTGAGTAATTATACATTCAATGAATATTCATGGTAAGAAGTCAGGGAAAACATTTTATAGTTTATAGGTAATAGTATTTTATTATTCTTGGGTTGAATATAGTTGAATTATTTTATATTCACCATACTTAGTTTGACCAGTTTCTAATAAAACTGATTTTAAATTTTTCTTAGACTTTTATTCACAAATCTGCCTTTGATTAGTTTGGTAAATTCCATTTGATACTTATATAAATAATTTTTAACAACTTTATATTTGAATACTTTTACTGCTTTTAGTTTTCATCAAATATCTATTGTATAAAGTAGTTGGCGCTCATTCAACAACTTTTTTATTATTTCTCATAACATCTGCAAATCAGTGTCATTATAACTTATAACATCATACCATCAAAAATTTGCCTTACCCAGGACACAAAGCATACCGAGACAATGAGCTAGTTTGGTAGTGTAATTACTTGACTTTTATTCACAAATCTGCCTTTGATTAGTTTGGTAAATTCCATTTGATACTTATATAAATAATTTTTAACAACTTTATATTTGAATACTTTTACTGCTTTTAGTTTTCATCAAATATCTATTGTATAAAGTAGTTGGCGCTCATTCAACAACTTTTTTATTATTTCTCATAACATCTGCAAATCAGTGTCATTATAACTTATAACATCATACCATCAAAAATTTGCCT
This sequence comes from Stenurella melanura, assembly GCA_963583905.1. NCBI lineage: Eukaryota > Metazoa > Arthropoda > Insecta > Coleoptera > Cerambycidae > Stenurella > Stenurella melanura. The sequence goes on from OY757309.1 coordinate 109,039,485, forward strand.
TACCCAGGACACAAAGCATACCGAGACAATGAGCTAGTTTGGTAGTGTAATTACTTGTTGGGTTATTTATGACAAGTTAAAGTTTATTATTCAAAATAGTTTATAATTTAGTACTAATATTCGGACAAAGAAAAATAAATTTTATGGTTATAATAATTTCAACAAGTTAATCGTTACAATCTCAAAATTCGTACTATGGCTAGGGCAGCAATCCGGTAATACAAATTACCCATGCTTTTTATATATTTGCGATAACAGAGTCCTTATAAAAAAAATTTGATCGGATAGAAAAATCTTACTCCAGGAACACAAAATACCATCCAGTAACCTTTGTTCCGAAATCTAAAGTTTTATTACCTCCCCTTCACATCTAACCTGGATTGATGAAGCAATTTCCAAAAGTACTCGACAAGGCCGAACTATGCTTTCACTACATCGCCAAAACTTTTCCTAAAATTTCAGATGCGAAACTGAAGGAAGGTGTTTTTACTAGACCAGGCATTAGGGCTCTATTAAACGATAAAAAATATCCGCTGTCCATGGCCAAACTTAAGAAATAAGCTTAGCTGAGTTTTAAAAGTATGACAGAAATGTTCTTCGGAAATAATAAATGTAATGACTACAAAAAAATTGAAGCCAAAATAACATACAGTTTTGGAAAATTAAGATGGTTGATAAATCTGAAATTACATTTTCTCGATTCTCATATTGACTATACTCCAAAGAATTTAGGTATCTCTAGCGAGGAGCAGGGCGAGAGGTTTCATCAAGATATCAGAGCAATGGAGTGTAGGTATCAAAGGAAAGTCGAACGAGAACATGATGGCAGATTATTGTTGGGCAGAGATTTACCTGTAGAAGATTTAAAAAGAAAAAAAACACTACACAGGTCATGTGAGAGCACAGGAATCCAGTGTTCAAGGAAATCGAACTAAAATTACGTCTACAGAATGTTACAGTCTATTTTCGCATCTGTTAGTTAGAGTCCACATTTACTTCACAAGCGTGGTCAGTCATAGTATAACTGGTTGCCTACCGTTGCGCTCCATGCAGGCCACACGTAGCGATTTAATTCAGAAGACCATCCAGACGGCGCTGGCAACGTGATGACGTTCGTTAATTTCTTAGGGAAACAAGTTCTTAAAACGTCCGATTGTAACCTTCTCAGGACCGTTATCGTGGATTAAACGTCGTTAGGGAGATTTATCAGAGTTGTGGTTTACGCTGTGTAGTGGCTACTTTGAACATACCCATGAAAAGGTTCGATCATCCTTGGACTTTTGACAGGGGTTTACAGCTTTGCCATTTTTGGTGATATTTTTCCGTTGACTTGCTGAAGATGGTTGTGTCGATGCCCACGTGCATAGCGAATTTTGAGTTTGCTCCATTTAATTGGGATATGGTATTCTCCCGACGAATTTAATAGTGCCTTTATTTGGTGTTGGAGTAATGTTCATTTGGGAGGGTACTATTACGGAAGTATTCCGGATTTGAACAACCCTTTTCTTCGAGCACATGGACCTCTGTGAGTCCACTCAACATCGAAGGTAGGCTTCTGAAATCCCTTTAACGAAGAAAATGGATTTGTAACGTTGGGTATTCTTTATTGCAGGGCTCGTATTATCCCTCGTATTTTCACTCTGATTTTCACATTGAGTATCATTCGTAGTTTTACTGTTGCTTTTACTGGAATTGTTACCTCTACGATTGATCCTACGTTTTACCTGCCTCGTTATGTGTACAATTGATGCTGGATATTACTTGAACTTTGATTTTGCTGTAACTTGGTTGTCAAGCTGTTGGTTGGATATGGAATCCTGGCTTGTACCTGTGAGACTCTTCTGCCTGGTAGCGTTGGAAGCTACGCTCCCCTCGTAGGCCCACTGTAGACATTGTGACACCTGCTGGAGGTAAGCGTCTTTAAGTAGCATAACGAGGGACTTGATACAACATCCCATCTTCCACGTGAGGTATAGAGAGCCCGTCAGGTTTTTGCAATACTAAATTGTAAGATGGCTGTGATCCAACCCACGTAACTACAGTTTCAATACCCATGTGTAAAATATACACATCAAGTTGTCAGTTTCATTTAAATATTTTGCATATAACCAATTAAATTTTCAGTAGATTGGAACACAACTTTTGCAATTTTTCACTTCATTAAATTTGTCAATTTAGCTTATCGTCACTTACCTATGTAAGATTATCTTGCTCATTTTACAGTTACTGTTCAGTAGTTTTAACGTAATTTTCTAATTCAGTATGCTTTGGGTCATATGTAATATTGTATAGTACCTAGTAGCTAAGGTGTTATTAGTTTCAAGTTATCGCACATCTTGTGTTAGGTTAATTGTGGGCCACACATTTAGGTATGTTTTTTGTGTGAAATACTATTTCTGTGGGATATTGAGATAGCCGTACCTAAATTTGATTATTAAATCTGTTTCTAGTGAGACGCTTATTTGTTTTCACCAGGGTACAACCACCACACCCCAATTCCTCGAAGCCACCCCCAAGGACCTGTCTAGTCGGCCGTGTGAGCCCCTTTCGGTACCGAAATAATGCAGGAAGGCGACTGCACGTAAAATGCGAAAATTTTGTTCAGGGCACAGGGTGTGACCACCCTACCCTGCAGTAGCAGATACATCAGCCTCCGCCTTTAATTTTAAAATTTTTACTATTCCCCGTTGTACCTGTGGGGCCCTGCTACAGTAATAAACCCCTGTCGCAAAAAACATGTAGACATTCGTAAGTTTTTTTACTTATAAGGCAAAAAAAGCACAATTTTCGCGACACTACTTTTTATTAAATATATTGAAAACTTGAAGTAAAGGAAATTATTCAATACGGAAAATTCAAATAAGTGCAGATTCCAATTAGAGTGCGTCAATACCATAAGATGTAGCTGTTTTGATACCGCATACTTTATTTGTTTAAAGGAATCCGCTCAAAATCGCGCCGCACGGTCTTCAATGAGCATAAACACGTCATAAAATTGGACTTAGATGCCTAAGCGCTCCCGCGTCTCATGATTATCTCGTGAAATAATAGAAAGTATTTAGTTTTTCTTTTTGCATTTCTAACGAGAAAAAATGTAGAATAAGGTACAAGAATAATTCTTCTAGGATACAGCAAGTTTAATTTGTTTATAAACGTTTGATAATTTTGAAACAAATCTAATATTACATATTCGAAAAAGACTTCTATTATATATATATATATATATATATATATATATATATATATATATATATATATATATTGTACGTTTTTTAACAATAATCTCAACGTAAGAATCGTCAAAAAAAAATACAGCGAAAAAACTACTTTCGGTTTATGGTGGCCCACTTGGGATCATCTGGCCCATACAGAAAATTCCAATACAAATTTTAAAAAACTGGCAAGCAGATTTAAATCAATGCTGATTTTGACTAGGGAATATCAATAATACAATGTCATATAGGTCGCTTTTCTGGTAACGCACACTTTTTGGTGTTCTCTAACAATCCACTTTGGTGATTTCAACGGATTGTTTGTGTTAGTAAGAAGAACCGGGTCCATGGTACTTTTAATTTTGAACTGTTTGGACCTATTTTATTTCATCAGAAACCATTTGTAGATGAATACTTTTCATCGGCGCTGTATTGGAGTAGGAAAAACATTGTTAATTATCCAGAGCAACTCCGCCAGACTCGTCTGCTATTACATCGAAACTGATTAACCACGCCGGAACTAGTAGGTAGTATCGATTATCTGCTGACAGATGATAAGGGTAGTTAGATTAGGCGTGTAGTTTTTTGGAGGTCTGATCTCAGCTAAGTGACCGGAATCTCAACATACATTAAATTTTAAAAACTGAAATTGAAGACTTGATGAAAGAACATTTCTCGCGACTGAACAAAAATTGAGAGGAAATCAAGTAATGTAGAAATCAGATGACGACGGTCTGATTTCTCGTATTGAGCATTTTCGTCTATTTGTATGGCTTTGTAAATCTTGTCTATTAAAATTGTTTATGAAATTATTCATAAGCTAATTACAATTGAAATATGTTGGTTGCATGGTAGTTTACAAATGATCAAAAAATGTCATGCAATGCTGCGATATCATGCTGATAATCAAAAAAAAATTAATGCAAAAGTTGATAGTAACATAGTGAATAATATGATATCGATACTACAGCAGAGTCCACTGTTACTACTTTGAGTCCAGGGCAACCTAAATCAATAAAAGCACCTACAAAAGATTGAGAGATGATATACACAAAAAAACTACATGCTGTATTAGGAAAAATAATGTTGGTACGAGATGACGTTCACTTTCTGGAGTAACAACAACTTGCTTTGAGTGACAATTAACCTCAAGAAAATAAAATTCATAACATGTAAAGTTAAGTGTCCTCAACGACACCAGTTAGTTGATACTCATCAACGCACAGCGCAAAAAGTTTTGCACTTGTGTTTTACAGGGATGCGCCTTAGATGATAAAACAGTAAATCATTTATCGAAATCCTAATCAGACTGGGCAATTGTTCCCCCCAAATGTTGGTTGTTGCAATGTCAAAATTTGACACAAATGACCATTGCGTGACGAAACACCTACTTAATAGGGTTTTTTTCAAGATTGAATGCAATGGTAGTAGAATGGGAAAAAATTCCAAAACTGTAATTTTTTTCCAAATTCGAAAAAATTTATTGAACATATTCCAATACAAATTGCATTAAAAAAAAAGGTTATAAATATTTTCTAACGAAGAGTCTGTTACCTGCGTCTCAGAAAGGATCTAAATTTCTTGATTTAAATACTGTTTTGATATTGTTCATTCTTTTCTACTGTTTCTCTCTTCGGAACTTCCTGTCACATTTATCTTTACATTTAAATACCGTCCGAAGAAGCTACAAGAGAGTACAATATTTTACTGGTAAGTAACCTCTATGCTTGTGACTTTCACATCAAAAGACCAATAAGAGCTTATGAATAAATAATGCGAATATGAATAAAAATATGAAAATAAATTATTTCGTGGACGCGGCGTTTCGAAAATCTATTCTCTTTCTTTTCTCAAAGCATTTTTTGGAAAATTTTTTGTGCTGTGTATCTTAACTACACAATTTTACGAATGTGGAATACGGAACAATTCGGCATATATCTATTTTCATTCGACAATATTATGTTTTCTATCCGCCTCTCTTGTTAAAATGTTTGCAGAATCCCAGTTTATTCTATGTACGATTTCCCAAGCGTGTTTACAAATCTTCGATGTCTGAATTTCATTTTTCCTAATGTAATTCTTGTATTCATTCAATCTTACACTGAAAGGTCTGGATGATTGACCTAAGTAATGTTTGGAATACTGTATAAATGCAATTTTTTGAATTTTGCTCGTGGTTTAGCGGTTCTGTTTTGTCGAATTTTTCCGTAGATGTTGATACAACCTAGAAGCCATTGTTACAAGAAGAACTTCACAAACTTAACAACACGTAAAATAACTATATCAACAGTTCTGTGTAAGTACATGATATATTCTTGGAGCTGTGTATTTAACATACATAGCACAAAATATTTTCCAAAAAGCGCTATGCGAATAGAAACCGAAATATTTTATTTTTATTCTTATTCGCATCGTTGGTCGAAAAAACAATCTCTAACTGACCCTTTACATGAAATTCACAGGCGCAGAGGTAATTTCGCAATAAAATACCGGTTAATACTAATATTTAATAGATTCATCTAACGTTATTCAGAAGTAAAAGATACATGCGATATGATGTCCCAAAAAGAAGAGGGGAAGAATGCACCAAAAGATGTTTCACAGCAAAACTAAATACGTCAGAAATATTAAACGATTTATAAAAAATGGTTTAAGAATAGAAAAGATTCCGAAGTGATCACACGCGGGGTTAAAAGAAATACAATAGCTATAATAAAAAAGTCGAGTATTTGAAAATAAGACATTATCTTGCACATTGACACAAGTCAAAAACAATAGGTCAATATCAGCTAATTTTTGCCGAGGTGAGGAATTGGATATTCCAAGATTTCAAAGTAAAATCACAAATCATAGTAAAGAATCGATACAAGATGTCCGGATTCTTTATGAATATAGTGAAGCCCTACAGGAGTCATAAGCTGTAGAATATAAACAGAAAGTCTCCTTGTGCGTTAGAGGGAAAAAGATATCCTTGGCTGTTAGTAAGACAGCAAGAAAATCTAATTGGACATTTTGAGCAACATTATAAATCACATAATGTTTTTCTAGGTGCATCTAAAGGTGTTTGGGGTGAAAACTTTTCCTATAAATGGGCTCATTTAATACATTGTTTACTTAATAAGTGGGAAGACTACGGTTCTAAGATCCTCTGCAATATAACAGAATTTTATGAGGCCTATAAATGTTTTTTATAAAACCATAAATATGGATCACGCCCCCTTGGCGAATCTCGAAGATGACGTCACCGAATAGGAACCTAGTCGGTTCCTAGCTATAGCGGGAAAAGAGAATAATAAATATTGTATACTTCCTGAATGCCAAAGTGTAGTACTTTGGCATATCCATACCTCTATTATCATTTTTACCCGTTATTTGAAAAGGTGAAAAATTGCAGCAAATTATATAAAGCGGTATTATATAGGTTAAATTATTTTGTCCACGACTATTACATAAGGTACTCATTATGTATGTGTTTCCTCAAGGATAATGCTATCCATAATTCCCTACAGTGAATAATGATTTCATTATTCACTGATTGCAGTGAATGATGAGGGCAGTCAGTTGTTTATAAGAAATAACATTAGTGACTTTTTACTTAAAATTTAAAATGCCAAAATTGCAGGAACTAAAAGACAAGCATCGTCTCTCTAAGTTTTCTAGGAAGCACACAAATGGTACTTTCCGAATGGGTACTTTAATGAACACTCAAAAACTACATTAGTAAGTTTTTTCTAACGCTTCATTCATCCATTAGCAACACGTGGCAAGCCCCAACATTGTTTTTGAAACCATTTATCTACGTGCCTACAAACTGTATTATTTTATTAGTAAGTCATGACAATGTGTCAAAGCGTAATTCTGTAATTGATCTCAAACGTCAAAATTTGTGCGAATTCAACGCCAACGTATCCAAAAAGAGTAATATAATTAGATAAATGGATACTGACAGTGAAAACGAGATTTCTTTGTCACCGCCAGAGATAAAGGAAGCTGCAGAAATTGCATCATTAAACTCGTTGCCCGAAAAATCGAAAAAAAATATATTATGACATATGAATCTTTCTTAAATAGGATAAATGAAATGAAGATGAATTAAATAAATAGTAAATATTTAACAGTCGTGGACAAAGTACAGTATTCTACTCGCATATAATGGCTATTATTCACTCTGGTGATTTACGACACTCGCCTGCGGCTCGTGTCTTAAACTTCACCCTCGTGAATAACAGCCATCATTATATGCTTGTTGAGTAATATACTACATTATTTCTTAATGTGTCTCTTAAATTTAAACGTAAAATATATATTTTTTAATTGATATCATTTTCAGTTTTAAGTAGTTTTTTCCATTATGGTTTAAATTATTAAAAAAAAAATCAGGAACGAGACGCCATTTTGTAAACAATGAATTGCTGTTATACAGAGTGGAACATAAATTATGAATGCTTATTATTAACTGTAGTGCAAAAATTGCAAATTTCTTTCAGTTTTCTAATATACTGTTATCAAATCAAATTTCTCAAGTTTTGAAAACCTCTTTCGTTTTACATTTTAGTAAACTCTTTAATGTTAGCAATAAGATAAATCGTACGATAAGAATATGTCCAACAATTGATCCAAATCGCAACGATCTAAAGCAACTGAAGAGGAATACATGGTCGTTCATGTTATATGGTGCCCAGTTGTTTCCCATTCGGTGACGTCATGATGCTGACCACTTCGCGTTTTACATTCACTCTTAAGCCGTATATTTCGAGAACCGTATATCGGATTAATCGGATATTTTCAGCATCGCCTAATATTAAGTATTACTTTGGCCACACGAAGTGACAACCACTAAGTAAATTCATTAATCGAGTCCATTTATTACTGTAAAAATACATTTTGGCACAAATGCTGCCAATTTAGCTTCTTTAGGAATTGAGGCGGTATTGTTCGAGGGTAGCATAGGTACTCATTCTGCGTTTAAATCGCTCAGTTTGAATGTTGCTGAAAATTCCCTATGTAACAACTCGAAGCCTGACGCTATTGCTTGCACTTCTCAAGATTGTAGTCCTACTATTTGGGATGAGTGCATCACATCACACAAAAACGGAAGATCTTAAGCCGTACTCTGAAAACGTGTAGTAACGCATGTGATGAGAAAGTTGCAATTTTTTAATGGAGATTTCATATAAACAGTACCTGTCAGTTAAATAGGAATTCGAGCGTTTTTGAAGTCATTCAACTTGGTAGAAGACACAAGAACCATTGCTTTCGTAAAACACGCGAGTTCACTTAAAAGTTGATACTGAGAGGCTGGTGAATTTACAGATGTGTTGCTGAAAATAGTGGATTATCGTATGATAGAAACTGAAGGAAACATCCATCATCACATGTCTGGCTACAGGAATTAAAAACCTTCGTCATAAATTGTTTATCATAAATAATGATGGGGTCTAACTACCTTGTTGAATTTTGTTTTACCATCAAGTACCAACACTAGTGTTAAAAGTTTTACCTGCTAGCATAAGTAAAAAAATATTTAAAAATAAGATGACACCCACAAAGTTAGTGGTTATAGAAAAATAATATAGACATATACTTTCTACTGATTTTGGTAATTCCAAGAAGGCATCCATTTTTGTTCCTTGTATAGGTTATTAGCCGCAATTCTCTTGGTAGGAAGTCTCTCATCTAGTACAACGAATGCAGTATCTGTATCAGCAGACTCGCTCCACGGATTGCATTCTGATGAAGACATTTCCTTGATTGTAGGCGATAAATTATTTTTTCTTGAGGGCACTAATGAACGTTCAGTTATTAATCTGGGAGACGAGTCTCTACTTCTTACTGAGGATTTCCTGTCTTTTCCAGCATTTGAGACAGGAGACGGAGACGGAGATCCGCGAACTTTAGACTGGATGCATCTAGGACCAAAAGCAGATGTTTCAATTTGTGATAATTTCCTCAAATGTGTTGGTCTATTGTTCGATTTCGGTGTTGAGACTACACTAGATGCGGAAGAAGATGAATTTTTGTAGATGGTTGGAATATTTAAAGCCGATTTCGAGTTGTGCTTATTATCAGTAATATTTTCTTCTTTAGTTGAAGTTACTTCACTGTCACTGAAAATATAAAATATACTTAATTTGGCTATTTTTATACTTACAAGATTATGGGAAAGTTTTAGTAAAGCATACGATTTGGGTTAAATTAATACTAAAAGTATTTTTTATTTTTTAGAGCTCCCCCCATCAGAGCTAATCGCCATTAAAGGTTATATTTTTATAAAGGCTTTTTGCATCGAACGTAACAAAAGGAAACCAGAACCTGTGATTGAAAAATATGGTGCTTTTCTTATCTTGCCTAGAGAACAGATGGTATAAAACCTCTAATAGTTTTTACCCCTGTATTTTGACATAGCTTCATTTTTGAAAGAGGAGACATATTTAAATTCTTTAATAATCAATTTTCTGAACATTTGTTTCATGCTGATAAAACGATCCGTTTTCGAGAAAAATAAATAATGCTGATAAAGAATCAGGACTGACACTATCACAAACCGCCTCTGATTTATTCATTACCTATATTGCCCAAATCTAATCCAAGCAATACAGTGGTTTCAAAACTATGAGCGAATAATTCTTTGCAAGATTTAACCTCGAAAGGAATATAGCTCCGATGGGTGGCGTCATAGGCAGAAAATATACATATACTTTAATAGTAATTTACGTTAAAAGTTCGGTAGGTAACTTATTACACTACAAGTTGTTTTACGGAAGAGGCGCCGCAGGAACCGAGTACGGAATATAAACGAGTACTGTAATGAGATCTACCGGACGTGTAATATTTTATTTCATACTGTTTTTATCATCCGTTTCAAAATGAATAAAGAGTTACAATTAATTATTATTGAAATTTAAAGAATATTAGTTCATAATCTAACAGTCGCATCACCTTAACGATGTTATTGCTATTGTTTTTCATAGCTAATTATGATTATCTTGAACTTGTCACTGTGAAATTAATAAAACCATAGATTTTGCATTGTTTTGTGTTATGGATATTTCGGAGGAGGTTTTAAATAAATCTGTGGAAGCAACGGGAAAATTAGTCCCGAAAAATCATCAGATTGATATGAAAAGAATATGGATTGTTTTGGCAGTGGAAACAAATATATAAAGTAACAAATTAATAGGAAGATGTCGCTGAAGTAAGTATAACCTGCAGTAAAATTTTATGATTCTTATGGGAACAATATTTATTAACTAAGTTTTTTTTTCTAGTCAAAAAGAATGAATGGCAATTTCCTGTGTGCAAAATACTCTATACTAAAGTCACTTGTCACTGACGATGTGAACATCAGTAAGTTCCCGAACATCATCGCACTTTTGAAAAAATGTAGCTTTGGACATCAACCGATGCAGTGAAAAGTACTGACAAAAGAAGTAATTTTATTTGTAAAGGAAGCATGCGATAAAGACTATCTCTTGGTCAAAGAGCTATGATTGGAATTGCAGGCGGTTGTCGGTGAGTAGAATTGTATTCCATGACTCTCAATGATGTTCATAATACAGGAGCGCAGCTTGTAATCACGATTCCGCAAACTTAAACTAACATAAAACGTGTTTTTATTAACATAAATGAAGTAGAAGGAATTAATTTTCTTGAAACATGCCGGAAACTTGTTGCTATGCGACCTAAACATTTTCCGGAATACTCTCTATTTGTTGGGTGCCGAAATGGCAGATGCATCCAACAAAGAGTTGAAACTCACACTGTAGGTGCAGTCCCCAAAAAAATAGTACATTATCTGAAATCTGAAACTCTTGAAATGTATACGGGTTACTGTTTTAGATGGACCTCGGAGACTTCTTGCAAATGCAGGTGTAGATTCATCCATATTAAAGCGACATGGTTGGAATTTGGAATAGTTCTGCGGTGGCTGGAAAATATGTCAAAGATGCTATTGAAAGTAAAACGAAAATTGCTAGAATAATCCAAGGAGGTGAAAATTTTGTGCGAATATTGGAACAAAATAAGAACACTGAAATCAACATTATTATGCCTGATAGGGATGTCCCTTGCATATCACAAATTAATATTACTAATAACTCGAATAATACCATAACGGTAAATATTAGCATTTTATTGAATTTTGTCATATAATACGTATACATATTTTGTTCATTACTTATTTAACGTTTTTAATGATTTTTCTGTTATTGTACTTAATCAAAATAATAAAATTTAGTAAAAATAAGCCCGATTTTTAAATGATTTTCTTTAGCTCGAAATGTTGTGAGTGCAGGTATGTTCAAATCTAGTGAGAGAATTTTTGACCACTTCCCGATATCCAATCATGCTGAAATCTTGCACACAATTTTGGTTTTGAAGAGAATACAATATAGTATATTCAATATTATGGTAGATCCAATATGGCGTACACCACAAAATGGCGGATTACTTTTTTCTTGACAACCCCCTTGACATGGGTATCAAATGAAAGGGTATATAAAGTAGAATACAATAAGTTGTGTCTCGTCATTCTAAATCCAATATGGCAGCCGGCACAAAGTGGCGGATCACCTATTTTTACAACCTCCTCGGCATGGGTATCAAATGAAAGAGTATGATGACAAGTAGAATACAATAAGCCGTGTGACGTTATTCTAAATCCAATATGGCGGCCGACACAAAATGGCGAATTACCTATTTCTCTACAACCCCCTCGATATGGGTATCAAATGTAAGAGTTTGACGAGAGTAAACGAAATGATGACGTTTGAAAAAAAAAATGAGGCATACGGGAAACTAAGAAATAAAGAAAAAAAATTAAAACAATGGTTTTCTTTTAAAACTGAATTGCATTTCACTTTTTATTTTAAATCGATTTACTCACGAGATCACCATGGCATAAAAAATTATTCCAGGTCAAAGTTCACAAAAAACATTTATTTGCGAATATCTCGCTTTTTGTGGCTCGTAGACCAATTGAGATTATTATGAAAAGGAAAGATAATGAAATTCCGCACAAAAATAATCTATTACATTTTTTATGTACAACGAACGGTTTAGGGAAAAATGTGCTCAATGTTTCCGTGTAATCTTATTTATAATGAGAATTTTATAAAATTTGGGTGGAAGGTACTTATCCTTCAGGAGATTGTATCACGGTAAAATATTTTAAAATCTACCGGTGGCGTCCGTCGTTATGAAGAAAAATGTACCTAATTTTCCAAAAAGAAAGGTATTAGGCAAAGTTTCAATTGTAAAAAAATCTCATAATCTTATTCGTTGTTAACAAAAACTCAAACCGAATTTTAATAACAAAGTGTACTTGGTGTTCACGTAATAGGATAATAAAACTTTCCTTGCGCGGAAACTTCGAAGTACATTTTTGCTTAAACCGTTCGTTGTACATAAAAAATGGAACAGATCATTTCATTATTTCATTTTCATAATAACCTCAATTGGCCTCCGAGCCATAGAAAGTGCGATATTCGCAAAAAACTGTTTTTTGTGAACTTTGACATTGACCAATTTTTTATGCCCTAGTGATCTCGTTCTCGATTTTTAATATTTTCATAAAAACACCAAAATAAATCTATTAAAAGAAAAAAAATTAAGGATAATTTTGTTAGATCAGAAGCCAAATTTTTGTCTAAAGTGACTGAAGTATTAAGATGTAAACATTTTAATGCACATCCCTTGAACCGTTTAAGAAGTTCATTTTTCTACATCTCCATTGTCTAGTTTTTACTAATGAACAGAAAATTTCATTAGCATAGTACAACTTTATATAGAAGAATCTCCATAGCATGCAGGAGTAGCATGTGAGCTCTTTTACCACATTCAACTAGAGGTTACATTCTTCCCGCTGAAGGTGTCGAATCTAAGGGAGTAAATTGTGAAAAACAGTTTGAAATCTAAAGTGTTTCCACCGTGGCGTGGGTACCAGGATACAAGGCACCCTTTCGTAATAAGCCAAATCCGTTGTAATCACATTTTTTAATCGCAATAGCGAGATATACATCCATTGCAATTGCATTGGAGAGTTGTTTTAGCTTTCTCTCTTTCTTTTTTATTAAACAATAAATTTGGTTTGGAACGTGTCTCGCGAAGATATGCATATAATGGATTATGTCTTACCAGCAACATTTTAAAGAGCAATGGTGAGACATGTCCATTGCAATCCAGTGAGGAATTGTATTAGCTTTCCTTTTTTAAAATTAACCTAATGAACTGGGCACAAAAAAATATGACCAGTAGATCAAATAATCAATAAATAATTCCATACCTAAATAAAAATTTCACTAGACAGTACCACAGATCAGTACTGAATCACCTGCCGTGATATGGCTACAGATCGCCAGGGTTTACTGTTATGCATCCAGATTTTTGCTGTTTTTTCTTTTCTCGTGTTTTGAGAAGATCGAGCACCTTCATTTTCTTTTGTCTGTAACGCCAGTGGCGGCAATCAACTTACGAGCTGATTTTCCAGTCAGCTCTTAAGGGGAGATGAGAAGACATAATCCTCTTGTAATTGTTAACCTTTCATGTCCCTGGATAGCCAACTCATACATTCTTTTCATCATCAACAATAGCTTTAACATCCAAATTAGAATATGAAGTTCGAACTGCTCACATGCACATTCAGCCTTACTTCTACATATGAAAGTTCCTGGGTCACATTCTTGGCTCTTGCCATCGATCTCTTTCATATCGTGACAGACCACATACGCATACTTGTGGTTTCGAAAAATGCTGGCATGTGTCCAAATTTTTCACACTCTGGGCACCGTAATAGTGCTGCATGTGATATATGTTTACTTACATACTCTACTCCTTTAGTGGCAGAGACAACCTTTGAAAAATAAGAATAGAGGTGGTTTGTTGAAAGGTACCATCTTCTTTACGATAAGGAGTGAAATTCAGGAGCGTGGGAAGTGCTACGCGCGCAGGCTTGGCAATCATGGAATCGGTGAACGACAGCGTCTACCCGAAAACAAAAAAAAGGTGGCATTTGTAACTAATTGCGGCCTTTGAGGATTATACGGCCTACTTCTCAGCATGATATGAATATGAACAATATTCACACAGAAAATTTTGCTTTTTTTAAATTTAATTTTATTCCATTTTATTGATATAAATATTCTGTAAGGTCCGAATAATATTGGAAAGGCTATTAGATTAGATTAGGAAGGAGCTGGCTAATTGGCCTTGACCACCGCGACCCCCATGGATCTATTGTGGTGCTCCTGTTTGTTTTCCTTAGAGCTCCTTATCCAGCTTTGTCCTTTGTATCAGACTCCACAGCCTTGATAGGGTCTCCTTAGTGTAGCTATCAGCTCTTGGTTTTTCATCACCAAGTAGTTGGAATCGCAGTCTAGCAAGGCCTTTACAATGGCACAATACATGGACTGAAGTTTCCTCTGCCTCTTGGCAGAATCTGCATGTTGCGCCCTCTGCCAAACCCATTAGACTGAGATGTCTATTAAGTCGACAGTGACCGGTTAGAAGACCTACTATTATTCTAATGGCCTTTCTATTTTGGTCTAATAGATCATCCGTAAATTTGGCTGATCGTTCTTTAATGAACTCTTTAGCCTGTCTCTGTCGTGGGAAAATTTTCCACCATTCCAGAGATTTAATTTGGACCCATTTGTTAATGGATGCTCGTATGCATGGCTTGGCCACACCGCAAAAGGGTTCGGGTCCTATAAGGGCGTTACCTGCGCCTTCTTTGGCCAGATCATCGGCCTTTTCATTTCCCTTGTGTCCCTTATGTCCTGGTACCCACGCCACGGTCACTTTGATTTGACTTCCTAGGTCTGTAAGGGCATTTATGCAGTCCCATATAAGTCTCGATTCGACTTGCATGGAACCGATTGCTTTTAGAGCAGCTTGACTGTCGGAAAAAATGGCAATCGACTGATTAACAGTTCCTTGCCTGGTAATTTCCTTTGCGCACCACTGTATTGCGGCAACTTCAGCCTGAAATACTATGGCGTATTTTCCTAGACTTATTGGGATTTTCGTTCTTGGCCTTATCCTATAAATCGCAGCTCCGACTCCCTGTTCTGTCTTAGAGCCGTCTGTATACCAGATTGTTTGTGCCGGTATTGGAGGACCGTTTGTCCAGTCTTCCCTGTCTGGTATTTTATTTTCGAAATTTTTATTAAAGTTATACTTTGGGACTGTAGTGTCCGTGGGCATTCCTAGAATGGGATCTGCCTTCAGCTCTAAGTATAACTTCTGGTGCTCTGTTCCGTGTTGCTGCCTTATTGGTGTAGAGCCTTGCATTAGCCTGTGCACCACCGAACGAGCTTCTCCTTGGATAAATATATGTAGTGGTGGCAAGTCCAGAAGGACTTCCAATGCAGCCGTTGGAGCAGTTTTTATGGTTTCCGTGGCGCACAGGCAGGCAAGCCTTTGTACGCTACTTAACAGCCTTATTGCTCCCAACTGCATTGTCTTAGTCCACCATGCAACTGATCCGTAGGTTATGGGTCTTACTACCCTAGTATACAACCATAGGGTCATTTTGGGATTTAACCCCCAATTTTTCCCACACATCTGCCTACACCTTCCGAGGGCTATTGTTGCTTTCTGTGTGACTTTTTCAATGTGGCAATTCCATGTCAGTTTTTGGTCAAAAATAACTCCTAGGTATTTTACCTCACTGGCAAATGGAATTTCCACACCGTTGAGCACTAGGGGCTTTAGGCCTTCCAAAACTCTTTTTCGCGTAAAAGTGATGACTGTGGTTTTGTGGGGATTTATGGAAAGTCCTTCTTCATTACACCACCTGTCGACAATATTTAGGGCTCTTTGAAAACGCTCTGATATCGTGTTCGCAAATCGCCCTCTGACAACTATTACTATGTCGTCAGCATATCCTAGGCAGTAGAAGCCTTCCGCAGACATTTTCCGGAGGAGGTCATCAACAAGGGTTGTCCACAGTAGTGGAGATAGTACCCCTCTTTGGGGGCAACCTGTGCTCACTTTCGCCTCTATGGTAGCCTCGCCTAAAGTGGATACTATTATCCTTTTCTCTAAGCTGGCTTTAATCCACTGGCAGAGCGCTGTTGGGACTCCTCTCTTTAACAATGCATTCGTTAACGAGTGCGTTGTTGCGTTGTTAAACGCTCCTTCTATATCTAGAAAAGTGGCTACTGCAATTTCCTTGTCATCTAATGACTTGACCAGTAGCCTATTTAAATCATTCAGCGCAAGGTCTGTTGACTTTCCCGGCTGGTATGCATACTGACGATCACTAAGAGGATTTTCCCTTAGAACTTCGTCTCTAATATACCTGTCCAGTAATCTTTCCAGTGTTTTAAGTAGGAAAGAGGACAGGCTTATGGGTCTACATGACTTGGGTGTTTGGTCCGAAATCCTACCTATTTTTGGGAGAACGTGATATGTATTTCCAGGCCAAACAAGCTCTGAATATTTTATATAAATATGGTAGTAATACATCCTGTCCTTTCTGGAGTAGAATTGGGTAAATTCCGTCCATCCCAGGAGATTTGAATGGTTTGGAACTTGCTAATTACCCATCTGATTTAATCAGGTTTTATTACCTCATTGGCCAGCCTCCAGTCCACAGGTCTGGGCCGTGCGGGCCTCTGATCTGGTTGTCAACTATCCTCTGAGCCCCTCAAAACCAGTGAGCCCGGAAAGTGTGCCTCCATGAGCAATTTAATACTTTCCGTTAACGTTTCCATGTAGGTTTCATCATCTTTTTTGAGAAAGTCTACTTCCTTTACAGTACAACCATCCTTGGCCAGGACCTTATGGATTCTGGAGGCTGCTGGGCCATCCTCGACCTCCTCACAGAACCTCCTCCAAGAGCCTCTTTTGGCCTGCGGATTTCTGTGTTGTATTGCGTGAGTTTTGTTTTATAGGTATCCCAATCTTGGTTGGATTTGGCCTTGTTGAACAGTTTTCTCACTTCTGTTCTGAGGCCTTCTAGGTGTTTATTCCACCAAATTGTTTCGCCTCTATTTTTCCTTTATCCTTTATTTATTGGGCAGTTTTCCTGGTAAGCAGTTAGTATTGCCTCGCTTACCTGTTCCACTGCCACCTCAAGGCTCTCCACCTCTCTCCCGGACGCTGTTCCCCCCTCCAGGTGCCTTTTGAGGGATTGTGTGTATCCTTCCCAGTTGGTCTCTCGGGGATTTCTGAACTTCGTCTCCGTCAAGGCTGGAGTCGTGATATCAAATCATATGTGTCTGTGGTCGGAGCCTGATGGCTCTTCCGACACATGCCAATTTTTAATTGTATCGTTTATATTACTTGTACATAAGGTTAAATCTAAAACTTCTTTACGTACCGAAGTAACAAAAGTAGGTTTCTTGCCTATATTAGCTAATAATAACCCTTCACCTAGAATGAATTGTAATACGTACTCACCCCTTGTGTTGATGGTCGTGCTTCCCCATACCACGTGGTGTGCGTTGGCATCACATCCTATTAGCATTGGAAGGTGCCTGTCCACGCAGTAGGCAACAATGTCGCCTAATAATTGCGGTGAACAGGTTTTCTCCTCTCCTGGGAAGTAGGCGGAGCATATGACCAAGCTCTTCACTCCTTCCGTCGACGCTGTTAGGATAGCTGTAACAAAATCGTCGGTGCAAAGCACCGGGATTAGTACACAACTTATTCTACTACTATGTACAATATACGCTCTAGGTCTACTTGAGAGTGTATTGTACAGCAACTTACACTGTACTGGCTTCAAGCCCGCTGGCCTTCCCTTGACAAGCCAGGATTCCTGCAGGAGGGCAATATCTAACCCTTCTTTTTCGAATCTCCTACATACGATGGCCGAAGCAGCCTTGGCATGGTGGAGATTCACCTGCAGGACCCTGATATCCTCTCTTATTTGAGTGAAGGTCCCTCCAGTGGCTGGGCCTCCCCAGTAAGCTCTTCCACCTCCATGGACGCCGTCGGCTTTCTGGGCTAGATGCATCTTGAGCGGACTTAGTCCACTTTGGCTGGAGGAGCTCTCTTCATGGAAGGGTTCTTCCTGCTGTCGTCCTCGCTCCCTGTTCTTTCCACTCCCCAAGGCCATTTGCCAGCCTTTCGGGGGTTGGATCTGTGGTTTTGGTCCCTGTTCCTTTGGGCGGAATTTAATCCTCCCCATTCCAAAATAGGGACACAAATCCAGTTTTTCGAGTTCCTTCACGGACTGCCTATCCATGGAGAAAACCCACAGTTCCCCTTTTCGGCTGGAGTTCTTCCTAATACCGTACAGAGGTTTGTATTTAGGTTTCGATTACTCACCCTTAGTCGGGTCAGTATCCTGTCAGCTTCTAATCTTTGGCCATCCTCGTCGGGAACGTATACGGAGCGTGCATGCAGCCCCGGGATCTCGCTCCCCTCCAACATCCTGAGGCTTGCGCCTTCCCAAGGCTGGAGTGTGGGAACGACCTCCCGCAGCCACACTGCACTTGGTGCATCCGCACACGTTACCAATAGGTAGCCTGGCCTGTGGGTACACGTAGCGAAGCGCACCTGAGGTCCATCTAATGGAATCCTCTCGTAGGCCTTCATTATGGTTTTGGACGGCTTTTAGCCTATCCGGCTCCATCCCTTGGGAAACCGTCTTGTACCACCGCGACCTTTTCGGCACAAAGGGCTTCCTTGAAGGATAACTCCTCCAATTTTGCCCTTTTCTTCTGCCGCTGGCCACTGGGAGGTGCAATGGCTTCCTGGCGGGGCCTCTTTTGGGCCTCATTTCTGCCTTCTTGGCCCGCCTTTTCCCCCTGTTTGGGCCTTTGCGTGGCCTTCCTGGGGTTTTCAGCCTGTGATTGGCCTTTTTGAGATCTGACCAGGTTGTCTTTGATTACAGCCTTTTTGGCCTGCATGTAATCTTGACCTGCCTTGGTCAGAATTTGGAGTCTGTTTTTGGAAGCCTGACAGACGCCCAAGATGTATTTCCCGGTCTGTCATTTGGTCAACTTCTTCAACTGAGTTGGTCCTAATGTTACCCTTGGAACCTGATGTGCTTGGCACTTCAGCCTTAGCCTCATCTTTTTCCTTGGGTTTTGTTGCTGGGGGCCTGCTAGCCTGCGGCGCAACCGTTTGGCGTTTCGACTGTGCTTTTGGCCCTATAACCTGCACAGCCGTCTGGCTTTCTGGTTGCGCTTGTAGCCTTTCAGCCTAAGCAACCTATTTTTTTTGTTTTTTTGTTTTTTGTTACTTCCATTTGTATTCCCACGAGAAGCTAAGGAAATATAGGTCCGCTCGGGCCCTGCATAAACGAGTAAGGCGTATATTACAAGGGGGGTGCCGCCTGGTGCCCCCCAGGGAAATGTTCTCGACCGCATATTTCACCCTGCGGCCATTAAGCCCTCGGAACGTTGTCTTCCACCTTGGCTTGGGTCGAATCGTCCTTGGTTTGGCTGCTCCCCTTCGACCTTACCGGCATGGGTGACCCTACCAGGATTACAAGACTCCCGTCGGCTTCGCTAGCAGGATCATTGAAGTTACTTAGCCTCTCCACCTCGACAAGGTCCCACGACTCCTTGGAGAGGCTATATAAAAATATTTGATATTTTAAAGTATCAATTGCCACCAGAATAAGTTAGATTGGTTGAATCTTTTTCAAGAAATCCTAAAATCAACTTTTTTACAGTATTTTTGTTAAACAAACAACGGCTCGACCGAGTTTATGAAATTTCTTTAAGATCATATTGGCTTCGATTGGAACTACAATGAAGTTGATATCATTTTTTATTTGCGGGATTTCATGCAGAGAAAAACCAACTATTTTACAAGAATCGCACATCACTAATTTAAATATTACTCTTAATGGGCACTCGATTGTTTAAAGGATACCTTTGTCAACCGAGAAGTGAAAATGCTTGTGAAGCACGGTGTTACCCTTATCAAACAAATAGAACCTCACACTTGTAACTAACTATTTTTCAGTATTATGTGCCTACATTTGAAGTATCATTACCCGATATTACCTTATATTATCCTGGGTTGTATGGTCGGACGTTTCATTATCTTTAGGAACTACTTCGAAAGCTCTTCGCTTTTGTGATTCAGGTTGTTTCTCTCTAATTAAGTAGTCAATATATGCTCTCCTATATTCAGGCTGACATTGAAAACGTCCATCTAATTTTAGTTCCGATTCTCTCTTACATGGTTCAATTTTTTCGATGATATCGCGAGAAATGAATTTCTCGTTTTTTTCTGTTAAATGAAAACCCTGAAAAGAAAAACTTCACATTTGTCGTTGTACAGTGGGCCAGGAGACCAGAAAAAGTGGCCAAAATTCACGATTCGGTCGGATTTTTATGAAAATTTGTACTTTTGTTGATGTTGAATCTGTTTTTAAAAAGTCTAAATCCAAAATAAGTAACTCAATATAACGAGCCAAACATTAAAGGCGATGAATCCGGCTGATGTAACTTTAAGAGTTAAAAAAAACTCAACTTAAAATTCCGGCAGCCACAGCCGGGATTATTCTATAGCTCAAACTACTGACAGATTACGTCATTATTTGAGGTTAGAATGTTCTGGGTTGATTACAAGCACCTGGGTCACAGACAAACCTTCCTAAGTTCTACTTGTTTTTATAATTAAGACTAAGATTAAGATTATAATTATTGTATTGTAAAGTAGTTGCCGATGAACTCGTGCCATTAGTATATCAAGTATTGCTGTACACACAACAAAATCAGAACTAAAAAAAGTAATAGAGAAACGAAATATGTACCTTAATTGTTTTCCTTCTGTTCTGTTATAACTTAGCAGTGATAATTAAGAATAGGTGTTCCCCCTTTTGACACGGTTCAACGTTTCGATGTCCAATGTTTGAGTAAGTTTTATTCTCACTTACAGTTCCTTTGAACAAGGTTGTGAAGCTCGTATATGCCTTAACTAAAAGTGGAGAAACTACTTGCAAACCGAGAACTTGAACGAGAACTATAATTATTCGTTAAATACCGAGTAAAAGATTAACAGGAAATAACATTTTCAAAATTCAAAATGATGCATCCATTATACTAGCCGAAATTTCAATATGTTAGTAAATTTTCATAGAAATTGGTACTAGTACTGACTATACTTGTGCTTCGATACAAAAAGTTATTGACCTCTCCTTCTAGCGCCTTGTATATCAGCTCACAGCGGAAAACCTATGCAATATTAAGCAAAGACTACTTAGATCCGTATTGACTATACTCATATCTTGATATGAAAGATGGATAATGGCGAGCACAGTTGTTAGTTGGATGAGTGACCTTACCCCACTTTCTATCGGCTTATATATCACCGTATACACAGAAGTTATGCCAGATGAGGATTACGAAGTGAATAGATGAATCCCGCGTCTATCATATTTTTGGTGAGTGAAAAATTCTTACTATGTTAATGTGTAAATTGTGTAATAGCAAACCAAAAATTCAAAACCAACCATGAAGTAAATCATACAGCTAGTGATTTCGAGTGTCCATCATACAAATACTTAATAGAAGTGATGAGAAGTAAAATAGATTATGGTCAATGGTAATGGCTATGCAGCGGGAAGTAGAAGTGCTCAATAATATAGAGGACATGGAAGATAACAGCAATCTCCCACAGGATAGTATTTGTAGTGATACTCTAAAGACTCACATAAACATTAAAGATAAGGTTCTAAATCTAGTACATGTTAATATAAGAAGTAAAAAAAAAAAATTTTGACAATCTTTAAGTATTTTTACATGCATTTGAATTGTTTTATTGTGACATCATAGTACTAAGTGAATGTTTTCAGCACACATGCAATCAATTTAATATACCTGGGTATAATATCCATTATAATAATGCAAATTTGAACAAAAATGATGGAATGATAATTTATACAAAACAAAATCTGAACGTACATATAATTGATTATAAATTATCAAAATCACTTGTTACCTTAAGTAAAATTACCGTTACAATACAAAATATAGCAGTTGGTATCAGTTGTGTGTACAGACCTCCCTCCACAAATGAAAGGCATTTCATAGAAGATATTGAGATACATTTAGCAGAAAATTTAAAAAGCCAAATAGAAATCGTTATTGGAGATATTAACCTAAATATATGTGATAATAACAATGAGCATATTAATTTATATCTATATACTTTGAATGAATATGGTTTCTCGCCATTTATTACTTGTCCTACGAGAGTAACATCAACGACAGCATCATGTATTGACCATATATTTGTAAGAAGGAAATTAAATTCTGAGCGTATTTGGTATCAATCATTTGTACTAAATTCGGACTTAACTGATCACTACCCAATAATGTTAAACGTATTATTAAAACCAGTAAACCAGACTACTAATAAATTGATAAAAACTAAGGAGATAAAAATAGAAAAAATAAATTATGACAAATTAATAAATCTACTACAAACTCAAGATTGACAGTCTGTAATAAATACTTCTAATTCGGCAATAGCAACTGATGCCTTCTATAAAATATTCCTGCATTGTTATGGGCAAGCAAAAAACACTAAAATAATAAATATCCCCGAACAAAGAAAAAAAAAGCCATGGATCACCAATGGAATAATAAATTCAATAAAGCAACGTGATAAAATGAAAAAAAGATTATTGCAATACCATAGTGAAGAATTAAAAAATCAATATAAGCTATACCGCAATTCCATAAATAAGCTTATTGCCAGGTGCAAAAATGATTTTTATCAAAATGAAATTAAAAACAATGAGGGAGATATAAAAAAACTCTATAAACTTATTTCAGAGGCAACAAATGAACAAAGAATTAACAGTAATGAAAATATAAACATCCTACTGGATGACGTTAAATTTGAAACTGATAAAGAAATGGCTAATCATTGTAACAATTTTTTTATAAATATAGGTAAACGCATGGCAGACCAAACCAAATCTGTAAATGAAGTATACTTAAGTCACATCTCTAATTCGACTATGTTTCTCTACCCAGTTAACCACAATGAACTTATTAATCATATACATTCACTAAAGAATAATAGTGCTCCTGGGATTGATGGAGTGCCATCAAAAATCATAAAAGACATGCATAATTTTATTATAAAACCACTTCTACATATTATAAACCTAATTTTCAAAACAGGCACAGTTCCAATTCAATTCAAAACGACAATTGTTAGTCCTGTCCACAAAGCAGGAAGTAAACACGATATTAATAATTTTATATAAGTGTAATGAACAACTTTGGTAAAATATTTGAGAAATGTCTTAAACTTCGACTGATAAAATTTTTCAATGAAAATAGTATACTATCAAAAAATCAATTTGGATTTGTTGGTGGATATAGTACATGTGATGCGATGTGTGAACTTGCGGGTCAAATAACTACACACCTCAATGTTGGCGAAAAGAGCATTGCTGTGTTCTTAGACCTGGCAAAGGCATTTGACACCGTACCTCATGACAAACTCCTTAGTATACTTGAAAACTATGGGGTTAGAGGTGTCGTGTTGAATGTCTTTAAATCATATTTAACTGATAGGAAACAAATGGTAAAAATTCGTAACTCGTATAGTGATTCTATTAATGTCGAAATAGGTGTTCCCCAAGGAACAGTCCTCGGACCCATTCTATTCATTGCGTACATAAATTCACTAACGAATCTTGATATTAACGGCACAATAGTTTCGTATGCAGACGATACAGCACTGCTCTTTTCGGGTAAAAGCTGGAATGAAGTAAGGGAACGGGTAAAATCAGGCTTGCTTACAATAAAAAATTGGTTGGATCATCACAAACTAACACTAAATTTAACTAAAACTAACTACATTGCATTTTCAATTACATCTGCTAACCGTCCTAGTTTTTCCAGCATCTCCATAAAAAATTTTGATAATAGCATTAAAGAAGTTTCAAATATAAAATACTTAGGTATAATAATTGATAAGCACTTAAAATGGGAAGATCATACTTTTAGGTTAAAAAATAATATTAGAAAATTAATTCACAAATTTTACTTGTTACGCGGTATGATGTCGAAAAATCTATTAATAATGGTATATAGAACATTGGTGGAATCCTTAATTAGGTATGGTATAGAGGTATGGGGCGGTCTGTACAACAACGCATTAAGACAGTTAAATGTTATACAAAATTTTATTTTAAAGGTAATATACAATAAAGGAAAGCGTTATCCAACAGCTTTATTATACAATGAAGATATATTTAATGTAAGATCATTATATATTGTAACGTCATGTCTATATGTTCATAAAAAAAGAATTAAGAACTATGTAAATCATCAGCATGAAACTAGGAACAAAACACAAAATAATCTTCAAATTCCTATGATCCATAAAGATATAAACCAACGATTTTTGATTTATCTTGGACCTAAGTTTTACAATTTGCTGCCAGTTAACATTAGACATATAAAAAATTACAAAAAGTTTAACAAAAAATGCAGAACTTATATTACTGAGAGATACAATGACTTCATAAGTATTCTATAAATATATTTATAGGTAAATAATTTACCAGTATTAGTTTAATTTTAATTTTAGGTTATTAGTTAGTTAAGGTGTATTGATCACCAAGTTATTTATGTTAATAAATTACTGTTTATGGTTTTACAAAATATGTTATATAGTTATCATTTATACTTAGTTAATTATCTTTAAGCACATACAGCTGTTTAATCAGCTAGGTGCTATATCAGAAAAATCCCTAAAATGAATGACAGTGTTGTACATTAAGAAATCTGTAATTATAATTGATTGAATTTTGAATTGAATAAATTGAATTGAATTGAATTGAATGTTATAGAGATGTTCGGCATAATTTCCAGGTTGGGGCAGACTCGTCTTTTAGCGTCGGTAATTGGCTTTAGTTATGATTATGGGTCGATGCACATTGTGGCCAAACCGAATTTTTTCAGGCAAATTAACTTTCTGATGGCATCTTTTTTTTAATACTCGGAACCAAATTCCTAATCGCTCCTTCTAGGTGGAAGTTTCATTTTCATTATAGTTTTCCGAATAAAAAGTATTTTCTTTCAAAAAAATAGATATTCTCAGATAATGTTTAACATTTTCACTTGAAATTTTGAACAATATTGATACTAACTACTTCATCTTTTCTTCAAGTCAAAGGGCAAAGGGACCTATACTTCTTGAAATATGATGTTTAAAAATTTTAGTAATTAAACGTTAATTGTGAAAAAACTTAAACAAAGGTTGTTCTTCCAAAACAGTTACTTCTGGGGAGAAATTCAAAGATCTTTTACTTTGACAGTACACTTGACAGTAGCCTTGACAGCTGCAAAGTCCGAGCATTATGACATTAGATTCGTGATCCGTATTCTTCAAACTCTTAAATAGAAGATTTTTCCGTTATGTCATCTTTTGTGGAGACATTCCGTAATTTTGTATTTTGACAGTAGATTGACAGCAGATTTGGCAGCCGTCAAATCTTAATATTTTATACTGACCTTCAATTCTTGATCAGAGTTTTCAAGAGCCCCTAAATAAGGATTTTGTTCCTAACTCAGATACCATTGTTCGATACACATTTTGTATTTTGACAGCAGGTACACAGCTGCCAACTGTCAGAATTAATGAAAATTAAAATTCAGAGTGGAGGGATCGATTAGAAATTTTTTGATTCTAAGTATTTAAAAAAAAATCACCTCGTTTGGCAATAAAGTGCCTTCAGAAAGTTAATTTGTCTGAAAAGTTCCGTTTGGTCCCAGTGTGCGACGTTAAATAAATGATTAAGAAAAGTGAATAAACTGCAGAAAGAATAAAATCCTCTACTTTATTTAAATAGTATAAAGTTATAGGTCAAGGTGGATTCGAAGACGTGGTACTGTTGAATGGCCACCAAGGTCACCGCTACATTTTTTTATTGGGGTCACCTACAAAACGTAGTGCATGAATGTAAACCTGACAATATTCAAGAATTCAAAAACAAAATTAGATTAAAATGTAACAACATTTCTCAAGAAACTATAAATAGAGTTCAGGAAGAATTCATTAATCATTTGGGATACTGCCAGGCACAAGAAGGTTTTCAAATTGAAGATTTGATTAGTTGATTCATTATGTTATTATTTACTGTTCATTTGCTATTTTATTGTAAAATATCACAATAAAGCAGGAAATATTTAACTTCAAAAAAGAATATTTTCAAATGTCTGTAGCTTCGAACTTATAAACTCTAGATTCTAAGTAGTAGGTTTTTAAATTCGGATTTCCATAGAAAGTCTTAAAATGAAAAAATATTCAGGGCGTTTCATTTAAAAAAAAATGGAAATTACGTCATAACCGAAGCAGCAATGAAGTCATAGCTAAAAAACCCAAAGCAAAAGTTACGCAATTAAAAATCAAAATCGACCTGTTCGAGGGTTTTGCCATATTTTTGTATTTAGAATTAATGAATTCATTCCATATTTTATGTACATAGTGTATATAAAATATTTTTCATATCTAGCTATTTATACATTTGTATCAATTTACACATTTATTCTTCTTAAATAAGAACAGAATTACATAATAATTTAATTATTCAGTTTAATGAAACAATTAATTTTCTAAAATATTTAAAGTTCATAGTACTGTCACATTTGACCGATTCGCTTTGTTTTGTTTATAGGTGCCGTGTCATATGTATTACCTTCCTTTACATTAATATTCAAAAGTTGAATTTTGAACACTTATCGGTATCTCGGCCAACTGTACAATGTTAATTTTATTTTTACCTCTCCCTCATTATAGATGTGACCTTCTGGCTTTCGTATATGAGGTCTTTGCCTTGGGAAGTTAACATTAGAGCTACTGTATTCAGGTTGTGTTTCCATTTTAGCATCCCCTTCCATATAATTTAATTCCGAATGTCGCCTGCTTTTAACCTTCGGAGATAGCTTACCTTGTTTGGAAAAGTCAATGTAAGAGTTTCTATATTCTGGATTTATTTCCATATTTCCTTCTAGTCCTATATTGCTTCTCTTTATGTAACTTAAATTAGGGTGTGAAGCTGATTTGCTGTAATCTATAAGATTTATATTCACAATTACACAATTAGTAAACTGGACTTGCCGTCTCGTTTATTTAAGGTAGAAACATTTTTCGGAGTAGAGAGATATGGAACCTTAATTACCCTATTAAGAGACCTTCATAGCACTGGAATCTTGTTTTAAGACATTTTTGTGTGTTACTGACAAAAGCTATTATTAGAAAGCTATTAAGTAGACCACAAAAGTTAGGATTCGTAACTTTTTTGCGAAGTCGCATTTAGTTTTCGTGGTAAAATGAGCTGAATTGAAGCTTCGCCAACATATTATATCAAACAACATAAAGGTGAATTACTAGTGCGTGGAAGGCTAATATCTCCTCAACTGTTGAAAATTTGAAAAGATGAGAACTACTTAGATAATAATTCTAGGAAGTCAAATGTGACAAAATGCCTATTTTCAAAAGTAAAGGGCGTTTCATATTATGGTGGTAAGCGAATACTTGTATATGTTAAATAACGTATCCAACATGTTTTTATATATTCAAAATATTTGACTCTTAATTCTCTATCCAGGCAGGTTTTGGACTTATACTGCAGCGTAGCCACGTTATTCCACTTATTTCGATTAAAAATGCATTTGCAATAGTCAAGTGTAAAGTCTGCCAAGAGACCTATATTTATAAATGTGACCGTCACTACATTTTTAATTTTAGTCAAGGCCATGTAGAAGTTTTCAGGTATTTCAAAATCGAAAGTAATTCGAATTTTTACATATTTGAATTGTCATAACTCATGTTTTTCAAATAGAACATTATGTAAGTTCTTAATTAAGATGTTTCAGCAATCAATTATCTACACGATAACACCCATATTGAACACTTTCTTTCGACCTGAATTTCTCTAAAATCGTCGAAAAATAGTAGTCACTACGAGGTATCACCGTACAGATAATTTATTGCTGAAACATTGTAAGTAAAACGCATAGGGTGTTCCATTGGAAACAAATTGAGTTATGGCAGTGATGGGTCACTCACCTATTTTCACTGAGCCAACTCAATTCGTTCAGCTCACTCGGGTGAGTCGTTCATCGAGAGTCATTTTTAACGACCTACCGATGGCACTTCGATCATTCATTTACAAACAGTGCATATGTATTGTATAGTATTTACGAACTCAATTGGAACAGCTCTGAACCAGAGGATCTTACGGGGTATTGTCCATATATCGCTTCACATTGAATGAGAGAGCTCAGAATTTTACAGATTTATATTCACCACTCCTCGTCTACAGCCCACGTGGACTTGATCCGCCAGTCACATATAAATATAGGTGGGATTAGCGATTAGATGTTTAGCGAATTTGATTTGTCAACACCAACCTTGTTCAGAGTTTTTACATGCAACAAAGAATACGTATGAACTATTTGTATCGTATGATCTATACGAGACAGTGCAGTACAGCCAGGCAGCGTTATAAATTACTTAATTTTAGTGAATATTTGAACAAACTGTTAGTTTTATTACTGTATTTGAGTGATTTTTTGCAATTAATTGTTTAAAATGGAATTTTGGAGGCCTTTCGATAGTAATGACAATGAAACGGACGATTTTGATAGAGAGCCTATACAAGCGGAATTTAAAAATAAGACGTTACACGTTCAAACTCAAAGGGTCATTTTGAATATTTACTCGTGTTTAAAAGGCGAAAATATTGATATAATTCATATAATCAAATTGTGAAGAGGATTTATGAATTAATCAAATTTAGCCGTACTGCAATTTATAGGGTTATTAGAGCCGAGGATGTAGTTAATCAGTCTATTAAACGGAAAAGAGTTGGACAAAAATTTTAGGAACTTGATAAAGCGTCCAAAGATGTCATTCGTCGATTTGTGTATATGACTTTTACAATGAACAGAAGGTGCCCACATTAGAAATTATTAGGGATACGTTACGCGACTATCCAAATTATAACTATAAATCATTAGATACTTTGCAAAACGTTTTGCTCGATTGCGGTTTTAGGTACGAAAAATTGGACAAACGAATGGTAGTTATGGAATCAGCACGCATCTTTGATCATCGATACCAGTACCTGCGTAAAATAAAAGAATAGCGAGATGCAAATAGAAACATAATATATCTTGACGAAACATGGTTTGATACCCATGATGTAGTTCAATACGGTTGGGTAGATAACACCAAAAAGTGTAATTTAAGTGCTCCATGTTCTAGGGGAAAAAGAATTATAATTCTACAAGTTGGAAGTAAAGACGGTTTTATTCCAAATGCGTTGTTGTTGTCTGCTAAAAATATCGAGTAATCCTCAGCCCGACTACCACGAGGATATGACGAATTATTTGAGAAGTGGGCAAAGCTGTTACCAAATATCCCACCAAATTCTGTAATTGTTATAGACAATGCGTCATACCATTCGCAGCAACACAAAAATTCCGAACACCAACAGAAGAAAAGGCGATATCATTGAATTTATGAAAGGTAAAGGTTTGGAAATACCAGAAAAAACACAAAAAAGGCTATATTAGAACGAATTGGAAAGCAAAATTTTAAAAACCAATATGCTGTTGAAAAAATTTTTGAAGCACAGGATCATACTATTTTACATCTGCCTCCATATTATTGTGTTTTCAACCCCATTGAAATGGTGTGGGCTAATGTAAAAAAAAGACTACGTCAATATAATCAATCCCCACAATTAAGTGAGTCTGTCTTAAAGAATATAAAGATAAAAGTAGACTAAAGAGGCAAAAGCGATATATGGAGGAAGTGTGTATCTCATGTGATAAAAAAGGAAAATGAATATTCTATATTATCACCTATTAATCCAATTATTACTAATGTAAATACCGATTCAATTTCCGAAAACTCGGATAGTGACGAATGAAATATTGTTCATTTAACGTCGACCTATTTCCACTACTGAGACCAATTACCGATGCCAGGAAACGAGTTCCTCCTTTAAACTTTTGCCGAGTCTTTCCTTTAGAGAATAGTAGGAATTTTCTACCTGCCTAACATCAT
The DNA here is from genome assembly GCA_963583905.1 of Stenurella melanura. NCBI lineage: Eukaryota > Metazoa > Arthropoda > Insecta > Coleoptera > Cerambycidae > Stenurella > Stenurella melanura. The sequence goes on from OY757309.1 coordinate 109,069,709, forward strand.
GATACTGCAAAATTCATAGTAACATTTAATAAACAAGACAGTCGCTGCTTTACGCCCCTTTGGAAAGATTATATACCATATATGCAACTCCCGCCTATGATTACATAACTTTGCCGCTAGAACATAGAACGAGAGGTGGGTCACTAGACAATAGACGTAGCCTTAATATATGTGACTTATCAAATGTGATAAACATATTTTTTCATTAACCACTTCTATTGAATAAAGGTATTATAGAAATCCCTTTCTTTAACAATTAAAAAACAATAATTTAGTATTTAAAGCATTTTTATATTTCTACCGGCGGTGCCGCCGCCTATGTCCCATAAAGGAGATGTCGACTTTACTCCGAATTTTCGTTCTTATGCTGTCCCAATTGAGATCAAAATTATGTACTACACCAACTATCAAGTTCATGCATTGCGCACACCTTATGGGCACGAGAGAATGTCACATATTATGTATAAATCAACAACGTGCTTTTTGTTAAAAACAATCATTCATCTAGGTGGTTGATGTATGTCGACGTGCCCGCTCTATCACTCAAATAAAATTCTCGCGCGCTGCATACACTTTAACACATTATTATTATTAAGAGCCATATAATATGATTTAAGTGAATACAATAGAAAAATCATGGAATCTAGAAAAAGAAGCAACGTTTGGTTCTACAAATACCTCTGAACATAAACGGAAATGCAATTAGTGTTCACAAATTTTATATATAAGGATGGATCTACGTTTAACTTAACTAGACATTTAAAGAGCAAGCACCCTCATATCATAGAAAGCTTATAATTAAATACGTCAATACAATGTGAGTCTGTGCCATCAATTTCAAGCAACTAAAACGCGCATAAACAAGCTGGACCTCCATCAAAGAAACAAGGGACATTAAGAACCTATTTTAGTAAACCAGTAACGAATAAAAAACGGGATGATTTTAATAAATCTTTGTGAAAAGTTATTTGCCATTTCAACTAGTAGAAGATACCCACTTTAAGCATTTTATTAGCCAATTAAATTAGGGATACCACCTGCCAAGTAGAAAATTGTATCAAAACTTTTAATACACCAGTACTATAACATATGAAAAGAAGCAGTTGCGAACATGATTTCAGAAGCGGAAGCAATATGTTTAACTATGAACGGATGGACTTCAATGGTAAATGTGAATTACATAGCGATTACTGCCCATTTTATAAACTAGTCGAATAAAATGGAATCATTTCTAATAGATTGTTATACATTTTTCAAAAGCCACACCGCAGATAACATATGCCAGGATTAGAGGAAATTTAAAATCTTAGACATACAGTTAAAACAGTGGAATTTTTTTAAAGAAGTACGCTAGCATGTGAAAAAATTAATGCAATTCGTCAAGTGGGGAAGTCAGTGTTAAATGTTAAACGCGACATAGTAACTAGGTGTAACTCCACATATGACATGTATATGGGCATTCTGGAAATCAAAGAATGTCTCATGTGAGTAATAGCAATTAACTATCCACAACTTAATAAATTAACGATGATATAGAAGTTATAGAAAGTTGGTGCAAAATTTTAAAAATGTGAAAAGCAATTAACTGCTTCTAAGATTGACTCTGATGAATAAAACAGAAGCATTTGCTTGAAGTAAAAAGTAAAAGCAAAAGCAAATGCTGCGAAGTACAAGGTAGTATCAAAAGCATTTGCTTCGTGTTAAATTAATAATGTTTTGCTTTTGCTCTGTAGCAAATTCTTCACGCTCCGCAGAAAATGCTATTTTCTAAGAAACTCACACTTGTCTATTGCCTTTTGCAGTCAGTTTAAAAGCAAGCAGATAGATACTGCATAGTGCAGTAGTATTAGAGTTAGTGGTGTAAATTTAAAAATATGTATTTAAAAGAAATGAGTTCTGTTGATGAAAATAGTGTTGAGGAGAGCAAGTATTTGCGAATTTGTTAACTAAACATAAAATTATTTTACAAAAATCACAAATACAGACTGTAAAATGGCGAAAGATGAGGCGTTGAAAAGGTTAAAACAAGATTGGGAAATCGAAACGGGAAAAGTAATTACGGAAAAGCAACTGAGTAAAAAAGTCAACAACATGAAAACAAAAATTAAAAAGAAAACCGATATGCATAAAACTGGAAATAATAAAATTAGATTAAATAAGTGGCAGGAGGCTTTCTTTCAGCTAATGGCGGGAGATACAAATCCAACATGCGCAAACATTCCAGGTAAAAATTTATATATTTATTGTAACGAAAAAATAAAACTATATAAATTTTCAGGAGCCCTTCATGTTGGGGTGCAGATGTCGGTAGACCCTGCTTCTTCTACACCAGAAGCTCCTTCTCCAGCACCTTCTGGTTCGTCTATAAGAAATCAGGAATTAAAAAAAGTTCGTAAAAAAACAGTACTCCCTGAAACGGAAGAAACAAAAGGATTGAGTACAGCTGAATTACACAGACTAGTATTACTGGAGCAATTAGAGGTACTAAGATTGAAAAAACGAATATTATTAAGAAATCTTGAAAACCTAGAAAATATTGTTTATACCAATAATGGGCAAAGTTATGTTAATATGTAGTTCAATCAGAAAGTATCTCCGTGAATATTTATTAGTTAGACTGTTTTGTTGAAATATTTTAAGTAGAGTTTAATTTAATTTAATAATGCGTTTAGTATAATAAAAGTTTATTTTTTTATTGAAAGTTTACCGTCGACTTTTGCGTATATTTATACACGATGAGTTTTAGATATAGTTCTAGAAAAAAAATAGATATTTTTTCTTTAAAAAGGTTGCTTGCAATTCAAAATAAGTAATCCAAATAGATACCACCAATTACTTGTGATACTTACTGTCAGGGGGAGAGATGTGAAATAAAAATTTATTGCATAACTACATTTTTTCACCAGGCCTGAAATATATTGATGATTTTTTCATACTAATATGGAAATGATAATAGAATACCTATTAGAAACATACGCCTACCTTATAAAGCCCGTTCAAAAATTAATTGAGAAATCTCGTTTCTCCTCCGCATGCCTAGTCTTTTGTAATTATTCCTATTGTTAATTATATTTTCATCCACAATTGTTCTCAATATTCACTTGCTCCAAATCAAAATCGGGATCTTACAAGAATTTAGCTGCATTTTGTAGAACAATACAACACACTATTATTTCGAGGACTTTCTCAACTCTTAGACGAACTTTGTACTGCAACATTGGAAATCGTTGTCTTAATAACCCAAAACAACATTCAATACGTACACGTTCTTTCTTTAATAAATTATTGTATCGAATTTGTTGTGGTGTAATGGGATTTTTGTAAATAGCCATTAAACATGGTTCTATGCCGTATTCCCCATCTGCTATAAGTACAGCATTTTGTATATTGCGGCGCATGATTGAACATATGTTGGGATTTCTTTATATTCTGCTGTCATGAGTGGATCCAGGCCACTGCACATCTACACTTGTAAATCTATCAAATGCATCACAAGTTGCCTGGACATTTAAGCTTGCAAAACCTTTTCTCTTTATATATTCGTCTGCATAGTCTAAAGGTTTGGAAATTCGCACATGTGTACAATCCACTGCTCCTACTGCAGTAGGAAAATTATATTTTCCTTTGCCAAAGTTGCTTCGCTTCTCTAATTTCTTCCGCGGAACAAGGAAATTTAATCCATAAATTTGACTTGGTCATTATTTTATTTGTCACTTCAGTAATTGTTTTTGACACAGTGCTTTGTCTTATTCCAATGACTTGACTTCACCAACACTATTTTGGAAACAAGGATCAGAAATGTACCTTAAGAAAACTTTCATTTTTTGGGCGGGTGTGAGAGCACCTCCTTGTTTTTCATACTGTTCCCCAATAAAATGATTGGCTGACCAATCTACATTTTCTTCATTGAAACGGAAGAGCTTTCTATAATCATCTGATAATATTTCTACTCGTTTTTTGTAATATTTTTCTGCTCTAATTTGATTTAAAAACATAATTCACAATTTAGATGCTGCTTCAACGCACAAACGAAGTCTACTATTGAGGTACCTTCAGTGTTATTAAAGCAAATGCTAAACTAATGGTAAACACGGTGGATATATTCATATTTGCTGTAGCTTTTGCTCCTAACAAAGCAAATGCTTTTACTTTAAGGATGAAGTAAATGCTCCGAAAATATTAATCATGTATATAGAAGGTTTTGCTTCAAAAATATGTAGTAGAAGCATTTGCTACCTTTTGTTCATCAGACTCATTATTTTATTTAGTACTACCCCCATCACATCTTGTAAGAAATGCAATATTAATTTAGCGGAAGAAACAAAAAAGTCAGAGTCTGTTTTAATAAACACTAAGCCTTTGAAACGACAAAATAATATCTCATACGACACATTTAAAGTTTGCACCAAAGCCTATTAATATTGTACAAGAAAAGGAAATTGTAGAAATTCAACAAAAGAAATCAAGTATTTGGGAAGTATTTGATACTACGATATCCAATCTGATTGCAAATCCTAATGTGTTACTGCTGCCGGGGTAATAGAGGTCGACAACGGTGGACGAACATCTATTATAAAGATCTGTAGATCCATTAACGTGGTGGTTCAAAGAAAAATGGAATGGATTTCACGGAATATTACATCCGGCCATCATTATTTTCACTAAATCTAAGTAAACTATTGGCTCTAGTTCACTTTAAGTGCGCGTAAGGTACCTTGTTACACATTTTTTTACAAATTGATTAGGTATAAATGAAGATCACAAATATACTTTAAAATATACTAATTTGTCGATTATGTGTGGCAGAATCTGTATCGCAGGAACAGACTTCGCACTGTTTTTTCAACAACAGTTGATTACTTGTAATAGTATCATAAAATTAGAATATCGTGCAGCGGTTGGTCAGGTTCCCCTCATTTAGCGCAGACGAGCGTACCCGACAAAAAAATTACCACAATAAAATAACATTACTTTGAAACTATCGAATTACACGTTATAGTAGGTTACCTAAAAATACTTCGACAAAATAACTGCATGGAAAAATCTCTAGTCAGCAGCAGGTTGCGAATGTAAAGATTATTTACTATTGCGATGCTTCGGTTATGTTTATCAAAGTAGAAACATTCTTACAAACGTGTTTGCATTCACTCCTCATAAATTGTGAAGTGGTGCTCTTACATACGAACTCTGGTTATCACTGGCACTGATGATATCATTAATAATAAAAAGTTCTGAATACTGCTAAGATAAGAAAAGACGTAGAGATATTGTTAGCGTGGAAACAAAGATTGCTGGAGTCACACATTGAAGAATGATATTTATTAAGGAGTTATGGAGCATTTTATTTAATTACATTTCCAGGAGACAATGTAATATATGAAACGAGTACTAAACGAAACAAACTGAATACGTACTGAGATTAAAAAATTGGTATCTACTTCTATTATTATCTCTAATGGCGTATTCAAAATTGAGCACCATTTTGATGGTTACCATGATAGATGGTAAAGTATGTCAGGCTATAACTGGTACGGCTTCTGCTTCCACATGTGTCATATGTGGAGCACTTTCTTCTAAAATTAACAATCCAGAAAAGTTAAGCAAAAGACTAGAACTGCAAGAAAATTTTCACTATGGACTTTCAACGCTTCAAGCTTGGATTCGCTTCATTCCCAATATTGCTTATAGGCTAGAATTTAAAAAATGGTCTGCTAGAATTACAGAGCACAAAATGTTGATAAAAATCTGCAAAAGATAGAATGTAAACTGTATTCAAAAGAAGACGTGGACTTCTCATAGACTACCCACGGAGTGGCTCTGGGAATTTCAATGATGGAAATACTACGAGACGATTTTTCGCGGTTGTGAATGGACAGGCATTGATTATAAATTAATTTACAGATTTTCGATTTTAATACAAACACTTGTTTGTTAATTTTCAAAATTATGCAGCAGAAACTGCAATACTTTACAACGATTTATACGTATGTTGCTATATGCCCGCAGCATCTGTTCACAAAATACTATATCATGCAGGAAAAATCATTGAATCTTCTGATCTTATTCCTATGGGCGTATTAACAGAAGAAGCTCAGGAAGCTAGAAGTAAAGATTTTAAACGATATCGTGAGTACAATATGCGTAAATGCAGACTTGACACTAATGAAGATCTAAATTGTTTCTCTATGTATAAAAACTAAGCCAAGTTTAAGGGTTACCATTTTTTGCCTAATTTTTACTCAGTTGTATTAGGTTTTATGTCAACTGTCTATTTTTTAAACTATTGATATGCTTAAAATGACTATCTCTAGTATATCAAATTTTAATTCAGTAACCCAAAAAACGTAAATGTAGGAAAAATGTTATTTATTTTTGGAACATATGCTCAATTTTGCAGCCTAGCTGAATGGCTAATTAGTATTTATTTTCTAATTAACAACAAATACAAAGTTCTGCGATATCAAAAACTTGAGATAAATAGTTTTGTGTAAATAAGTGGAATGTAAGTCAAATACCAATTTTATAGTTCAATTAAACTTCCAATAGGCACTATTTTTTAATTTAATTTAAATCCAGCAAACTTGAAAGCATAGAACATCAAATTTGGTTTTATTATTCCCGAAAGCCTCTACGTCAAAACAAACAATCTAATCATCTAATCCATTATACTATAAAATATACTATAAAATTCAGTTATTGACTATCTGCTTTTATTTGGCGTTCACACGATTGCGCGTTTACGCGGGGGTCCGCGAAAGAATATTCGCGTAACTCGCTTTCATTCCGAGCAAAAATCGATAGACGTCGAAAAATGACACTTTTTGTTCGCTCCTGCGGCGCCTAATTTTCGATTTCCGCCGCGCGATTTACGATGCCCATCAACTAGAACGTTCGTTCTTCGCGTCGCGACGCCGTACGGTGTCTGCGACGGCGTATTTCGGAAGATATGAGCGTTTCAAGATGGCACGTTTTCGCACTTTTTTCGGCCTCGAAACGCGCTTTTTATTTCTGCGGTTTTTCGCCGATATCTCGGAAACGGTTGGAGCTAGCTCGAAAATAAAAATTCCCCTAGGACAAGTCCGTTTCTTGAGGAATCCTCCGGTTCCATCGGCATTTTCGTGCGATTCTTCATTTCGGAGATATCGGCCGAAATGTGCGGCGGTGCGGGGAGAAAAAAGGCGAAAAATTCGACATTCTTTTCTTTAAACCCACATAACTCCTAAACGGGGGCTCCTAGGACGAAATAATTCAGCCCTATCGAAATCGTACGGAATTGAACGATCTAAAAGTCGTTCTCTTTGTTTTCGTCCCTCTCCAAAAATAAGCGAGCCTCGAGCGGTCAAAGTTGAGGTCTATTTCCCGTCCCGGCAGTGATGACGTCACAGATGAATTTGAATTATTTAAAAAATTAATTTCAAGGTATACGGGGTGTGCGAACAATTTTTCGGAAATTGATTTACATAAATTCCTTATTCACGCTGAAAACGGATATATATTGCTATGTATTCGTAAATCTGCATCGAAAACAATTATCGAGTTCGCGTGTACTGTTTTAATCACAAGGCGTCTGTAACTAAAGATAATACATCATCCATTTTAGTTAGTTATTTTATATTTAAAAAGTTTAACTCATTTTAACGTGATATTTACACTTTGCGACAGACAAGTCAAAGAGATTCATTTTATAGGTTATTAAATATTTGACATTACAAGTCAGTCAGTTTAGTCTTATAGGTTATATGTAGTGTTGACATTATTTAATTCTGTCATTTTATTTTAATATGACATTCAGACTGTCAATTCTGTTAGGGAGTTTATTTCTATAGGTTTTTAAATATTTGACATTACAAGTCAGTCAGTTTAATTTTATAGGTTATATATAGTGTTGACATTTAATTCATTACCAACGCTTAAGAAAAATAAATAATTTCATCATTACACGGTGTGTGAACAATTTAAATTAAATTTCCTTCTTTGTCGTCTGATTGGGTTGAAATTCGGTACTCGGGGAAAATCGACGACGTTGATCGCAAATATGACGTCAGAATCGCAAAATTCGTAAATCTGCATCGAAAACAATTATCGAGTTCGCGTGTATTGCTTTAATCACAAGGCGTTTGTAATTAAAGATAATACATCATCCATTTTAGTCAGTTATTTTATATTTGAAAAGTTTAACTCATTTGCACTTGATCAAATTCAAAATGGCGGCGTCAACATGGTGGATCATCTTTACCATTTATAGTCAGACTCGACTGGAAACTGGTAGCTGAATGTAATCAATGTCGCCAATTAAAAATTTGAGATCCGATGTTAAAAATTCAAAATGGCGGCGTCAACATGGCGGACTAGCTTTATCATTTATAGTCTGACTCGCCTGAAAATTGGTGGCTGAAGGTAATCAAAGTCGCCAATTAAAAATTTTGAAACTAAAACTAAAATATTCTAGTCAGCTTTACCATTTAAAGTCTGACTTTACTAAACATCGGTACCTGAAGGTAATCAAGGCGGCCAATTAGAAATATGAGATCAAAACTTGAAAATTCAAAATGGCGGCGTCAACATGGCGAACCAACTTTACCATTTACAGTCTGACTGGACTGAAAATCGGGTAATGAAGGTAATTAAGGTCGCCAATTACAAATTTGAGATCAAAACTTAAAAATTCAAAATGGCGGCGTCAACATGGCGGATCATCTTTATCATTTATAGTCAGACTCGACTGGAAACTGGTAGCTGAATGTAATCAATATCACCAATTAAAACTTTGAGATCAAAAGTTAAAAATTCAAAATGGCGGCGTCAACATGGCGGACTAGCTTTATCATTTATAGTCTGACTCGCCTGAAAATTTGTAGCTGAGGGTAATCAAAGTCGCCAATTAAAAATTTGAAACTAAAACTAAAAAATTCAAAAAGGCGGCTTCAACATGGAGGACCAGCTTTACATTTAAAGTCTGACTTGACTAAAAATCGGTACTTGATGGTAGTCAAGGTGGCCAATTAATAATTTGATATCAAAACTTGAGAATTCAAAATGGCGGAGTCAACATGGGGGACCAGCTTTATCATTTATAATCTGACTCGAGTATAGATCAGTACCTGAAGGTAATTAAGGTCGCCAATTAATCGAGATTGAAGTTTGAAAATTCAAAATGGCGGCGTCAACATGGCGAACCAGCTCTACCATTCATAGTTCAACTCGACTGAAAATTGGTAGCTGAATATAATCGAGGTCGTCAATTAAAAATTTGAGATCAAACCTTAAAAATTCAAAATGGCGGATCATCTTTAACATTTATAGTCTGACTCTCCTGAAAATTGGTAGCTAAAGGTAATCAAAGTTGCCAATTAAAAATTTGAAACTAAAACTAAAAAATTCAAAATGGCGGCGTTAACATGGCGGACCGGCTTTACGATTTATAGTTCATCTCGACTGAAAATCGGTAGCTGAAGGTAATTAAGATCACCAATTAAAAATTTTATATCAAAACTTAAAAACTCAAAATGGCGGCGTCAATATGGCGAGATAAATTTGTTATTTATGGTTCGATCTGACTGAAAATTGGTACCTGGATGTTTCTCAGGTCACTGATGACGAAAATATTGAAAAATGAGAAGTTGAAAACTGAAAAACCAAGCTTTCTACATTGATCCAAGCTTCACCTAAACGAGTGCGGAGCATTCGCATTGACAGCTTTAGCTGTCACCCGTCCGGAAAACCTAGAAAACGCGCAGCGTTACATACTGTAACCGGCTTTGTAACTAAGACTCAAAAAATTTAAGTCAGTTATTTTATATTTAAAAAGTTTAAGTCAAGTGAAAAAGTTTAATTTTGTATGTTATTAAATATTTGACATTACAGTCAATCAGTTTGGTCTTATAGGTTATATGTAGTGTTGACATTAACAAAATTTTCGCGAGTAACTTTAACTAACCAAATAGTTAGGTCTAGTAAGTTCCCCCACCATACCAACACTAGTAACGCCAGATAGTCGCGAAAACGTAGAATCATCAAGTTGGTTAGTTCAGGTTAGATATTATAGTTTCATCAGGGCATTTACAAATTTAAACGTAATGAAAAATTTATTTTTTATGACGGAGAACTTAATTTTCAATATAAATACAGAGTTACATAATGCTATTGTTTTAACAGACAGTAACATGTTTTTAATACGCTTAAGACTGTTACTGAGAAGATATGAAGTGTACCCCTTCATTTTGAAAACTGGCTAGAGAAATCACTGAAATAAAGTCCTATGAGTTTTTTAGAATGAAAAAAAAACATTTTTCTTTTTATTGCTAATATTATACGCGAACTACCTACCCCAAAACAAAAATCAAACATAACCTTGTTAAAAGAAGTGACGTTTGGCTATCGTTTGACAAGTCTTAAAAACAATCTAACTAGAAGTGACTACCTCTTGAACCAGGTTACTCAAAGTATGATTTGAAATCATTTCGTGACGTCATATATTGCCGTCGTACGTATTCCCCTACCTTACTATACGTTCGCGAAATCGGCAAAGTATGCTTTGGTTAGCCCGTATTGCATACTAGAAGATACCAAGTTACTCGCGAAAATTTTGTTATTATTTAATTCTGTCGTTAATTTGAAAGTGTCAGATTAGACATTTTAAATTTAAATTTTAGAAAAAATTACGAGAGAATCGGGGTGATAAAATATTTTTGATTTTGGACAGGAGAGACGTGAAATTTGAGAAAAGGTGAAGAATAGTAAATATTATTAAAATAAGAAGGAGAAAGTTCCGGAAAGTTTTTTCAAGTAGGACCTAATATACTCAATGACATTACTTTTTTTTATACACTGCAATTTATATACTGTAGCGAGTGATGAGGTCTGGAAATGATCATATGATATGATTAAATCCCGCTTGCCGTTTGGTGTAACAATCCTATCGCACGACAGTGCCAAACATCGGTAAAATTCTGACGCTACTCTTCTTAATATATTTGCAGTCACTACCACAATACTACAAACAGTAATGAAATACACAAAAAAACATTTTCCTCAAATTCATTATCGATTAACAAATATCATTTTATTTACATAATATAATCTACGTAATTTCTTATCGTAATTAATTAAATGAAAGATATACTCTTCTCTCAACTTACAAACATGTCATTATTTATCTTCTCCAATTAAACTTACTCATTGGTAACATATAAAAAAAGTATTACCAACTTCATATAACTGTATTTAATTAAAAATAAAACAGCTATTCTCCATACACTTTCTGACTGCATAATTCACCATTACATTAAAGCACTTCATCACAACTGACTGCCAAACAAATTTTAACGGCTACTTTCTTATTTTTACACCTCTTTAAGTTATCCATTAAATATTTTCTATTTTACAGATCTCCATAAATCCTCGATGATGCACTTCCTCCGTTCGCTTGGAAATAAACTTGGCCCCAGCTACTTTTTTACGATAACAGGAATTGTCTACGTTTTACAAACAATATTTTATTTAAAAATGAATTATGTTTTGCTTAATTATATTGAAACATATTCTTTATAGGATTTTGCAAATATAGTTTTTCTTTTAGTTATAAATAGTTATTTTTTCTGCTGTTCGCAAAATGCTATAAAGAATATGTTTAAATATTTTATTTACAATAAATTATTTCCATGCTACCAAAATTTCAAACATTTCACATGTAAAAACAACCCTTAAATATATTTCTGTTAATATAATTAATTTCATATTCTTAACTAATCGTTATCTTTATTAATAAACATTATCAAATAATATACTCTCTTTTATACGGAAATATCCGTCGCTTACCAAAAGAAAATATTGTATTCGCGACAAAATATCTCTCCGAGATTTCTGCGCCTTTTCCAATTTCAGATTGTGCCACTTACGAAAATAAAGATTTTTAAATTTCATGTGTCTATTGTAGATCTTTTGGTGCCATATTTAAAAACTCCTATGGAAATCAGCCAAATTTGGTAGGTAGTTGACATTACTGGCAGCGGGAAAATAAATATATTTTCCTTTAAAAATATACGGAATAGACCACGAGAAAGGAATAAATAATGAAAAGAATGTGATCAATGGGAAAATATTTGACATATAGTTAAAGAAAAACATCTACTTATCGCATTTTTCATTCAAAATATTCAATCTATTGCAATACTATTATCGTCCAAAAAACGATTCAACTATAATGACAATTTGTAAATATATATATGTAAACCTTTCATATTTACGTAGCACCTTCTATTTATTATCTATTTCCTCTGTTCGTTAACCACAACGTACAACGACAATTTCTTCACTTTTATTGGCAATTATGTAATAAACGGACATATAACTTCTGAATATTTCCATGTATCTATACCCAAATTTATCAACAGCAATTACAATTAGAGTTACATTCAATTCTCTGTTTATGAGAAACATAAATGAATTTATGCAATTTTAGGATACAATAACAAATATTAATATAAGTAGGTGTATAAAATTTGAATTCAAACAAATTAATTGTATTAGCCATGGATGTTCCATAGTTTCATAATAATATTCAATTATTATTATACAGACTGTCTATTTTACGAGGGCCACACCAAATATCTCGCTTAATATCTGTTGTAGAAGAATAAAGTTTTAGAAACAGTTATCCCATTTTTTGTGAGCTATATTTCATTAAAAAGAAATTTAAAATCCATAGCCTACTTTATGAGATATATTACAAAAACCTGAAAAATAGGAAAACCACAAACGGTTATAGCTTCCTTATTTGAGGAGACACGAAAAAAGTTAAAGGAATGAAAGTTGACGGCAAAGACAATAAGAATGATAACGTGTAACAAAAAAATCGAAAAATGCAGTTGGCTTTGACATACGCTATTGTGCAAAAATGAAAAATACATATCTCAAAGTAAGGCATGACGCCATTAATTCCGTTATTTTTTTCTCATTCCAACGATATAAAACATGTCACAGAAATTTTAACCGATAGTGTCAATATTTAATATTTTACGAATACCACAATTCATATAATTGAATCGTAACAATCAGCTGTGACATAATTAGTGAAAAACAATGTATACAGTTATTAATAAATTTGACAGATTGTCACTGTTGTATGTTGTATGTTGCGTTGTCGAGTTCTAAGACAAATTTTATATCAGTAATTATGGTGTACACCAATAATAACAAATTCGATATGATTAGCATTTATTGTCAGTGCAATTTTGACGCTGAGATGGCAGTCACGGTTTACGGAGATAGATTTCCAGATGCTCCGCAGCCAAATCGAACTATGTTTAGGAAGTTAGTTCAAAATCTAAAAACGCACGGTTCATTTTCAAAAAAAGTAGTAAGGCGAGCGCATGTTGCGGATAATGTAAGAAAAGTGAATAGAGTAATGAATTATGTTAACCAAAATGAGGAAACCTCTTTAAGACAAATTCAGAGAAACTGTCGCATAAAAAAAGACAGTGCAAGAAAAATATTGAAAAAACACGGATTTCGATGCTACAAAATGAGGAAAGTTCAACATTTAAATGAGGGAGATAAGCCAAGGAGGGTAAGATTTTGTAGATGGTTATTAAATAAGAAAAGGAATGACGCGCTGATATGTAGCAAAATTCTTTGGTCGGACGAATCAAATTTTTCTAATAATGGATTTTTCAATAGAAATATGCATTATAAGTGGACACGAGAAAATACACATTGGTGCAGAGAGACTGCTTTCCAAGAAAGATTTTCTACGAATGTTTGGTTAGGTCTTTTAGGGACTAAAGTAATTGGACCTTATTTTTATGATGGCAAATTAACCGCTCGTAGATACCTTAATTTCCTGCAAAACGAATTTCAAGATTTTCTTTATGAATTAACAGTGGCAGAAAGATTAAATTATTCATATTTTCAACAAGATGGGGCTCCACCTCACACTGCTGTAATATGTACAAATTATTTAAATCAAGTTATGCCAGATAGCTGGATAGGCACCTATGGACCCATTCTATGGCCAGCTCGATCACCAGATATTACTCCCTTGGATTTTTTCTTCTGGGGTTACATTAAAGACAAGGTATTTCAAACTGCCCCTGAAAATATTGAGGACATCAAAACCAGAATTCGAAACGCATGTGAGGCAATTACTCCTGAAATGCTCCAAAATGTAATGCGTGACGTGTCTCGTAGAGCACGTTTATGTGTCAGAATGCATGGTGCACAATTTGAGCATTTGTAGTTAGAAAAATAAATACACACAATTTCTTTTCAATATAGTAGTAGGTAGTACTGTTATACATAGTTTTTCGTTTTTTTCTTTGGATGTTCGTTTTGTACTTGTATTTTTATTTATGAGATATTTATTGGTTTGTATTAAATTGTAATAAATAATTACGGAATTATAATTATTATAAAGTGAATTTTTACTATTATGGCACAGCTGATTGTTACAATTCAATTATATGAATTGTGGCATTCGTAAAATATTAAATATTGACACTATCGGTTAAAATTTCTGTGACGTTTTATATCGTTGGAATGAGAAAAAAATAACGGAATTAATGGCGTCATGGCCTACTTTGAGATATGTATTTTTCATTTTTGCACAATAGCGTATGTCAAAGCCAACTGCATTTTTCGATTTTTTTGTTACACGTTATTATTCTTATTGTCTTTGCCGTCAACTTTCATTCCTTTAATTTTTTTCGTATCTCCTCAAATAAGGAAGCTATAACCGTTTGTGGTTTTCCTATTTTTCAGGTTTTTGTAATATATCTCATAAAGTAGGCTATGGATTTCAAATTTCTTTTTACTGAAATATAGCTCACAAAAAATGGGTTAACTATTTCTAAAACTTTGTTCTTCTACAATAGATATTAAGCGAGATATTTGGTGTGGCCCTCGTAAAATAGACAGTCTGTATATAATAATTTTGATTAGATGGTAAACATTTTTAAACTATTATCATTTTTTAATATGATTAAACTTTAATATTTCCATAATTTTATGATACTTTCATACTTTTTGATACATTTTCTTTATTTCGAACATTTACAATTTATTAATTATTATTAATTTCAGAATAAAATGAATTCAGTGATGACGGAGGGTAACGGGGATGGCAAGGATGGCCGAGATACCCCCGATGCACCAGCTAGCGATAATGTATGTATATCCAAAAATTAACATTTTTCCATATGTCCCATTTCTATCATATTTGAATTGTATACACTCCTAGATAATTACTTTTTATCTACCTCAAAATCTCACTTACTTAATTTATTTTATATCAAATTATGTTGCGATGTTACTTATAATGTATCACAACAATTAAAGCATTTAATTCCACCATCGTACATTTCACGCACTCCTCTTTTATTCCTTTCCAATCATCAAGATAGCTATTCTTAACGCATTACGATTTCTCCAATAAATTCTACTTTCACATCAACGTCTCAAATTGTACTATTTTCAATTTATTACATTCAGTGCTCCATACAACACCTATAACAAGTATAACAACACTTTGTGTGTAAACTGTAAAGGAACTCACTTTGCACATGACAGAAATTGTAACAAATTCAGAGAAGAGGCGGCAATACAGAAAATTAAAACAACAGAAAAAATTGGATACCAAGAAGCGAGAAAGAAAGTTATTATAAACACTACCACTCAAGGAGTAACATATGCACAAACTGTACATTCTGGATCGAAAGATCGTTTGAAGGAAATCATTGAGGAAATGATGCCGGAATTAAATAAAATATGTACCTCTATAATAACAGGTCGAAAAGAAAAAATGCCACCACCCCCGGGCACAAAAATGACCCCACTAAGATCTAATAATATGCAATCGCACAGTTCTGCTGGCGCCGTCTATCGTTCACAGACTTTAAGAAGCGGAACAGATAAAAGAAAAGCAAACGAATCTGACGAGTCCGAGGATTGTCTCAGTCAATCCTCCTCTTCGTATAATCTGGAAAGAACCCCCAAACGTAAAGCAGAATCGAGAAGAGGGAGAGCCAGAAAACGGAGCCATGGATTAGAAGTTAATAGGGATAAACATTCGGAGACTACAGATCCCAAAAAGGCTGAGATGTCAGAATATGGATAATATTTACCCAATTTTGATACTCTATCTATAATAAATTGTGATAGCAATCTGTGATATATATCTATTTTATTTATTTTTGTTTATCTGTTTATTTATTTGTTTGTTTTGTTTATTTATTTTAATTATTTATTTTTTATTTTATTTATTTATCTATTTATGCATTTATTTTGTTTATTCATTTAATTGATTACATTTTATCTAAGCTTATTCATTCTTAAATCTTATTTTTAATATTTACTGCAAAAATGGCTTATAAAAACATGATACAATGGAATTGCAACGGTATAAAACTGCATTACTATGAACTTAAGCGTCTTTTGTTAGAAAAGTCACCATTCTGTGTATGTATTCAAGAGACCCATCTAAAACCAATGGAAATATTTAATCTGAGAGGGTATGACAGTCATAGATATGATGTTGAGCCAGACCTTCGGGCTAGAGGAGGAGTTGCCATATATGTCAAAAGCAACATACCTTACCAACCCATTCCATTGCAGTCAACTTACAAGCTGTAGCCATCCAATTAAGATATCCTCTAAAAATAACTATATGTAATATCTACCTTCCAAATCGGAACTGGGAATTAAATGATTTGAGGAATCTGATGTTGCAACTCCCAAGTCCAGTACTAATAGTTGGAGATTTTAATGCACACAGTCCCCTCTGGGGATCACATAAACTTGACAGTAGTGGTAGGCGAGTAGAACGCTTGCTGGATGAACTTAATCTAACTGTATTCAACTCTGACGAAGGTACTTACCTAAATTCCAGATCCAGCAATTTTTCATCTAACAATGTGTTCCCCTGCTGTAGCTCCCCGGCTCACTTGGTCTGTAATCAGCGACCAAATGTATACGGATCATTTTCCAATAACAATAACTAATGATAATGCTATGGTGATTGAACGGCCAAAGAAATGGTTATTGAACCGGGCAAACTGGCAACAATTCCAACAAAACCTTACAAATCTAGAACCAGATGATGATGTTAATATTTCAGTAGAACTGCTTCAAAAGTCAATCTTGCAAGCGGCAGAGAAATCAATTCCCCAATCTACTGAAGTACTCCCAAAAAAGTCGGTTCCACGGTGGAACGATGAGGTCAAAAGAGCAGTCTCAGAAAAGAAGAAACTACTTAATCGTTTCAAAAGATACCCTACACAAGAAAATATGATCGCTTTTAAAAGAGCCAGAGCTTATGCTAGACGTACCATACTTACCAATAAGAAAGCCACTTGGGAAAGCTATGTTGGGTCCATTACCATTGATACACCTATTACCGAAGTGTGGAAAAAGGTGAAGAGTATATCAGGTAGGAAGACACAGTCACCGGCTCCTATTTTGTTACATGATGGTCAATTTACAGCCGACATAGAAGCTGTTGTAGACATTTTAGGAAGACACTTTGAAAAAACCAGCAGTACCCAAAGATATCATCCTGATTTCCAACGTTTAAAACACAGCTTAGAATCAGAACTCGATTTCGAAACACAAGAAGACTTCGATTACAATAAGGATTTTACTATGCTGGAATTTGAAAATGCGTTATCGTGTGCTAATAAGTCAGCTCCAGGTCCAGATAGGATACCCTACGAGCTCATAAGGCAGCTTCCTAGAGAATTTAAAATCAAAATATTAGAATTGTTCAACATTATCTGGAGAACGGGTACTTACCCCGATCAATGGCGTCAAGCCATTATCGTTCCTATCTTAAAGGTAGGTAACGATTCCCACCTAGCAACGAATTACCGCCCAATATCCTTAACTTGCTGCTTAAGTAAATTATTGGAAAGGATTATAAACAACAGACTCGTGTGGCTTTTAGAAACCCTTCATATCTTAAGTCCCTTCCAAATGGGATTTCGTAAATATCGATCTACCTGCGACCAGCTCGCGTTGCTTGAAGATACCATCCAAAATAGCTTTGCTAGAAGAGAACACACAGTTCTAGTGTCATTTGATCTAGAAAAGGCTTACGATACCACTTGGAGACATGGAATCTTAAACATACTATATACGCGGGGTTTGCGAGGACGTCTTCCTGTATTTATAAAGAATTTTTTAAGTAACCGCTATTTTCAAGTTAGAATCAACAACACCAAATGTAATCTGTTTACTTTGGAGAACGGTGTAACTCAGGGATCCACTTTGAGTGTCACGCTATTCTCTATCGCTGTAAATGAATTGATTTCTGAAGTAACACATCCAGTATTAGGCTCCATATACGTGGACGATTTGATAATTTTTTATTCAGCTAAATCGATGGAAGAAATAGAGGAGAATATTCAGCAGAATATCAATAGATTAGTCGGTAAAGCAGAACGCCTAGGCTTTAAATTCTCTGTGTCAAAGACTGAGTGCATCCATTTTTGTCGCTTAAGAAGGCCTCGTAACGAACCTTACTTGTACGTAAATAGAAATCGTATAAAAGTCAGTAACAAAATCCGAATCTTAGGTGTAACCTTCGATACTAAACTCACTTGGGGTCCTCACATAACTGACTTAACAAAAAGAACAAAAAAGGTTTTAAACTTGATACGTTCTGTTTCAAGTATCAATTGGGGTGCAAATAGAGAGGTGTTGCTGAAATTATATTCATCCTTGGTACTGTCAAAATTAGATTATTGCTGTCATATATACTCTTCGGCTCGTAGATCCCGACTTAGAGTCTTAGACTCCATACACTGCATGGGACTCAGATTAGCAACCGGTGCATTCAGAACTAGCCCAATGGAGTCAGTATATGTAGAAGCGGGATTTCCACCACTGAAATTTAGAAGAGACCGCCTGTTACTAAATTACTGTACTAAAATCTGGGCTCTGCCAGACCACCCTCTTCATTCCATAATTCGCGATACAGAATTAGATGACATCTATGAGACAAGACCTACTATCACACGTCCATTGAAGATTCGTGCAAAGGAGCTATTACAAAAATTTGACATGCAACTTCCAGAAGTCTTACGTCTGGGCAATTGTGAGATAGCGCCGTGGGAGCTAACACCACCTTCAGTAAGAATAGATCTCACTAAATATAAGAAAGGCGAGGTAAATAACATAACTCTACGCCAAATATTTCATGCAGTCATAAATGAGTATCCAAATGCTCTGAAAGTGTATACTGACGGCTCAAAAACTGATTACGGCGTGGGCTGCGCCTTTTTAGTTTTCGAAGATACCTACTCTTGGACATTACCACCTATGGCTAGTATTTATACGGCAGAATTGTATGCGATATGGATGGCACTTAGGTACTGTGAGATGTCAGTATACGACCAGTTTTTAATTTGTACAGACTCTTTAAGCTGCATCCAAGCGTTAGAGAATACTTTCTCAAGAGATCCGCAGGTCCAAAATATCCTTTCATTACTACACTGGATGACTAACATCGGTAAGCGGGTGGTTTTTGTTTGGTCACCAGGACATGTGGGAATCCACGGTAATGAGAAGGCGGATATGGCCGCGCGTCAAGCAGCAGAACATAAATATACCGAGAACGGTATAGCAATAATGAACTCTGACATGAAGCATGTTTTTACCTCCAAGACTACTGACGCATGGCAAGCAGAGTGGGACACCACAATAAGTAAACTACGGATAGTGAAACAAACAGTGAACAAATGGATGGCTCCTAGAAAGCTGACAAGGAGAGAGCAGGCAGTGCTCACTCGCCTTCGAATAGGTCATACCCATATAAGCTCATTCCATTTGTTAAGAGGTGAAAGACCACCTGAATGTCACACCTGTGGAAATATCATTACAGTTAACCATCTGCTACTTGAATGCAACGTTTTAGAAAATGTTAGGCAAAATTTACATATGCCAAGATCACTAGTAGAATGCTTAAATAATAACACCGTGAACATAGACCGCGTATTAGAGTTTCTAAGAAAAACTGGCCTCTTCTACAAAATATGAGAATACTGGACCTCAGAATAACTACCCAACTTTTGTTTATATATGTATTTGTAGCTGAAACTCTATCACTGCACACTATCTGCGTTTAGGCAGCTAATGACCTAAGATGTCGATGCTGCAAAAAAAAAAACACTTTATTCGTACGAATCTTCATCAATGCTAGACAATGTAAGTAATAATCCTCTATATATTTGAAATAATTCAACAAACGCAAATGTCAAACTAACTATACTTTTTCTAAATAAAGCACAATTTAATTTTCGTCTATCGCCGCATGTCGTTTAGCTCATATCAGAATTCTAATTTTAATTTAATTAATAAAAGTGTGAAAGATTACAATTTTCAATACTAAACCGTGCAAATATTTAAGTCAAGATACATGTTTCTAATAACATCCTACAATTAAATATCAATTTGCACAAATGCTTCCTAATTATTAAATTATTTTGCATATTTTATATCATGCTTCTTCCTATTCCAGGACGAAATGATTCAACCTGGACAGGGGACACCTGTCCCTAAGCCAGTGGCCACTGTTGTAAGCATTTAACTCAATTCTACGATAGCATCAATCATCGCAGATATAAACAGGAACAACGACAATTAGCAATGAGCACTTTTGCCACCATTGCGCAATCAAATGCCGAAATTATTAGAAATATCTGCACGAGAGGGCCGATGCCAAAACGAAACAATTTTAAGAAAAATCGTAGAAACTTTCACAAACAATATTATTTTTAAATTAGTGGGCTTATGCCAGTTTCTTAAAACTAAATAATTTTGTAAAACATTTCAAAACGAAATCAGTTCTAATTTCAGTTCTTCTATAATTATTTTGTAAACTTAATTAAATTATATACAGTGTGACCCATTTGAAAACGGAGCACCTTTATAACATTTTTCTTTTTTGTCCGACTTGAATCAAATTTTACCGAAATATAGAACAAACTAGGGTGTACTTATGACCACAAAAGCATTCGCGTCTTACAAATGCAAACCCACCGACGGTACCAAAATAAATGGAAAATGTAAAGAAATCACATTGGACATTTTCAGGGTGTCTACTAAATCTTAATCTTAAAATTCCCTGACTTTTCCAGGTTTTCCAGACATTATTTTATCTAAATTCCAGGTTTTTAACTTCTTACATTCGAACAAATATGAAAATATGTATTCACCTCAAAAACATATAAACAAATTCTATGAAACGATTAGAAAAAAAAATTTGCATTTTATTACTAAAACATTTAGAACCTAATTACGAGCTGAATTATTTCTACAAAAATTATCATTGTTTTCTAGTCTTTAAAGAAGTCTCCCTTTTTTAATCAGAATTAACAACAAAATATATAGAAATAGTGAAATAGTACAAATAAAAAATCTATCTATAGTACAGGCAATGAAGGCAAAATATTGTAAAAACCTCGCAAAAATTAATAAAAGGATCATCTCTGGGGTTTTAGTAGGTACTAACCTGTAGAATGGAATGATGCATTCTTTGCACTTCCAAGTTCCGGAAAAATTCAAAAAATTTGGAAACACTTTTTGATTTTCAGTTTTTTTGCTCTAGCGGCTAAAACAATGAAAATAGAGAAACAGGTTTTAAACAAAAGTTGTAGCTCGTCTCTTTCTCTACAAAAAAGGTCTTTACACATTTTTATCTTACTTAAGCCGTTTAGGGGATAAATCCAGTTTTCCACTTACAGTTTTGAGCCGCTCAGAAATGCGCGTAAAGTGAGAATTCTCCGGGAGTTTCGTACGACCAGACAGATCGATCGATAATTCTTACTATTCAGAGCCGCTAAAAAAATGATGTGGATCTGCTTTAATGTGGAACTAATCACAAAATTGATACAAATTTTTATCATAGAGAAAAAGTATCAGAAGATGGCTTAGCAAAGTTTATACAGTTAATTTATTCATATCTTTGAATTTTATGCATCCTCCCTATTTCTCCCGTAACAATGGGTGCTTCTTCACTGCATGAATTCGATTCCACGCACTTTAGTTTATATTTCGTGAAAATCTCATTGAAGAATGTTAAGAAACAAATAAGTTGTATATGTTTTACTGTATAATTGTGCATTTTCTGAACATGTATGAATAATGTAAACAAATTCAAAAAGTACTGCACGCATTTAAAAAACTCTAAAGTCATTCGAATGAATGTATCTTATTGTACTTATAATCCAGAAATTAAGACTGTGCTATTATTAATTAATTAAGATATAGTGAATTAAACTCCAAAATTTGGAGATGACTGATCGATGAGAAATATACCATCTACTTAGATCGCAAGGCATATTTTTCTAACAAAAGTCATTGCAATAAAATGTAACTGAATTAATATATCATTATATAAGAACATATTAGCAAAATAAATTATCATTCTAACGACTCCCTGCAAATATATGAATAAATCTGTGGTTCAGCTGTACAAAGTTTACTAAGCCGGGTTAAGTGTAAGAATAGCCTAGGCTAAACTTCGCCCTGAACTTTGTATAATTTATTATACATTGATCAATAAAGACGTTTATTATTATTATTATTATTATTATTATCTTCTAACACTTCTTCTCTATGATAAAATTTTTTAAGAATTTTGTGATTAATTCCACATTAAAGCTGAGACTTTTCGCTAAATTTTATGTTATTTTAATTTTTTTGGGGTTCTAAATAGTAAGAATTATCAATCGATGAGCCTGATCGTACGAAACTCCCGGATAATTCTCATTTTTCGCACATTTCGAAGCGGTTCAAAACCATAAGTGGAAAATTCTATTTATCTTCTAAACCGCTAAGTAAGATAAAAATTGGTAAAGACCATTTTTAGAAAAAGAGACGAGCTACAACCTTTGTTGAAAACTTTTTCTCTATTTATTTTGGCCGCTAAAACGAAAAAAAACGAAAATCAAAAAGTTTTTCCAAATTTTTTTGAATTTTTCCGGAACTTGGAAGTGCAAATAATGCATCATTTCATTCTCCAAGTTATTACCTACTTAAATCCCGGAGATGATCCTTTTATTAATTTTTGTTATGCTAAATGACTAATTTGTCTGTACTACTATTTATATATTATATTTCAACGCAAACTATAATATTAGTTATGCAGAAGCAGAGCCGCAGACATTACCACACAGCGGCGGCGCTGATTGCGGCCAGACTATCTGAACTACCATGAACAATCAACTCTGGAACTACTAGCAATAAATAATAACTTGAGAAGTGCGCTCGCGCATTCATATAGCTATATAAAATTTGTAGCAAGAAGTGTTCATAATCTTAATCTTCGAAACATTTCTAACAGATGATTCAATAGCTTGTATTAATAATTATCTGAATGTACAAATTCCAGGGTATACTGCTTATTTTAACAAATTCCCTGATATTTCCAGGTTTTCCCTGACTAAAATAAATTCCCTGACAATTCCAGGTTTTCCAGGTTTTCCAGATTAGTAGACACCCTGCATTTTTTTATCGAAAAACTTTATTAATGAAAGTTATTCATAATTATCCAAAAACCCAAAGTCCAAAATTTCAGCAATGTTAAAAAATATTGAATTTTGTTTAAAACAATATCCGAGTCCAAAAATATCATTTTAATTGTTTTTCGATAAAAAAATGCCTAATATAATTTCTTTACTTTTTCCGTTTATTTTGGTACCACAGATAGCTTTGCATTAGTATGACACGAATGTTATTTTCGTCATAAGTAAACCCTAAGTTGTTCTATCTTTTGGTAAAATTTGGTTCAAGTCGGACAAAAATGAAAAAAGTTATAAAGATGCTCCGCTTTCATAGGGTCACACTGTATCATAGTTGTCTTAATAAATTTTGTTAATCTCCATATCTTGCACATATTTACTTGGTACAGTTGAAACAACTATTGCATAAACAATGGATAAATTCACCCAAAGCGAAACAAATGTTCGTCTCGGGAAGCCTTGCACTGACGAGCGCCACCAGCGCGAAACTGCAGTCTGCAAGTGGCCTGAGACGACTGGTGCGAGAGTTGCCTTTAATTAGGTATAAATCTTTCGGCTGGTATTTGTTTCAATCAAATCGAAGCGTTTTGTGATAAAATGTGATTTTTATCCTTAACGCGGCCAGACTAGCAATTCGTTGCAGTTTGGTTTACTATCCTTATGAAAATAAGGATTCATAGAGGTGATAGACAGAAATATTTTGTTTTAATATATTCTGCCCTCTAGAAGCATGCTCTTGAACTATTACATGCACCCCATGTCGGAATATTGTTTTGATTGAGACAGATATTGACCGCTAGACGGAGCTTCCCCTAGTTCGTCGTTTTGCAACGGCGAAATATTCACTTGGGAACAATGAACTCTCGGGTCAGTCGTCTCGGGAAGCCTTGCACTGACGAGCGCCACCAGCGCGAAACTGCAGTCTGCAAGTGGCCTGAGACGACTGGTGCGAGAATTGCCTTTAATTAGGTATAAATCTTTCGGCTGGTATTTGTTTCAATGAAATCGAAGCGTTTTGTGATAAAATGTGATTTTTATCCTTAACGCGGCCAGACTAGCAATTCGTTGCAGTTTAATTTACTATCCTTATGAAAATAAGGATTCATAGAGGTGATAGACAGAAACATTTTGTTTTAATATATTCTGCCCTCTAGAAGCATGCTCTTGAACTATTACATGCACCCCATGTCGGGATATTGTTTTGATTGAGACAGATATTGACCGCTAGATGGAGCTTCCCCTAGTTCGTCGTTTTGCAACGGCGAAATATTCACTTGGGAACAATGAACTCTCGGGTCAGTCGTCTCAGGAAGCCTTGCACTGACGAGCGCCACCAGCGCGAAACTGCAGTCTGCAAGTGGCCTGAGACGACTGGTGCGAGAGTTGCCTTTAATTAGGTATAAATCTTTTGGCTGGTATTTGTTTCAATCAAATGGAAGCGTTTTGTGATAAAATGTGATTTTAGGAAGTTTATTTTTATAGGTTTTTTAAATATTTGACATTACAAGTCAGTCAGTTTAATTTTATAGGTTATATTACCAACGTTTAAGAAAAATGTGACATTTACACCTATTTCCCATCCTAGCAGTGATGACGTCACATATGAATTTGTAGAAAAATGAATTTCATGGTATACGGAGTATGCGAACAATTTTTCGGAAATTGATTTACATAAATTTCCTTATTCACGTTGAAAACGGATATGTATTGCTATGTATTCGTAAATCTGCATCGAAAACGATTATATAGTTCGCGTGTATTGTTTTAATCATAAGGCGTTTGTAATTAAAGATAATACATAATCCATTTTATTTAGTTATTTTATATTTGAAAAGTTTAACTCATTTACACTTTGCGTCATTACTTTGAAGGTGTCAGGTTTAGACGTTTCAAATATAAATTTTAGAAAAAATTGAAAGAGAATCGGAGTGATAGGAAAAGGTGAAGAAAAGTAATAATTAAAATAAGAAGGAGAAAGTACGAATGGAGATAAACTGGAAAGGAGAATAGATAGGAGGGATAAATTTGGAGATTGAAATGAGATGTAAGTTGGGGAAAGAAGATTGTAATTACGAAGAAAGAAGTTTATGTAACAGTTGTATCGAAATTAAATTAAAGTCCATATTTCTAACATTATCAAAATTATATTAAGTAGACAAAAGATAACA
This sequence comes from Stenurella melanura, assembly GCA_963583905.1. Classification (NCBI taxonomy): domain Eukaryota; kingdom Metazoa; phylum Arthropoda; class Insecta; order Coleoptera; family Cerambycidae; genus Stenurella; species Stenurella melanura. The sequence continues at coordinate 109,095,390 of OY757309.1, forward strand.
TTAATAATTTAGTTATTTTATATTTGAAAAGTTTAAGTCAAGTCATTCCATGTCAGTCAGTTTGGTCTTATAGGTTATATGTAATATTGACATTATTTAATTCTGTCGTTAATTTCAAAATGTCAGGTTTAGACATTTCAAATATAAATTTTAGAAAAAAGTGAAAAGAGAATCGGGGCAATAGAATATTTTTGGTTTTGGAGAGGACAAACGTGAAATTTGAGAAAAGGTGAAGAAAAGTAAATATCAATCAAAATAAGAAGGAGAAAGTCCTCCCAAGAAGTTTTCTCATAACATAATATACTTTATGAAACACGAAATAAAATGTATCAAAGGTGAGTTGTAACGATAAAGATTCATTAAAAGCAACTTCTAAAACATTAATATCTAAACTTTGATCAAACTGATTTCAGTTGAGACATACTTAATATGATCAGTTCGAAATGAAGATTATATACAAAATTTGAAAACAATAATTGAGTTTGTGTGTATTGTTTTAATAATCGTGATAATAATCCCGCAAAATCGTCATCTGAAGATCCGACGGTATATTTCTAAACATAATTTTAGATGTGTTGTTTAGTTATTTTAGTAGACGTCTTTCAGGTATTTGTAATTAGCCGCTACATTGGGCGGTCCCATCATCAAGGAGTGGCTAGGGAAGCAAAGAGCGATCGCTGCAGAGACCCATAAACAGGACATACACTCACTAGCGAAACCCCTTCTGAGAGAGATGGGCACTCAGACGGACGCAATAAGCCAGGGGCAGGAAGCCCCAATAAAGGACTACGGGGAAAAGGAAAAGGCCGAGGAAATCCTGGCCGCAATCGAGAAGGGTGTTGATCATGAGAATGTCTGCGAGCTTGTGGCTAGGGAATGGCCAGAACAATCATTCCTACGAACGCACGCTGAAATAGGCAGTACCCTCGCCACCGCACAGGGGTACGACATCGTACTCCTATTCTCGGAAGACGACGGAGAGAAGACCTTTATAGCCAGGAAACTGATCCAACGAAACCCACAGGTTGGCCACGTCCTTAAGGGCCAAAATATAAAGCCAGGTAGCGTCGCATGCCTATCGAGTACAAATAGCATCACCTTGGATGATGAGGAAACACCTTCTGAAGACAAAAACTTCACCTTCCTAGGACGGGTAGAAAAGCTTGACGATAAGGAAGAGAGCATCAGGGGTCTGTTTGCCGTACTATGCAAACTCAGGAACATGGACATGCGCAATGGCAGAAATAAGATTACCCTTGCCCATCTTCTGGAAAAGAGTTGGACTAGGATCATACGAAAAGTGACTGAATGCGCCCTCGCGGGCACCAACATCGAAGCAAAATTCTGCCTCCCGGCGTCGAGCGCGAAACAGGCCAACGTGGACGATAAACCAAGGCAAGATAGCAGTAAAGCCAGAGGAACCAGGAAGAGGGACGAAGAGGTTATAGTGAGAAGCGAAGGCAGGTCATACGCCGAGCTTCTCAAATCTATTAAAGAAAATGTCAAGATAGACGACCTTGGCATTAGGGTCAACTCAGTAAGGAAGACAGGAGGCGGCAACCTATCACTCCGAATTCAGGGGGAACACACCCAGGCTATACAACTTAGAAACGAAATTACGGACAAAATTAAAGACGTAAATGCAAAGGCTACAACCAAGGAGACCATCATACATATTATGGACATCGATCCGACTGCTACCGATAGAGAAGTCCTAGAAGCCATAAAAGCAGACATCGGCGTCACAGATGCTGAGGACATCACCATCAGCCCATTCAGACCGTCCCGGGATGGCAACAACATTGTGACAGCCCGCGTTCCTAGCAACCAGGCCACCGCGCTACTCAAGAGAGGAAGACTAAGAATAGGCTGGACCAGCTGCCGAGTAAGGGAAAGGACAGTTGTACAGAGATGCTTCAAATGTCAAGACTTTGGGCACGCGACCAATGCGTGCAGGTCAGAGACCAATAGATCGGGCGAATGTTGGAACTGCGGCGAACCGGGACATATAGCCAAAGTCTGCAAGGGTAAACCACACTGCAGAAACTGCAAAGAGGATCACAGATCGGACTCGACAAAATGCCCACTGTACAGGCAACATGTTTACGGCAAACCCGGAACCGTCAAACCCAACTCAAGAACAAGCAGGGACACAACGCCTAGAACGCAAGTTGTGGGTACGACAGACAGGAAGGATGCCGCAGGTCCTAGTAGCCACATATGACTACGTACGGACAAGGAAGAGAGACGACTTGGAAAAGTTCCCAGACCACCACACACACACATAGCAGGGCGGAAATACCACCAACCAACCTAAAAGTCCTGCAGATAAACCTGAACAGGTGCCGGGCTGCCCACGACCTTCTTTACGCGGCGACATCGCAAGGACATCTAGATGTCGTCATCGTGAGCGAACCGAACCATAAGATCGGGAAGGAGCCGGACGGACAGAAACAAGGACTCCGCTATTATCTTGCCAGGAAAGAGAACCACCGTACACCGAACCGGCTCTGGCCCGGGTTTTGTGTGGGTCGAGCTCGAGGACATTGTATTTTACAGCTGCTATTTCTCACCAAATGCAGCGCTTGATGTACTAAATGCAGCTCTAAACGAGCTGTCGACGTCTATAAGAAGCCGTACTAAGGAGGCAATTATCGCCGGCGACTTCAACGCCAAAGCTCCGGAATGGGCACGAGAGAAAGCAAACGCAAGGGGAGTGACGGTAACGGAGTGGGCAGCACAGCTGGACTTGGCATTACTGAACGAGGGTGATGCCCGCACTTTTTGTAAGTGGAAACAGATCCTCGGTGGTCGACCTCTCCTTCGCCACGCAGAGAGTGGCCAAAGCTGTGAGTGACTGGACGGTCCTAGATGACGAAACCCTCAGCGACCACCGATACATCTCCTTCGGTGTGGGAGGAAAAGCCGACGTTAAGAGAGGGACCACCACGGGCTGGTCACTCAGGAAATTAGACGCCGAAAGATTCACCCGTACCCTCAACAGGGAACTGGAAAGGAGACCGGAGGGGACCGCGGACAGTCTAGTAGAAGCCATGACCGCAGCCTGTGACGCTTCAATGCCCAAAAGAAGGCAGCCTAACGGGAAGAGGCAGTGCTACTGGAGGTCGGAAGACATTGCGGCTGCCCGTAGGAAATGCATAGCATCCAGGAGACGACTCCTCAAGTCTAAACGTGGATCAGACTCCCATGAAGAGTACTCCCAGCTCAGGAAGGCTTTGCGGGATGCCATAGCCATGTCCAAGCGATGCCATAGCCATGTCCAAGCGAAAGCATTGGAATGATATTATCCAAGAGATCGACAATGATATCTGGGGACAGGGCTACAGGATCGCGACCAAGAGACTACGGACCATACCTACGCCGCGCATCCCATCGGACAGAGTGGTGGAGATCGCACAGGCCCTGTTCCCAGACCACGCAGAAGTCGTCTGGGAACCCCCCGAACTCGGAGAAATAGAGCCCTTCACAAAGAGCGAGCTCGAGGCGGCAACAGACAAGCTAAAGAATAAAAAGGCCCCGGGCATAGACGGAATCTACCCAGAAATCATCAAACTTGCGGTCAAGAATCAGTCAGATCAAGTACTCAGAACCATGAACAACGCTCTTCAGTCAGGATGCTTCCCGAACCGTTGGAAAATAGCGAGGCTCGTACTTATGAAGAAGGCTGGGAAACCCCTGGACGAGGCCTCGTCGTACAGACCACTTTGCCTTCTCGATGCTCTGGGAAAACTACTGGAGCACCTAATCCTTGCCAGACTTAAAGCAGACCTTGAGAGAGGAGGTGGACTCTCGGAACGACAGTTCGGCTTCCGAGAGGGCAAATCGACGGTCCACGCCGTTAACGAAGTAATCTTCCTAGCAACGGAGGTCCCACAGGCACGTACTGGACGTAAGATCAGCGCAATAATAACATTAGACGTCAAGAACGCTTTCAATTCCGCCGTGTGGCAGACAATCCTAGACGATCTGAGGGAGATAGGCGTAAATGGCCATACCCAACGAATGATAAGGAGCTACCTCAAAGACAGAAAAATCCTCCTGGGAGACGAGCAAAACACTACTATGGATATAAGTAGTGGCGTTCCACAAGGCTCTGTACTAGGACCGACGCTGTGGAACGTCGCATATGACAAAGTCCTAAGACTTCCCTTACCGACAGGTGTCACACTTGTAGGATTCGCGGACGACCTTGCCATGGTAGTCGTAGCTGGTAGCGAGGTTCAACTAATGGCAAATGCAAATAGGGCCCTGGAAGAAATACGGAGATGGATGGAGCGGAGATTCCTGGAACTGGCTCCATCGAAGACAGAGGCTCTTTTAGTAACGGGACGCAAGAAGCTAGGACACGTATCCTTCACCATACAGGACACTACAGTAACCCCGAAAAGTAGTATCAAATACCTCGGAGTTTGGTTGGATAAGTACCTGAACTTCGCGACGCATATCTCCGAGACTGCAATCAGGGCGGGCGAAAAGGTCGCCCAACTAGGCAGACTAATGCCTAACGTCGGCGGACCCAGCGCCAGCAAGAGAAAAATTCTGGGCTCAGTGGCGCAAAGCATCATGCTTTATGCTGCACCAGTATGGCAAAGGGCCATGAACATTGCCAGATCAAGGAAAAAGCTCGAAAGCGTACACAGAAAGGCAGCCATTAGAATAGCCAGCGCCTACAGAACCATCTCTGCAGAGGCGGTCCACGTGATAGCCGGCGTGGCCCCCATCGACCTTTTAGCTCTGCAGAGAAAGGAAACCTTCGAAGGAACAGACAGTAGACTCACCAAAAGCCTGCTATACGAGCGCTGGCAGGAAAGATGGGAGGCC